>CM026172.1:0-369719 GCA_014825975.1 Bombus haemorrhoidalis
CATATAACGTTAAACGTTATAACGTAGGTCTACGTAACGTTATACGTTATAACGTAATACAATACAACGTTATACGTTATAAGGTAATACCATATAACGTTATACGTTATAAGCTAATACCATATAACGCTATACGTTATAACGTAATACTACGTAACGTTCTACGTTATAACGTAATACAATATAACGTTATACGTTATAACGTAATACCATACAACGTTATACGCTGTAACGCAATACCATATAACGTTATACGCTGTAACGTAATACTATATAACGTTATACGTTATAAGCTAATACCATATAACGTTATACGTTATAACGTAATACAACATAACGTTATACGTTATAACGTAATACCATACAACGTTATACTCTGTAACGTAATACAGTATAACGTTATACGTTATAAGCTAATACCATATAACGTTATACGATATAACGTAATACCATATAACGTTATGCGCTGTAACGTAATACCATATAACGTTATACGTTGTAACATAATACTATATAACGTTATACGTTATAAGCTAATACCATATAACGTAATACGTTATAACGTAATACAATACAACGTTATACGTTATAACGTAATACCATATAACGTTATACGCTGTAACGTAATACCATATAACGTTATACATTGTAACGTAATACTATATAACGTTATACGTTATAAGCTAATACCATATAACGTAATACGTTATAACGTAATACAATACAACGTTATACGTTATAACGTAATACCATACAACGTTATACGCTGTAATGTAATACAGTATAACGTTATACGTTACAAGCTAATACCATATAACGTTATACGATATAACGTAATACAATATAACATTATACGTTATAACGTAATAGCATACAACGTTACACGCTGTAACGTAATACCATATAACGTTATACGATATAAGGTAATACCATATAACGTTATACGTTATAACGTAATACAATATAACGTTATAAGTTATAACGTAATACAGTATAGCGTTATACGTTATAAGCTAATACCATATAACGTTACACTTTATAACGTAATATAACATAACGTTATACGTTATTCCGTAATACCATATAACGTCATACGTTGTAACGTAATACTATATAACGTTATACGCTATAAGCTAATACCATATAACGTAATACGTTATAACGTAATACCATACAACGTTATACGCTCTAACGTAATACCATATAACGTAATACGTTATAACGTAATACCACACAACGTTATACGCTGTAACGTAATACAGTATAACGTTATACGTTATAAGCTAATACCATATAACGTTATACGTTATAACGTAATACAATATAACATTATGCGTTATAACGTAATACCATACAACGTTATACGCTGTAACGTAATACAGTATAACGTTATACGTTATAAGCTAATACCATACAACGTTATACGTTATAACGTAATACCATATAACGTTATACGTTGTAACGTAATACTATATAACGTTATACGTTATAACATAGTAAAACGTAACGTAGTACGTTATAACGAAATACAGTATAACGCTATACGTTATAGCGTAATACTATATAACGTTATACGTTATAAGCTAATACCATATGACGTTATACGTTATAACGTAATACAATATAACGTTATACGTTCTAAGGTAATACCATATAATGTTATACGTTATAAGCTAATACCATATAACTTTATACGTTATAACGTAATACTACGTAACGGTATACGTTATAACGTAATACTACGTAACGTTATACGTTATAACGTAATACAATATAACGTTATACGTTATAAAGTAATACCATACATCATTATACCTACGTTATACCTACGTTATACGTTTTTAGGTAATACCATATAACGTTATACGTTATAATATAGTACAACGTTATACGTTATAAGGTAATACCATATAACGTTTTACGTTATATCGTTATACTGCGTAACGTTGTACTATATAGCGTTATACGTCATAACATAATACAACGTAACGTTATACGTTATAACCTAATACCATATAAGGGTATACGTTATAACATAGTTCAACGTAACGGTATCCGTTATAACATAATACTATATAACGTTTCACGTTATAAGGTAATTCGATATAACGTTATAACATTGTAGAACGTAACGTTATACGTTTTAAGGTAATACCATGTAACGGTATACGTTATAACATAGTTCAACGTAACGGTATCCGTTATAACGTAATACTATATAACGTTTCACGTTATAAGGTAATTCAATATAACGTTATAACATTGTACAACGTAACCGTTTGAGATATTTCGACGATTAATCGCTGCTTCTACTGCATTTTGCACGCCGAATACAGTGCAATCACTCCCCATCGTGAAAGCGAGCCCAGCGTCTCGCAAAACGCGATCATTCCTCATTTCTACAGAAAACTGACAGTTATTTTTCTACCGTTTGTGATATTTCGATGTTTAATCGCTGCTTTTACTGCATTTTCCACGCCGAATGCTGTGCTATCGCTTGCAAACGTGGAAACAAATCCTGCGGCTGTCGAATCGCGATCATTTGTCATTTCTACAGGAAACTGACCGTTATTTCTCCACCGTTTGAGATATGTCGACGTTTAAACGCTGCTTTTACTGCATTTTGCACGCCGAATACAGTGCAATCACTCCCAATCGTGAATGCAAGCCCAGCGTCTCGCGAAACGCGATCATTTGTCATTTCTACAGAAAACTGACCGTTATTTCTCTACCGTATGAGATATTTCGACGTTTAAACGCTGCCTCTACTCCATTATGCACACCGAATGCAGTGCCATCGCTTGCGAATGTGGAAAAAAATCCTGCGGCTGGCAAATCGCGATCATTTGTCATTTATACAGAAAACCGGCTGTTATTTCCCTACCGTTTGAGACATTTCGACGTTTAAACGCTGCTTCTACTGCATTTTGCACGCCGAATACAGTGCAATCACAAACAAAAAGGGAAAGCAAGCCCAGCGGCTCGCAAAACGCGATCATTGGTCATTTCTACAAAAAACTGAATGTTATTTCTCTACTGTTTGAGATATTTCGACGTTTAAACGCTGACTCTACTCCATTTTGCACACCGAATGCAGTGCCATCGCTTGCAAACGTGGAAACAAGTCCTGCGGCTGGCGAATCGCGATCATTTGTCATTTCTACAGAATACCGACTGTTATTTCCCTACCGTTTGAGATATCTCGACGTTTAAACGCTGCTTTTAACGCATTTTGCACGCCGAATACAGTGCAATCACAGCCAATCGTGAAAGCAAGCCCAGCGTCTCGCAAAACGCGAACATTTGTCATTTCTGCAGAAAACTGACCGTTATTTCTCTACCGTTTGAGATATTTCGATGTTTAAACTCTGCTTTTACTCCATATTGCGCGCCGAATACAGTGCAATCACAAACAAAAGTGAAAGCAAGCCCAGCGGCTCGCAGAACGCGATCATTGGTCATTTCTACAGAAAACTGACCGTTATTTCTCTACCGTTTCAGATATTTCGATGTTTAAACGCTGCTTTTACTGCATTTTGCACGCCGAATACAGTGCAATCACAGCCAGTCGTGAAAGCAATCCCAGCGTCTCGCAAAACGCGATCATTTGTCATTTCTACAGAAAACTGACCGTTATTTCTCTATCGTTTGTGATATTTCGATGTTTAAATGCAGCTTTTACTGCATTTTGCACGCCGTATGCAGTGCTATCGCTTGCGAACATGGAAACAAATCCTGCGGCTCGTGAATCGCCACCATTTGTCATTTCAACATAAAACTGACCGTTATTTCTCTACCGTTTGAGATATTTTGACGTTTATACTCTGCTTTTACTCCATTTTGCGCGACGAATACAGTGCAATCGCAAACAAAAGTGAAAGCAAGCCCAGCGTCTCGCGAAACGCGATCATTTGTCATTTCTACAGAAAACTGACCGTTATTTCTCTACCGTTTGTTATGTTTCGACGTTTAAACGCTGCTTTTACTGCATTTTGCACGCCGTATGCAGTGCTATCGTTTGCGAACGCGGAAACTAATCCTGCGGCTCGCGAATCGCGATCATTTGTGATTTCTACAGAAAACTGACTGTTAATTCCCTACCGTTTGAGATATTTCGACGTTTAAACGCTGCTTTTACTGCATTTTGCACGCCGAATACAGTGCAATCACACCCAATCGTGAAAGCAAGCCCAGCGTCTCGCGAAACGCGATCATTTGTCATTTCTACAGAAAACTGACCGTTATTTCTCTACCGTTTGTGATATTTCGATGTTTAAACGCAGCTTTTACTGCATTTTCCACGCCGAATGCAGTGCTATCGCTTGCAAACGTGGAAACAAGTCCTGCGGCTGGCGAATCGCGATCATTTTTCATTTCTACAGAAAACCGACTGTTATTTCCCTACCGTTTGAGATATCTCGACGTTTAAACGCTGCTTTTAACGCATTTTGCACGACGAATACAGTGCAATCACTCCCAATCGTGAAAGCAAGCCCAGCGGCTCGCAAAACGCGACCATTTGTGATTTCTACAGAAAACTGACCGTTACTTCTCTGCCGTTTTTGATATTTCGACGCTTAAGCGCTGCTTTTACTCCATTTATCACGCCGAATACAGTGCAATCGCCTGCGATCGTGGATACAAGCTCTGCGGCTCGCGAATCGCGATCATTTGTAGATTCTAGCGAAAACTGACTTTTATTCCTCTACCGTTTGAAATATATCGATGTTTAAACGCAGCTTTTACTCCACTTTGCACGCTGAATACAGTGCAATCACTCTCAATCGTGATTGCAAGCCCAGCAGCTCGCGAATCGCGATCATTTGTCAATTCTGGAGATAACTGACCGTTATTTCTCTACCGTTTGAGATATTTCGACGTTTAATCGCTGCTTTTACTCCATTTTGCACGCCGAATGCAGTGCAGTCGTTTGCGAACGTGGAAACAATTCCTGCCGCTCGCAAAGCGCGATCTTTTATCGATTCTAGAGAAAACTGGCCGTTATTTCTCTACCGTTTGACACATTTCGACGTTTGATCGCTGCTTTTACTCCATTTTGCTCGCCGAATGCAGTGCAACCTCTTGCGAACATGGAAACACGCCCTGCGGCTCGCGAATTGCAATGATTTGTCGATTCAAGCGATAACTGACCGTTATTGCTCTACCGTTTGAGATATTTCGACGTTTAAACACTGCTTCTACTCCATTTTGCACACCGAGTGCAAACGCATGCGAACGTGGAAACAAACCTTACGGCACGCGAATCGCGATCATTTGTAGATTCTAGCGAATATTGACCGTTATTTCTCTTCCGTTTGAGATATTTCGACGTTTAAACGCTACTTATACTCCATTTTGCACGCCGAATTCAGTTCAATCTCTTCCGATCGTGGAAACAAATCCTGCGGGACGCGAATTCCGATCATTTGTATATTCTAGCGAAAACTGTCAGTTATTTCTCTACCGTTTGAGGTATTTCGAAGTTAAAACGCAGCTTTTACTCCGTTTTGCACGCTGAATACAGTGCAATCACTCTCAATCGTGATTGCAAGCCCAGCAGCTCGCGACTCGAGATCTTTTGCCGATTCTAGAGAAAAATGACCGTTATTTCTCTACCGTTTGAGATATTTCGAAGTTTAAACTCTCCTTCTACTCTATTTTACATTGCGAATATAGCGAATTAGTTCACAACGTCGAAACAGTTCCGACGGCTCGCAATATGCGATCTTTTGTCTTTGCATATCGTTATATAGTACCACGGTATATCGCAGAACCGGGAATTATGTCATAGTGTATGACGTTATATATTGATACGTTAAAACGCACGACGTTAAAGAGTATTACGTTGTAACGTATACCGTTATGTAGTACTGAGGAATAACGTATTACGTTTTATAGCCATACGGTATAACGTATAACCTTATATAGTATTACGTTAGAAGGTATAACGTTATATTGTGATACGCAATATCATTATAAAGTGCTGCAGTATAACCTATGACGCTATACAGTATTGCGTTATTATGGATAACTTTATTGTTCTACGGTATAACGTATATCGTTATATAATATTTCGTTATAGCGTATAACGTATAACGTTATATAATATTGCGGTATAACGTGTAACGTTATTTAGTATTATAGCAACAATTATAACGTTATATAGTATTAAGTGATATGGAATGGCGTTATATGCTATTATGCTATAATGTATGGCATTATATATTAATACGGTGTAACGTATAGTGTCATATAGTATTACAGTATAGTATAACTGTACCTAGTATTACAGTGTAACATATAACTTTGTGTAGTCTCTCGGTGTAACGTATAACATTATGTAGAATTATGGTATAACGTTTAAAGTTATATAGTATTATGTTATATGGTATATTGTGATACGGAATAACGTATAACGTTATAAAGTACTGCGGTATAACCTATAACGCTATTCAGTATTGCGTTATAACTGATAACTTTATAAAGTACTATGGTGTAATGTATAACGTTACATAGTGTTTTGTTATAATGTATAATGTTATGTATAGTGATACGGAATAAGGTGTTACGTTATAAAGTACTTCGGTATTACCTACAACGTAATATAACAATACGTTATAGCGTATAACGTTATATAGTATTACAGCATAAAGTATCACGTCGTGTTGTAGCATGACATATCTTATAACGTTATATGGCATTACAGCATAACCTATAACGCTATATATTCCGGTACAACCTATAACGTTATATTGCTTTATGGTATAACGTATAACGTTATATAGTATTACATTATTACAGATAACGTTATATGCCATTATGCTAGAAAGTGTGGCATTTTGTATTGTTACGGTAATAATAAATTACGGTAAAAATACGTATAACGTTATATAGTATGACATTATAACGTATATCGTTGTATAGTACTAGGGTATAATGTATAACGTTATATAATCATACGGTATAGCCTACAACGTTATATAATATTACAGTATAACTTATAACTTCATATAGTAATACGGTATAGCATATAACGTTATATACATTTACAGTGTAACGTATAACGTTATATGGTATTAAGTTCTAACGGATACCGTAGTATAGTGACACGGTATAGCGTATAACGTTATATGGTATGACATTGTAACGTATAATGTTATATAATATTACGTTATAACGTATGACGTGGTATAGTGATGCTAAATTGCGTATATCGTTATATAGTATTACGGTGCAATGTATAACTTTGTATAGAACTACGCTATAACGTCTAACGTTATATCGAATTATGTTATAACGTGTAACGATATATACCATTATGTTATAACGTATAACGCTGTATAGTTATACGGTACCCTACTACAGGAGATATTCAGACAATTCGATGCGCGTTGTACTCCACCTATGCTGCCTAATAGAGCTCACATCAGACGGCTTGCATTATGTCAACTCTGTTCCCTGGTATGTAAAACACAAGTAAAGTTTCTTTTGATATAGAGGCTTGAATATCCAATTGTATATATCTGCGTTGCTATTTAAGATATGTAGACAATTCGATACGCGGCCTAGTCCACGACTGCTGCCTCATATAGCTCATATCAGTAGGCTTACGCTTTAATACCACTGTTATCTGGCAAGACCAATGCAAATACAGCCTTTTTTATATGCAGACATCAATATTCAATGGTACGTATCTCGGCTGCTATTGGAGGTATGTGGACAATTCGGTGCGCGTTTCACTCCACATTTGCTGCCTATTACAGAGCACATCAACCGGTTTGCCCTATGTCAACACTGTTCCCTGGTAAGTCGAATGCAATTTAGCCCATATCAGTTGATTTGCGCCATAACAAATATGATCTCTTGCCAGCCCAATGCAATTACAGTCTTTTTTCAAATACAGTCTTCAATATTCAATTGTACGTATCTCCGCTGCTATTGAAGGTATGTAGACAATTCGATGCGCTTTGTACTCCCCATTTGCTGCCCAATATATCGCGTATCATCTGATTTGCCCTATGTCAGGTCTGTTGACGGAGAAAGATCGGTAGCTCAGGACGTTGTTATTTATTGTTTACTCTCATAGATTGGCATTAATTGTTATTCACTCCTGTATTTCATTTAAGTATTTTTTTCACAATAAACTCGATTTTCAGAATTCAGAATCGATCACTTGAATTACCCCAAAATTACATATATGTACACATATTTGAAATATTTCATTAAAAGATTGATTTTATTTTTCTCGAAATACAATATATCAAAATCTACTTAACAAAATCATTGATTAATTTGTTTCACGCTACTAACGATAACAAATATATCATTTAGCAGTATTTTCTATAACAGACGCTCTGATACTTTAAGGGAGTTGAAAAAGAAATCAGTCCGATTGCCAGAAAGGCCATTTACTCGACATAAATCCGGATAACAAACCGTGAGTGAGATATCTTTGTATTTCGCAACACTAATTTTATTTACCAAATTCAATTATAAAATAGAGAAATCATAAAGAAAATCACGATGTGTGTTTTGTTATATTTGCAACAGTATTTTATCATTAAAAAAAAAGAAAAAAATAAAATACGTGTTTAAATATACGCAACACTAATGTCAAAGAGATTCAGTGCAATGGTTGGCGATGAACGATCACATCTGTGATCAAGGTGCAGGAATGCACTTCCACAACTTTAGTGGAAAAATTTGGGGCATATCTTGAGCGCAGCACTACTTTTAAACGCGATCATTAATTAACGCAACTCTATTAAAGTAATAAGAACAATCGCGATGGGAAAATAACGAAATACTAGTTCGCAGAACTATACGGTTAACTGAAGTATAAAATCTAATTTTCTATCTACGAGTTCGTAACACTAAAGTAAATGCAATTCTATTTCAAGGCAATATGCGAGAGGATTTGTAACTCGCAACTCTAATTCAAAACACGAAATTTGTACTAGCAACTCTAATTCATAACTAGTAACTCTAATTCAAAACGCGAAATTTGAACTAGCAACTCTAATTCAATGTCACGTCCCGCGACCCACGCGATCCGTAACGCGAAAGCAAAAATGATAAATCCTCCTAAACTGAAGTAATTTAGTACGTTTATCCGAAACCGTGTTTACAATATTTAAAGTGAAAGGCAGTTAAAGCTATATCTTGCGAAACCTCATCTGTGTTTTTATATTATGTCTTTATAAAGATATTAAGACAATTTAAATTGTAAATAAAGTCGGCAGTTGAACAAACGTTGGAGATATCCCAAACATTTTCAAAGGAAAGGCCCCGACGCTTTTTCATCTCCGACGGATATAAATGTAGCGACTCAGAGAAGTCAATAGAAGAATAATTACAGTTCGGTTATCGAGTAAATCAATCAGCATTTGTCCATCGAAGAAATGGTTAACATTTCGTCTAACAAAGAAACACCATTTTGTCAACTGAAGAAGCTAACATTCGTCATTCAAATATCAATATCGAAATCAAGTAAGACTTGAATATAACATATCGTATTTTACTTTTTTTTAAATAACTTCAATCCTCTCCCGTGCTAGTACTCCCGCACATAGCAGGTTAGCCGAAAGTGGAGCTCATTGTCAGTCGGACTAAATGTCAATTGACACTATCTCATTGTCGCTGACTTAGCACGTAACACTCAAAACACGTAATTTGAAACTTGCAACTCTAATTCCAACCGTAATTGATTATTCGCAACACTAATAGAAAACTGCGATTTGCCTCGTATTTTGATGAAGCAATATGCGTCTACTGAAAAAGAAACTACAAACTCTAAAGCGAGCGTAGTGACAAAGTAGTAACAAGAATGACTTTCCATGCTCTGGATGATCCAGAGGATGGAGAACCATTAGTAGTAGTTGCCCTTTTGAATGGCAGTTCGCCGGGCCTCTTCGGCTCATAGCTTCTTCTTTCTTCGGGCGCGATGCCCGCTGAAACTTAAATCTAGGCTCGAGACTTTCTAATCGCAAACCAAAAAATAACTTATAAATGTAAAATAAAAAGATAAATCGCGAATACTATTCCCAGAGCACATAGACGACCAACGATCATAGCGACCGCTGTCTGTTCGTACGTGCGTGCTCGAGCAATAAACGTTCGTTTCGGAACCCACTTCGTACTCCATACATACCTATAACAAAAAATGAATCATTATAATTTGTTTTGAGAAATGTGATGGTTGATCAAAAAATTTAACATAATAAAATATGAAACTCTAACATAATAAACTGAAATTATAATAAACTGTAATTAAAATTGAAATTGAAATTCTAATATAAAAATTTTAAACCAGATTTTAGATTTTAATTAATAATAGTTACAACTAAATACAAGGAATAAAGTTAATAAAATACTAAGTGTGAAGATTCTTACATGCTCAAATTTGAAACACCGCTACATCCTTCTCAAAGAAGAAGAAAAAAATGGAAGTTATAAAAAACCTGTAACAAAACATATTAAACATTATAATCTGTTCTTTAAAACGTACTTGTGTTTGTTAAAAAACTTAAAACAATGAAAAATAAAACTCCATTCAAGCTTGAAATTTAAATAATAAAAAGAATTGAAATTCTAATAAAGTTCAATTACTGTATAAAAAGTGGAACTTTAACATAATAATGACTTAGAAATTGAGACTCTATCGATTTCTGAACGATGTCGAACGTTTTTATTGTGTATTTCAAGAGCAAAATTTTAAGATTTTAATTTGATAAATAAATTAAAATACAATGTACGACAGTACTTACATTCTTGAGTTCCAAGAAAGGCTTTACCTCTTGCAAAACCTACGACTTTACTACCGATAACGAATGTTTAACAAAAGAAAAAAATAATAATAATAGACTAACGCGTCCGTTATGTCAACTGACAATCGATGAACACACTGACTCTAATTTCGCGTCTGATTATTATAGTTACATTTAATGAAAGTTATCATGCTTTAAATCAATATTAAATGTGATGTAACGCAGCAAACACTGACTCTACCGACCGCATTGCTCGCGATCACAAAAATATTCTGAAAGAAAAACTTTATTAAAAGCAGAGGTTAGGTTAGCTTTCTTGGAACTATGAATTAGTTATTATTTATTTATCATAGGTAGAATATATGTCGGGTTGCATTATGATTAGATTGCGTGTAACGAATCTTCATTTGGATTAGACAATCACTATTAAGCAATAGAGAATATATTTACTAGTACAAATATGATTAGTACAGAATTGACAAGTAACCGTGGTAATAGATATTCGAGATGCTAATAACAATGGCCCTAAGTTCGATAACGAATCCGCGGTTAACGGGATAACGGATGTACTTTGCTCCCAAGTCTAGACCGGACTCGACTTAATTTTCCCGTAGGACAAGGATTACTCGACTTTAACTCTTTATCGAAACGTAGAGTATTCAAAGACGTTAGGTAACCCGCTAATGAGATCTCAAAAAAGAATGTCAGTCCGTCACGATGATGCTGTAGAGGAAAACTATGATGGGGTGTATCCAAGGACCCGAGATCGTCGGATTCGTCGAGGAAAATCTTCGTTCGGAAGGTGAGGCAAATGGACATTGCTGTTAATTGATTAATTTCTATGTTGGTTTTATGTTAGAAAAGGATGCTAGTCGCCCTTGAGAGAGAGTTTCCAGCGAGAAGCGTCGTTCGTGAAAAAAGCAGACTTAGGGACTGTTAGGAGAGAGACTGTTTGTTCGTTTGAAGGATCTTAGTTAACTAAATATTAAGATTCATGGGGGGTCCCCGGGCTAGCCGAACATGCACTGCGGAGACGCATCAACATCTGGCAATCGTCTTGCCCGGAGAATAGGGTCTGTGTGTGGGGAGCTATGAGGCAGAACCCATTGGAATGTTTACTATCGAGTGTCGCTACAACTATTCTTTCAAGGGGAGCTCTCTCTTAGAGATTGTCACTTCCTTAGGTAAAAATGTTCATACCGTGACCGCGGCTACGTTCGACGACTAGCCGTCGCCTCGAGCCCAAGTTCACTATCGCAATTCTCGGACAATTATAATCGGTTTGGTTTAAGTATCAGGAATTCTCCAAGGAATTCCAAAGAGGAGGCCCGATGTCCTTCCATCTCCGACATTTGTATAACCCATGTAAAATATGACGTATTAAATATACATTTAAATTTAGAAGAATTGCATAAAACAATTTAATTTAAACTTGATAGTAACTTTTTCCATTTCTTCATCATTTCTTGCTACGTACCTTTGGATCAAATATAGAATTATTACTAATGACATCTTTAATGTACAATCTCTGTATCATCATGTACATACATCTTTGTTTTACCTCCGTTTCTAACAAACTTGTAGTTAACTCTGGAGTATAGGGACATACACCTGGAATTATATTGTTTCTGATCCACGATATTTTCTCTCCTATTGAATTTTGTTTTATCAAGCGGGACACTTTTGCTTTCTGTCTATTTGATATTCTGAAACAAAACGCACTGTCCATTTCCTTCTAATCATATAAAATAAATGAAATGTACATAACAAAATCACATAATTTAATAGTAATTCTATTTACTTTTTTACTTTTTTCGTAATAGCAATAGAATTTCTGCTATTTTGATGTATCATTTTCTTTGGCATCAGGAACTCTTTTCTCATGCAATGGCCTATAAAAGACAACACACTCAAATAGTCTTTCTAAGATAATCTATTTTTTATACGTATAAATTAGTAAAAATATTACCATGGCTATGAATTATTGGGTTGGCAACTAAATGATTGCGAATTTTGATATTAGGTGGTAATGGCAATTTCGATTATCGTAACCTTCAAAACTCCAACTCAGGCTATGCTTTTACTCAATGTTTAATCATGCGCAGACGAATCGTCGACAGCAACGACGGCGACGTCTATCGAGAGTAAAAGTAATATCGAAGTATACCTTACCATGACATTTCCGGGTCAACAAACTTCAAAATTTGTCTCTTCTGTTTTAAAATATTCCTAGCTATTTTTTTTTTTTTTTTTTTTTTTGTTAATTTTATAATGATAACCTATTTTAAAATGTGTAATCTTTGATAAATACATATTAGTAAAATTTCATATGAAGAAAGTTTTTGGAAATCTGTATCATATTCAGCAACCAGAAAACAAGGCTTGACGGAAATCGACAACAATGAAGATAAAAGTCTTTATCGTAATATTGCTTTTATTAATTTTAACGTCAGATGAAACGGATTTCGGCAGAAAACGATTCGCCAAATGTCAAACAGGCAACGAGCAGACTTTAAGAAAAACGAGCAGAATCCAACATCCGATTATTATTATTACTGTGATGCAACAGAGTTTGGAGTAGTACAAAAGATTCTTGCAATTTCTCTTCTTTTCACCGGTCTCCATTATCCTATTTCTCTTTATTCGCGTATTTTTTTCAACGCGAATATAGATTTATTTTGTTGATGACATCATTTAACGAATTTTTTGAGAGCTTCGCAAGGGAATCCAGACATGAATGATATTTAAAATGCTTATAGCAGCTCTCAAATAAAGAAAAGCGATATGAATTTGAAATGATGGATCATTTCAATGATTTTATTATTGCCATTTAGAGATAACACAAGGGAACTTTATAATTTTTAAATCTCTTTGATTTTATATATCTTGCTACATCTATTTTTCTTTTTGCATATCTGCATGTTGCCTTAATTGCTATCTTTTTTTCCGCGAGGAGGGCAGAATGTTATTACGCATGCCCAGTGATCTGTGTCACTGGGTTATGTGAGACTCGGCAGATGGTACGCCATATCCGCTAAAAAGCCCTCCTCTATTCGCACCTCTTATGGTCCAAGTACAAACCCCGGATCCGCCTTTCGGCATTACTTCAGTGTTGGCCTTAGGTGTGTACCCCTCATTTAATCTACCTCTTTTCACGCAAGGTTTCTTCTCCTTTCAACGTTCCTCTCCTGAACTTGTCTCGCTTGCATGATTTTCCTGCATAATCCCTAGAACTTCGTCTAATTCTCCTCCTTCCTGATCATCATCTCGATTAAATTCTCAGTTGACAGTGGCGTTCCAATGTAATTCTCTAATTCTGTTCTCTTGTATATTCACCTAGGGCAGTGGATTACCGCATGCTCCGCATCACAGTTTGAACTTAGTTAAATTAGTTAAATTAGAAATTATTTATTGTTCGCACCGATAGCCTTTTATTTATTTCGATCACAAGACGTTAAAATGTTAATAGTCTTTGAAAACTTAATTTCAGAAAAAAGTTGTTAGTATATTATTCATTAATGAATACGATAAAGTATTTACATGTTAGGATTTTCATGGTTACATGTATATGCCGACATGGTATTATTTACGGAATAGCGTAATTCATAATGATAGAATTTACAATTACTAACAAACTGCTGCTTTCTTGGTAGAAGTGTTCGACTGTGATAAGAAATATTTATAAAGTATTAGAATTCAAAGCATCAAATTATTATTCAAGGGCTTTTTGAGATTAGGAAATATACACGCACATTGACGAATAGAATGGAAAGGAAACTATACACTATACAACTAATATATGTATTTAAGTAATTACGAATTTTCGACTTATATTCGAATACTTATGTCAATCAATTATTTGCACGATTTCTAGAATGAATGTTTAGTTATTAATTGGACTGAATCTTCTGACTGGAAAATTTAAAAGCTTCACGTAATAAAAGCTTTGTAATAATAAATAAATAAATGTAATAATAAAAGCACACGAGATACAGGACAATTCAAATCATGTTGTCGTTTTGCCTCGGAATATCAACATCGTTAGGACATATATAACATAATAAGAAATAAACTTCGGGCAAAACAATGTCGCTGCTACGTGTAACTGTCAAACGAAAACGAACTTGAATTTTCCGATACTCTCTCGACCAGTATAAATAGACGACCATGTTCTCCAAAAGTCAGTCCATTGTGTGAATCAATATCAGTTTATCAATTTCAGTCTAGAGCGAGTTTATTAGCGATCTATACACAGTCTTTAGCGAATCAGTTTGTACCGAGCACCTTAGCGAGCATTCTCTGTTAAAATATATTTGACGGGTTTCAATATCAAGATATCTCGTCATTTAAATAACAACTCAACCAACAGTCTTCTACAAGTGGTGACACCGACGTGCGGAAAGTAATTTCAAAGCGAACGTGTTATAATCAGTTACGAGTACGAGCAGAGCCGACCGTGTGTCGATCAAGCAAGATCGAGTAGATGCATTTAACACACCACTCCGCGTAGTACCGTTCTGGCATCACGACGTCTGCTATGGTTCTTGACGCTAGAGTCACAATTCGAAGCTGCCCGGATTACTAGCGACAAGACGAAATTCCACGCTTCCATCACAAATATTACAGTGCAGCATGTGCAACTAGTCCAGGACATGTAGTTCGTATGGGAGACAGGGCAGTATGAACACTTCAAAAAGGAGCTGATAAGGAGACTGGCAGACTCGGACTGCATGAGAATGTGAAAACGGGACCTATCACTACGTCGAACACGAAACGGTGTTTCGTTAATACGCGGTGGCGGACGTTAATACGCCTATCATCGGTGTGGACTTCTGGAGCCACTATGGGTTACTGGTCGACCCTCGAATTCGACGTCACAACGACAAGACCAGCAACTTATCGAAAACACAATACACGGACACTACTGAGGCTGTATCGGGCAAAAGAATCGTCGGCGAGTCGACGTATCACCGACAACTCATTGAATTTTCGGACGCGACTCGTTCACTCGTTTGGTAGAGACAAAATACGACACAGCGTGGTACATCATATTAAAAACCACTTCCAGCCCTTCCGTTTTCCAACAGATATTCACCGCCGAATATCCAAGAGTTCGACCAACATCTGCACGGGTTTGACAACAAGCGACTGACGCTTTACGCCGCATCGAAGCGACAAATCTGCAGATACCGAACTCTCGCCACCGTACACGAAAAACGACGAGCGAAGTCGTACGACCATATGTACAACAAAGAAAAAACGTTATTACTGGTAGGGAGGTGATGTAGCGGCACATGAGCTTGAAATCTGATATTTATTATGCAATAATCCAATACTTCTATACAATTAATTATTTGCAAACAGTTTGTATCTTTTTTAATTTCGTTATTTAATAAAGCAATATTATGTGATATTTTGTATAGACAAAATAGAGACTTTTGATGGTCACTATGCGTACACGATGCTTGCATTTGGAGTTAACGCCTTCTTTATTCTGAATTGTATAGTCTGAATTTTACCTACATATGTCTGTTATCTCGTTACTTATTGGTAATGTCAAGTAATATTAATTATTATCATCTTAAATATGTATTATACTATATTTTAGTACATATTAAATAATATAGTATTTTCTCTACTACTGACGCCACTATGTTTCCGATCTGATCCGAATTCAATCGTCCATGAAAAAATACTAATTATCCATGAGACAATAATGAAACCTTTTTATTTCTGAATTTTTTACTCCGTTAATCGCAAATAACAGCGCGGATAAGTAGCTCGTATAATAACTCGAATAATAACTGCCCCGCTCGCGATCGCGACCATTTATTTATACTGGTCTGGGGGGAGTCGGAAAATTTGAATTTGTCTTAGATTGACGGTTGCCCTCAACGGCGACATTGTTTTACCCGAAGATTATCTAATGTTATATTTCGTCCGTTAAGACGGTGTCCGTGTTCCGAGGCACAACAACAACATGAGTTGCTCTCGATTCTCCTCGTCTTATGACTCATGTGCCGTTAGATCACTCCCTACCAATGATAACGTTATTATTATGTCGTATTCAATAAAAAATTATTTACATTATTTCTCTTGGTCGTCGCTATTTTAAAAGTTAAATACATCCTGTATCCGACAATTTACAGCTCTTATCTAAAACCTGCCTGAAACCAATCGGGAAAACGGACTCTTCGCCCAGACCGCGTAACGTACCTATCCCTGGTGTTTTCTTCCATGGTTCGGATCTTATTGTTTGCATCTCTATCGTCGCGGGCGTTCGTTTATCCTACCGGAATCAGTCCGTTGTGGGTTTCAACGGTATTTTCCTCGAAGTCGTCCGATATAGTAAACGCGGGTTTCAATCTGACCATGGATACAGTTACGTCGCGATTATTTATTTTAATAATATAATTCTTTCGTCCCTTTTTATTACGTTAAACGGCCTGTCGCATTGCGGCTATAAAGGTCCCCCCTGTCGCGTCATGGCGCAAGAAAACATACGGCAATGATTCTAGTTCTATAAAAATGAAGATTTTCTTTTCGCCATGACGCGTAACCGGGTATGGCCTGACTTTCTTCATCCGTTCTTTTAACTGGTTCGCGTATTCCGAATTGGCCCGCTGCTGTATTGGCAAGAAGAATTCCGCCGGCAACTGTATACCGGTGTCGTAAACCATTTCGACCACCATTGCGTTAAGGTCCTCCATTATCGCGGTTCTAATGCCTAATAAAACGATCGACAGAATTTCGACCCAGTTGCTCGTGTCATGGCACTTAATCGCCGCTTTCAGTTGCCTATGTAGGAGCTCTAATATCCCACTAGACGCAGGATGATAGGCCATCGTGCGTAAGTGCTTGACACCAAGCAACCGGCATAACTCCTCAAACAGTCGCGATTCAAATTGACGTCATTGGTCGGTCGTGATTTTTAGAGGTACACTAGCTACGTTATGGAAGCTACGGTTGGCGCTTCCATATCGATGATGGGAACGGCCTGGGGCCAACGCGATAAACGATCGATTCACGCATGATAATCTTGCGAATATTGCATGACAATAATGACTAAATGTATGTGTTCGATCCGGTTAACGTTTTGAACGTTCCGAACTGTGAGGATACATGCCTGGTGACTTTGCAGCGTTGACACCGTATACATTGTCGCCTTCACGATCGACAATCTTTATTAATGCACGGACAGACGAAACGCGTCGTCACCAATTTTTGCGTGGTACGTATCCCCGGATGGGAAAATTTATGCAGCGACTGAAATACACTGCGTCGTAACGGTTCCGATACGCATGGTCGCTTGATTACGATCGAGATATCGCAGTAAATTTCGACCTCTCGATCGGGAAATCGTACTTTTTACAGTGTAAAACATTAAACGTTAGATAGTATTACGATACAACGTATAACGTTATATAGCATTATGTTATAACGTGTAACGTTACATAAAATTATGGTATAACGTATAACGTTACACAGCATTACGTTATAAAGTATAACGTTAGTTAATATTACGTTACACCGTATGACGTCATATAACATTACGTTATAACGTATAACGTTGTATATTACTACGTTATGACGTGTAACGTTGTATAGTAGTACGATATGGCGTATAGCGTTATATGGTATTACGTTACAACGTATAAAGTTATATAGCATTACGTTATAACGTATAACGTTGTTTAGTACTACGATATGACGTATGACGTTATGTAGTACAACAATATGACGAATATCGTTATATAGTATTACAGCGTATATCGTTTCATAGTACTACGATATTGCGTATAACGTTATATAGTACTATATTATAAAGCTTAATACGTTGTATAGTACAATGTTATGACGTATAACGTTATATAGTACTACGATATAACGTTATACAGTATTTCGTTATATCGCATAACGTTGAATAGTTCAACTTTATGATGTATAACGCTATGCGGTATTGCGTTATAACGTATAACGTTGTATATTACTCCGTTAAAACGGATAACGATATATTGTACTACGAAACGACGTATAACGCTGTATAGTATAACCTTATAACGTGTAGCGTTATACAGGATTGCCTTATAACGTATAAGTTTGTATAGTTCTACCTTATGACGTATAACGTTATATAGTACTACGAAATGCCGTATAGCGTCATATAGCATTACGCTATAACGTATAACGTTATATAGTATTTCGTTATAACGCATATCGTAATATAGTAATACGTTATAACGTATAATGTTGTATAGTACTATGTTATGACGTATAACGTTATGTAGTATTTCGATATAACGCATATCGCTATATAGTATACGTATTACGTACACTATTACGTATTACTATAATACGTTATGACGTATGACGTTACATATTATTACGTTAAAACAAATAACGTTGTATAGTAATACCTTACAACGTATAACGTTATAGTGTATTACCTTGTATTGTATAACGTTATATACGTATTACGTTACAGCGTATATCGTTATATAGCATTACGTTATGACGTATAACGTTATATAGCACTACGACATGACGTATAACGATATGTGGTATTACGTTACAACGTATAACGTTGTATAGTACTACGTTACCACGTCTAACGTTATGTAGTCCAATGAAATGACGTATAACGTTGTATGGTATAACCTTACAACGAATAACGTTATGCAGGATTGCGTTATAACGTATAACGTTGTATATTTCTACGTTATGACGCATGACGTTATAAAGTACTGCAGTATGGCGCATAGCATCATTATATAGTATTACGTTACAACGTGTAACGTTTTCTATCATAACGTTATGACGTATAACGTCATATAGCATTACGTTAAGACGTATAACGCTATATAGCAATAAGTTACAACGTGTATCTTTATAGGGTATTACGTTACAACGTGTATCGTTATATAGCATTACGTCATAACGTTTAACGTTTTATATTACAACTTTGAATGGTATAACGTTATATTGTACTACGATATGATGAATATCGTTGTATTGTATAACCTTGTGACGTTTAACGTTACATAGAATACGTTACGACATATAACGGTATATAGTATAACCTTGTAACACATAACGTTATATAGCATTACGTTATAGCGTATAAAGGTATATGGCGATACGTTGTTACGTATAACGTTATATATTACTACGACATGGCGAATAACGTTATATAGTACTATGACATAACGTATAACGTTGCAACGTACAGCGTTATATAGCTTTAAGTTATAACGCATAAAGTTACATAATATTATGTTCTAATGAATAGCGTTGTATATTATTACATAATGACGTATAACATTATATAGTATTTCGTTACAACGTATGTCATTTTATAGTATTTCGCTAGAACGTATAAAGTTTATATAGTATTACGTTATAACGTATAAGGTTGAATATTACTACGCTATCACGTATAATGTTATATAGTAGTATGATATGACGTATGACGTTGTATTGTAATAACCTTATAACGTATAACGTTATTCAGAATTGCGTTATTACGTATAACGTTGAATAGTATAACCTTATAACGTTATACAGAATTGCGTTATAACGTAAAACATTGTGTGGTATTACGTTATAACGTATAACTTTATACAGAATTTCGTTACAACGTATGTCGTTTTATAGTGTTACTCTAGAACGTATAACGTTACATAATATTACGATCTAACGAATAACGTTGTATAATACTACGTAATGACGCATATCGTTATATAGTATTACATTATAACATATAACGCTGCATATTACTACGTTATCACGTATAACGTTATACAGTACTACGATATAACTTATAATGTGGTTCAGTATAACCTTATAGCGTGTAGCGTTGTACAGAATTGCGTTATTACGTCTATGACTGTATAGTTCTGACGTATAACACTATGTGATATTACGTTACAACGTATAACGTTGTATAATAATACTTTATAACGTATAACGCAACACAGTATTATGTTATAACGTATAACGTTATATAGCATTATGTTATAACGTATACGTTATATAGCAAAACGCTATAACGTATATCGTTATATCGTATTACGTTACAACGTATAACGTTATATAGTATTACGTTATAACGTTTAACGTTGCATATTACTACGTTATGGCGTATAACGGAATATAGTACAACGATATAACGTGCAACATTATATAGGATTACTTTACATCGTATAACGTTATATAGCATTACGTTATAACGTACAACGTTATACAGCATTATGTTATAGCGTATAAAGCTGTATACTACTATGTTATGACGCATAACGTTATATTGCACTACGTCATGTCGTATAACGTTATATAGTACCCGGATATGATGTAGAACGTTTTATAGTATTACGGCTTGCGAAACGCGATCCTCTTACGTTTCTGGCAAAAACTGTCTGTCAATTCTCTCCCGTTCGAGATATTTCGACGTTTAAACGATGCTTTTACTCCATTTTACACGCCGAATATGGTGCAATCACTTCTCAACGTAGAAACAAGCCCAGCAGTTCGGAAAACGCGTTCTTTTTTCGGTTTTGACGAAAATTGTGTGTTATTTCGTTTCCGTTTGACATATTTCGACGTTCAAGCACTGCCATTACTCCATTTTACACGCAGAATGTAGTGCAATCGCTTCCCAACGTCGAAACAAGCCCAGCGGCTCGCAAGACGTGACCGATTGTCGATACTAACGAAAACTGACTATTATTTCGTTCGCGTTTGAGATATTTCGACGTTTAAACAGTTATTTTACTCCATTTTAAGTGCCGAATGTGGTGCAATCATCTTCCAATGTCGAAACATGCCAAGCGGCTCGCAAAACGGGATCTTTTGTCGTTTCTAACAAGAACTGACTGTTTTTTCGTTCGCGTTTGAGATATTTCGACGTTTTAACAATTATTTTACTGCATTTTACATGCCGAATGTAGTGCAATCACATCCCAACTTTGAAACCAGCTCAGCGGTTCGCAAAATGCGATCTTTTGTTGATTCTGACGAAGACTAGCCTCCATTTGTTTCCCGTTTCGGATATTTTGACGTTTGATCGCTAGTTTCACTCCATATTACAAGCCAAACATGGTGTACTATGCCTGTTTCAGCGTCGAAGCAAGCCCTACCTCGCGCAAATTGCGATCTTATGAAGATTGTGGCTGGTTCATCCTGCTGTTTCTTACCTGCTTGGAATATTTTGACATTTAAACGCCCTTCTCATTCGATATTACTCGTCGAGTGTAGTGCTAGTGTGATTCACCGTCAACACATGCCCAGCAGCTCCCAAATTGCAATTATTTGTCCGCTATGGCGGAAGGACGCTGCAGTTTCCCTTCTGTTTGCGATAGTTTGAGGTTTTAACACTGTCTTCTCGCAATATTATACGCCGAATGTAGTGCAGTCCTGTTTTAGCGTCGGAACAAATCAAGTCCCGTGCAAGATGCAATCATTTAAAGATTTTGCATGAGATTTGCCGTTTTTTCACTGCCGCTGGAGATATTTTGAGGTTTGAACGCTTTTTTTACTCCATAGTATACGACGAATGTTCTCACGTCCTGCGATTTGCACGAGGCATAACGCAAAAACAAAATTGGAACACGCGACTCGAAAGGCTACTCTAGAACAAGCCGCAGCTCGAAAAATCTAATTAAGCACAACCCGCGGCTCGAAGAATCTAATTAAGAACACCCCGCGGCTCGAAAAATTGAGTAAGGGAGGTGAATGGAACAACAGGATCAAAGCATTTTAATAAGTTATCAGTTATATGCACATGTAAATAATCACGTACATATACAAAATATATAATATATACATGTCGGAAATGGAAGGACATCCGGCCTCCCTTTTGGAATTCCTTGGAGAATTCCCAATACTTAAATTTTCATAAAACTAAACCGATTATAATTGTCCAAGATTTGCGATAATGAGCTTGGGCTCGAGGCAGCAACTAGTCGCCGAACGTAGCCGCGGTCACGAGATGAATATTTTTATCTGATAGAGATATAGAGTAATTACAGCAGTAAATACAACTCTTCTTAAAAGAATAGTTGTTGCGGGACTCGACAGTAAACGTTCCAATAGGTTCGGCCTCGCAACTCACGGCACACAGACCCTATCCTTCGGGCAATATGATTACCAGATGTCGATGCATTTCCACAGTACATGTTCGGCTAATCCGAGGACCCCCCATGAATCTTAATATTTAGTTAAATAAGATCCTTCAAACGAACAAACAGTCTCTCTTCTAACCTAATCTATCTATTGCGAGAAGATAAGGGAAATCTGCTTTTGTCAGGAACAACGCTTCTCGCTAGCAACACTCTCTCTCTCTCTCTCTCTCTCTCTCCCCCTCTCTCTCTCCCTCTCTCTCCCTCTCCCCCCCCTCTCTCTCTCTCTCTCTCAAGGATGACCAGGCTTTTCTAACCACCAACATTACCGTCAGTAACAGTGACGTCCATTCCCCTCACCTTCCGAACGAAGGCTTTCTTTGACGAATCCGATGATCTCGTGTTCCTGGATACACCCCATCATAGTTTTCCTCTACAGCGTCATCGTGACGGACTGTCATTCTTTTTCGTGAGATTTCATTAGCGAGTTTCCTAACGTCTTTGAATACTCTACGTTTCGATAAAGTATTAAAGCCGAGTAATCCTCATACTACGGGAAAATTAATTCGAGTTCGATCTGGACTTGGGAACAAAGTACATTCGTTATCCCATTGACCGCGGATTCGTTATTGAACCTAAGGCCATTGTCATCAGTGTATAATTATCGCAGCCAATTGCAATTAGTGCAAATCAAGTGTTAAGAAATAAATTTTCTCTTTTTTGTTTTTATTTTTTATCTTTTATTTTCATCTTCGATTTCTTTCTCTCCTTTTTTTTATTTTACATAACAAGTGCATCGGTTGACACAATTGAATACATTGAAACTATTATTTTGTTGAGGAAATATTAGGTTGGTATGATCACTAGTTCCTATATGTTAAATTGGTACGACTTCTAACGACGCTCCTTGTCCTAGGCGTCGGCCACATGTTAATTATGTAAGTGTATCCAGTGTGTTCATATGCCACTACATGGTGGTGAAATACAGAACGTAAAAACTGAATCTGTGTGAATCAATAAATATCAAGCTCCAAAACCTATTTAATAACATATTTTTCTAAAAATATTCATGTCGAGGTAAATGATACGTTAGTATGATCAGTAGTTTCTACATGCAGAGATTTTGTTTTTCCCGTCCGCCACGTGTTAATTATCAAAGAATATCCGGTATGTGTAGTGTCTGTATATGGTGGTGAAATACAAAATATACAAAACCAATCTGTGTGATTCAATTAAATATCTAACCTCAAAATCTATTTAATAACAATTGAAGCTTTGAATTAATATTTATATAAATTATAAAATATTTAATAAATTATATAATAAATATGTAAAAATATATAATAAGCTATAAAATTATGAAAATTAAATTATAAATTTAGTCAAAAGAGTTTCGCAGGAGGCAGTCAACTTCAAACAGTATCAAATTATAAAATTATGGCAAAATGACACAAGTTAGTATAAAACTATTAAAGAATTGAGTACATCGAGGCAAATAAATATCTTACAAGGAAAATAAGATATGAAATATTATAAATAATGAATCATTTATTCACTGCACGACATATTTTGTATGATATTTCGCATTGTCCTTTATTTATATTTTCTTACATAATTTTTATAACATATTCATGAATTAAAATGTGTTTTCATAACCTATGTTCTACTAACGATTTTCCGTATGTTCAATGTGGTGTACTGTATAGATTATATATATTTCTTATTTATCTCCAGCCATAAACTAGAATATTGAGTGTACTATTACTTTCATGCGGATTGTAAAATCATAAAATATTAATTCATACAAATGTTACAGATTTATATTGATACGTAAAGAAAGGATACAGAGATGCACCGTATCATAACTGGATACATATATTTTCTGTGGTACATTTTGGATACTTATTAATACATAATTTAAATTTTATTAATGACGATTATATGACACATTTGGAAGCTTTAGTTTTTCTAGTGTCATGTTTATGTTATGATACAGTTCATAGAGGAACAAATAATGCATTTCAAACTAAACGCCCTACGGTTCTAGCTAGTCTTCTTTATAGTTGTGAAAGTATAAAATGTTGAAAATGACAACGTGAGTTCGCGCTCACCATCCATATGCAAATGCGCTAATTAGAATAAATAGTAACTAGAAAATAGTTCTAGATACAATCGATAGATTTAATCGATAGGTTCAAGATGTTCTTTTGTTTTTATCCTTAGTCCATGTAAGAAAGTGCAATAAAGATTTTTCGGCTCAGAACGGTGTGATAGATTCATCCAAAGAATAAAATAATAGCTATTGTGATGTTACCTCTGAATACAGAAATAACAACAAGAAATTGAACATAAATGTGATATCAATATAACTTATCATTCTCTCATTTCACAGAGATATTTTCCACAGACCATGCGCATCTTAAATAAAGAAGCGTGCAATATATTTGAAAATGTTAATAGTGAAGAGTATAGCGAAGTATTAGATCTACTGAAAAATAATATATTTGATACTGACTTAGCATGCCACTCTCGAATGGTAGAAAAACAGGAAGAGATAATTGGAAGTAAATTTGACCAAAATGACTTTGAACGAAAGAGATTATTGATTGATTGATCTTAGTGATCAGACTAAGCAGTGGAAAGTTTCTAAAAAGAACTGCAGAAAGTAGAAGTCTAAGTTTAGACAAATTTCGAAGACAATAATATATTTAAGAGCTTCTGTGCTTTTTTTCTTTGACTTTGCGTTAGGAACAAATTTATGATGGACTTTTTTCTTTTATTTTTAATATACTTTATACTTTTATTTTTAATACACATTCAAAGTCAAAAAATCGGATTTAAGATCTATTTTTCATAACGAGTATAATTAAATGGAAGAATAGTATTTTTGTAACATTTAAGGCTTTCTTAATTGAAAAGGTCAGTGATGTTTTGTGAAGACAGTAGAATATAGATTATAGATTATAAACCTTTCTCTTTATTTAGTTAATTGTAATCTTCCATATCGATCAAACGTCAAAATGTCCGAAACGGGAAACAAATGGCGGCTAGTCTTCGTTAGAATCGACAGAATATCGCGTTTTGATAAAGCGCACAACAGCACGACAGTAGAGAAATGCAGCGAAGAAATTTTTGATTAAGCGGAGGACAATAGGGAGAAAGAAAGCAACCTTGGGTTTCTTACTGAGCCTTTGTTAAAATTTATCTTTCAATATATAGTATAACGTCAAAACATCATATTTTCTCACATATCAAAATTATAGGGAGAACGCTTAATGGTTTAAAAAAAAAGCGAGTCACGTACATTTGCTTAGCTATTTAATGTGACGAAGGCAATCGGAATCTGGGATCTGGATCTTTGACATTTGCTCGGCGACTGACCGAAACCGACCATTAACGGTTCGATGATGGAGAATGATCAGATTATCGGCATCCGATCCGTTGCGAACGCCGATGACTAACACAGATCCTCAAGGGAGGTTTTCAGTTCGGCCAATCCTGATACTCGTGACTGACTGCGAACACGGACACATGTTGACGAAATCTACACAACACTTAAATTTACACAACTTACTGATTAATGCTTAAATCTAAATGTAACATATACCTTAATATGTACTATAACGACTCACAAGACAATTCGCGTAACGTTACCAATTGACTCTTAATTCTAAATACACTAATTTGTTAATAACAGTGTTATGTCGCGTGAAACAATCAGCGCGTCATCCCTCGCTGCCTGGCCTCCAACAGCCTACGTACCGTTAGTACGACCCTCAATAAGCCGAAGGACTCACCATAAAGTTTAACTTTTTAACCAGATGGTCAACACATGTTGCTTAAGGCAATCTGCTTGTTTTGAAGGGCTATCGAATCCTAGAGATGTTTGCGGTTTATGGCTAATTCTTAGATCAGTCCCGGGATTTATTGCGTTCTACGAAATTACAGAGAATGTGGGTAGTTACCTAGTGAAAAGAGAGGATATTTATACAATGGAAAAACTACTATTTCCCAGGAACAAGGACACCCAGGAGCCACGTGGTCAGGAATCTTCTTCCTCACATGTTATTCATTAACGTTGGCTATAACCAATCGGCACCACGGATCGTTACCCTCACCTTCATACCAAAAGATGTGAACGACGAATCCGCGTTCTGGGTCCAAAAGAACACAACCATACCGATCTTTCCTCCGTAATAAGAAGAGACAGGTCTTGACAAACACTCTCTCGTTCAACCTCTCAACAGTACAGTCACTACTATTCCTCTATCCTTAGTGCCGAACTGCCGCGAACTCCTCTCAACGGTCCAGTCAACTACTATTCTTCTATCCTTAGTGCCGAACTGCTAACTTCTCTCATCGGTACATAACTATCAACTAGTTACGTAAGATACCTATTGCGAAACGACGTAACCTGTGAGTATAAGAAATTGTTGGAAATATACTTATTATGAAACTGTTGATTATAGTTTTATTCCACAACAATTACCTCTATTATCCCACAAGAAATAAGGGGATCGACCTGATCGTGGTGTCGATTATTATAATCTTAACGGGAATTTACGACTCCCGTCGACCGGTTGAAAATACAGAAGGTGAAGATCCAAGAAAGATCTTACAAAATAAAAATAGTGGATTAGAAGAACAAAGACAAGTCGAAAAAAATACAAAAGATGAAACTGCACAGACAGAAGTTAATTCAAAATGTATATCAAATAACAAGTGCGGTTCACTTGGTACCGAAAGAGCTATTGAAATTAATGATACTGTTCAAAATATTAAATTTACTGAAGGTAGAAGCCACACTCAAAATAATATGGAAGTTGTAGTAGAAGATTCACAAGCATTATCTAAATTAGATAAAAGTAAATTATCAAAAATATGAATTGAACTTAACAAAATTGAAAATACAAAAACTATTTTACAGAATAAAAAGAATTCATTAGAAGAAGAAAAAGAAGTAGGGGAAAAGAAAAAAATGTACAGACAGAAATTACTTCAAAAAATATATCAGATGATAAGTGTGATTTACTTTATAAAAAAAAATTTGCTGAAAATAATGTTGAAGTAGTTAATAATAATAAATCATATAGCGAAATACAAAGCTTAAATCAAGATCTTAAGTCCATAGAAGAAAAAAAAAATAGAACTCAAGATGATGCAGAAGATGTAGTAGAAAGTTTCCAAGAAACATTAGTACTATAAAAAAAAAAAAAGAAAAAACGTACTGGAAAGACAATGTTTTATTAATATTAATAAAGTGGACGATATTTCTCCTTTGATGAAATGCTATGATGCTACAGCTGAGGATGAGCTAAAATTGTTTCAAATGATTGTGTTAACGACAATATCGAAGTTAATATTAAGATAATATTAAGATTAAGGAATTTAAAGAAATCAATGAAATCAGTATCCTACTCCTATTATCGAAAATAATTTATATCTGAAGTGGAAAAAGTAAATGATGGGTCAGTGTTTAAATCCTTGCTTGAGGTAATCATCGCCTAAAAGTAATATCAAACGCCAGACAAAATTAAAAAACCTATTCAGTATAAGGACGTGCTGCTCACATGTTAGAGTTAGTAAGAAAACAAGCAAGAATGGAAGCTGAAGACTATGTAATAAATTTAGATGAAGAACATACAGTTAAAAGAGTAAAATCCAAAGATACGGACAATGATATGTTGCTTAAAAAATAAAAAGAATAAGCACCTATGTTGAAAGAAGTTGATAAAATAACAGCAACATGTAACAGCAAACAAGAGAAAGTAAGCCAAATTTCTGAAGAAGAAACGATGCTCAAGAACTCGAAATTTCTCGAGTGGATATGCTAAACAACAAATTTAAGAACAGTCGAAAAGACGTGAAACAGCAATAGAAGACTTAAATAGATTGTTAGAGCGTCAATCAGAAATTGATAAAGTTACCTTAAACGAAGCAAGTTTGAAAATAGGAGAACTTTCTGATAAAATTAAATGTCTTGAAGAAAAGGGTACCCAGATACTGAAACGTAATAAATTATTCGAAGAAGAACAGAATGAATGGAGAAGTTTAGAAAAACGATTATAGAAAAACTTAAAGAAGAAAAATCCCGTCGAGAAGCAGCTGAAGATGAAGTGAAAAAAATTTCCAAATATAACGAGCAACTTCTAAAAAATTATCAAGAAATCCATGAAAAATACGCTGAAATTATTAGTCATTATAATCACAGGCAAAGAACGAAACATGTATCTCAACTGAAAGATAAAATCAATCGATTCGAACAGGATTTATATGCGAAGATGAGGACAATAGAACAGCAGCAAAAGATGATAGAAAAATTGAGAGCAGAAAAAAAACGTGTGCGTAGTAAAGGAAAAGAGAACATACGTATGATCAAAAATTAGATAATAAAGTAAGAAGTTTTGTTATTGAAAAGTCAAAGAGATTTCATGATAACAAAAGCGTTGCCAGTGCAAAGTGCAATGTATCAGTGTGCACTAAAAATGCAAGCAATGTGGCAATTACTTTTAGAATGCCACAACCACTACGAAAACACAATAGAGACCAAACAAGATTAAGTTCAAAAGCGAAGTCACGGGGGCTTATTACTGCTAACGACCAAAAGTCGAAGTACGATTCCCAACATCAACTCGCTGATCTTCAAGTAGAATGTCCCAACAAAGACAGGACGATATAAGAGCTTGAGGAGCACATCGAGGACATGAAGGAGAAAGTGCAGAAATTAGAATTGCAACTGGACGAGTTACATAAAAAACAAACAGAAGTAGAGGAACAACACCGAAAGGACATAGAAATAATGGCTAAATTGCAACAAGAAATTTTAAATGGTTACAGCATCAAACCGAAGTGGAGCACCTTCGTTCTCAGCTTTTGGAAGTTTCGTAGGAGAAAGAACGCGAAATTGAAGCAAGAAAAGCTATAGAAGGTGATCTTAGAAATCGTATCGCGGATTTCTCGAAAAAAACACCGGCGTTAGAATCTGAATTGGCAGACAGATCTCTTGAAATACAAATCGAAGAACTAACAATAAAATTAGAAGAGATAATAGTAAGTCACAAATATGAAGTTATCTTGCTGGGACAAGAAAAGGCCAAACTTAATTCATGCGTTAGTAATTTAATGGAGGAACGTGATAAGTTAGAGCTAAAGTTGCAAAACCGACAAAATGTAGTTCTTGAACTACAACGACAACTATCTGCCCTTCAATGTGAATTAGACGAACAAACAGTGAATATGAAAAAAGTTGTTGAAAATTTTTGCAAAAGAAGTGGGTGATCTTAAATATAAATATAAAGAAAAAGCTAATAAATCGAAACTCGATTTTGGAAAAGACAAAATGATCCTTGTCAATGAAAACGAATTTGAAATATTGCGTAGGGTAGAAATTGAAGCTAAAGTAAAAGATATTGACAAATAAAATAATTTTCTTAGAAAAGAGCTGGAAAACGTTCAAAAATTTTTCAAAGATGTTAATAATCGTTTACACGAAACGCATCGAGAATTAGAAGATTCGCATAGAAAATACATTCTTATTTTGAAAAAAACATCAGGAAGAATTAGGTGATATAATAAGACTTCATGATGAAGAAAAATATAAACTGAAACGGTAATTAGAGGATGCAAGATTGAATTATATAAAAGAGATAGAAAATCTAACGATAGCAAGAAACGCAGAAGTATCAGAAGTAAAAGAAGCTGCGGGCAAAATGATTGAATTACATAAAAGAGATAGGAAATCCAACGACAGCAAGAAACAAAGAAGTATCAGAAGTAAAAGAAGCTGCAGGCGAAATGATCGAAGAAGATACTAAACGAATTAAAAACTATAGTTGCAAATCAAACCGCGCTCACACGCAAAATTATAAAATCTGACAGTATTAAACTAATCGACGAAGTAAGAGTAAAATTTGACGAATATATGATTATATTCATGATCCTCATTTTCAATTCGATGAATTATTCAACGCTATAAATATGGGAAAAGCAGGAATCCTTAGCCCTCAGATTATTGATCATATACAGTTTATCGAAAATGTTGTGAAATATGTTGTGAATTATCGACTAAAGAGCAACCGGTCAGGTCAAACCGATCGGTCGATATCGCGTACCTCGAATGAATTAACGCTCAAAGTGGAGGAGGTTTAATATATCGAGTGTATAAACGTAACGTGTGATGTGATGCACGGCGGATCTTGTTGGGAGTAAAGTCTTCCACCCGTACGGTACGATGTCTGTTGATGAACTGTCCTTTTACGTTTCTGATTCTTCCTAACAGCCGTTGGGTTTCGTCTGTCCATCGCGCCCTTCCGGCTGGTCCTTTTCAGCGGTTTTTTACCTGACCTCGGAATCATTAGGTTTACAGCTCGGAGAGAACATGCAATTCGGAATTTCCTAAAGAAGGGAATGGGCCTGTCCGTGCCATAAACGGACGGAACGTAACGATAAATAAACCTCGGGCAAAACAATGTCGCCGCTACGTGCAACCGTCGACCAAAGACGAATTCGAATTTTCCGACTCTTCCACAACCATTATAAATAAGCGGACGCGATCGCGAGCAAGTCAGTTATTATACGAGTTATTATACGAGCTATTAACAGTGATTAATGGAGTATACGAGTTATTGAGTTATCCGCGAGCAATGATACACTATCATTACGAATACATTTGTACGAACGTCTCTCGACAATATTTATATTTATTAATTTATTTAATTTATTCCAAATATATTTGATGGGTTGCAACAGCAACCTCTCGGTAACATTTTATTAAGTAATGCTTATTTAGTGGTGCCGGCCAGACTCTCCGCTCTACGAAGAATTAGGAAGAGCAGGAGTTTCTGGTGGGTATGGCGCTACTATCTGCCGAGTCCCACATAACCCGTTGATGCGGGTCACTGGCTATACGTAATGTATTTTCCCCTCCTCGCACGCAATAAAAGAAGGTTGGGTTAGGTTCAGTTCAACTCAACCCAACTCAAAACTTAACAGACAAGCCCAACCAATTCACGATCGAAAACCACAACATGAATGCACCTGTGAAATTATTAGCTTCTCGAACACTATCAAATATTGTAAAATTGCCATATTTAAGATTAACGAAATAACTTTTGTACCATTACATGCAGAAAATCAATTCATCGCGATCCCTGAAAAAACCAGCGGAAATCTCAGTACTCTGTAGCAAATACATTTCCTCGCAAATTCTTCAAAAAACCTTGTTAGCACGGTTAGACAAAACATGTGATCTATTGTATAGAAATAACCACATGAAGATCGGACAAAAAGGTGTAAACATATCCTTTGACATTTCAAAATAATTCCATTCTACTGCGATATTAGAGGACCAAGATCAATCTAATCAGGGGGTATGTCACGACCGGTACATTTCAAACCGATGGACTGATGATGAAAATAAAGATATGGCGGTACTCGGAGTCAATGTATATCGCCGAAGTGCCTAATGAGTCACCAATATCCCAACGATCCTTCTGCCGAATGTTCGAGACGAAGGCGTGCGTAGTAACGGTCGCGGACGCCTAACAAACGCTTGGATAATGGTGATAGTTGTGGATAGTGGTGATAGTGGTGATATTGAGGGGTGACAAAGAGAAAAGGAACAGATCCGATCAAAAGTCAAATTGTAAGAGCTTCCGTCTTGAAAAGTCACGGCTGGAGTTCAGAAGTAAATTGCAGTTAGTATAAGCCAAGTGTTAAGAAATAAATTCTCTCTTTTTTTTTATCTTTATCTTTTATTTTCATCTTCGATTTCTTTCTCTCCATTTTTTATTTTACGTGACACTAGCAGTGTTACCCTATGGCTGAAAGCCCTGAAGCCATCGTCGCCTGTCTACTGTTTATGGTCTGCCTTCGTCCCAGTCTTTTGTCTGTACGCTGTCGATGGCTTCAGCGCTTGAGAAAACTAAAAAGACCAGATGTAGGGTTTTCTTAGAAGTAGTGACCATTTCAACAAGCACATTATGACATAATACTATATAACGCAATACCTTACAACATATTCTAATATAACGTAATACTGTATAACGTAATACTATATAACATAAAGTAATACATCATAACGTAATACCATGAAAGGTGATATTAGACAACGCACTACATTATAACGTAATATATTATAACGCAATACTATATAGCGTAATAGAATATAACGTAGTTCATTATAACGTAATACTATTGTTAGGTCCGGTGACTTTTACGGTCGGGGCGTCCATCAGTTGTGCACATATAATTCAGCAGGTCGCAATAATCCTAAGGCACGGTGATAAACCGAGACTTCTGGTTTTACCGTTAAGACCGACAAGCGGCTTAAAACATGTTCAATTCAGGGGGTCCCTTATGCTTATCGCTCCATCAGGTAAAAATAGGGGAAACGTGGGTTTTCCCATGTTTCTTGGGATCCCACCCGCAAGCGTCCAGTGGTGGGACGATCAGCACCAAACAAGAGTTTTCCTCAGTATCGTCACCGGACTTCACTGGTTCATCGAGTACAGAACAGTCGCCATATATTAACTGGATCTACGATTACAGATCAGGTGATATCACTGGACGGGTTCGTCGACTACAAAACGGTCACTATATCAGTCAACTCTTTTTTTTGCGCGGGGGGAGAGAATGTATTACGCATACCCAGCGACCCGCGTCACCGGGTGATGTGAGACTCGGCTGACGGCAGTACCCACTAAAAACCCCTCCTCTTCCAAGCCTTCTTCGAGGGGAGAGTCCCGCCGGCACCGCTAAATAAGCATTATATCAGCGAGACCCCAATCAATGCGTCAACTTCTTCTAATATCGAATATCACCCTCTAATCAGGGCCAATCCCAAGCGTCATCTTCTTCTCGTTGCTCGATTTTTAACCATTTCTTGGACTCGCCATGCCTTCATTATTATCCCGCAAAAACTCCGGAACAGCCCCCAGATATTGTCGCTGAACGAGACCAATGCGATTATATTTTCCACAGTAAAAGTGACACCCACCGCATTCTCTAGGGTGGTGTGGTGAACTGCCCATCTTGGACACCTCAGTAAGACATGTTCGGCGTCATCTGGGCATGCATCACAATCCCAACGTTTATCGACAGTTTCCTTGTTCCCTGATCTTAACTCTGGTATATACCATGCCCAGTCAACAGCTGCCTGATATAATGGTCAATGTTTCTCTTACTCTCCCGGAAGGTTGTTGCATCCTCAATCAACCTCCTCGTCCAATTGTTCGCGTTGAACCTGGCCCATTCCCTTCTTAACTCCTCCATCGCTTCCTCTTCATACTGATGAAGCTGATTTAGGAACACCTCCGGATCAACGAAGTCTGGCTAATTTCTTCCTGATCTCATAAATTCTTCCACGCTATCGCGCCCTGATAGGAATAGGCATGGTTCCTGTCAACACGCACAGCGCTGCATGCGAAACTGTCCCGTAGAGATACTTATCAAGGCACTTCTCTGAGCCCAACGGAGTTTGCCCACTGTCTTGGCCTTACTAAGCGCATCCACCGGGGAGTCATATAGCACGACCGACTCCCATACCTGGTAATACAACTTTCTACAGGCGTTAGAGGGGCCGTTTACATTCGGCAGGAGCCCTCCGATAGCGCCTACAATCCCATCTCCTCTAGTACAAACTAGCTCAATGTGATTACCACAATGTGATTTCTGCCAGAGTCCAACACCACGCCTACATATTTAACCCTTTCGCGTGTATTAAGCACCTTCTCTGTCAATGTAATACTAAAATTCCTCGGAACTCTCATTCGCGTCAATAGTATAATCTCTGTTTTTTCTTTTGCTATCTGAAGGCCCGAGTTTTCACACCAATTTAAGATCGTCTTCATGTGGAGATTAAAAATACCCTCCACACATTCCTTTCTCTTCAGACCCACCATGATAGCAAGGTCGTCCGCAAATGCAAGCTCGAATGCAAATGCAAATTCGCGTGTATTGTCAAATCTGACCAACAGACCATCGTAAACTAAATTCCACACGCCTCGCCTCCTTCAAAATTACCTCCCAACGCAAGGTGTTAAACGCATTTTTCACATCGATGCATCATAACGCAGACTAAGTCCTTCTTTCTACATGCATCGGCAAACTTACAGACCCGCGATATGGCATCAATGGTGCCTTTACCCTTGCGGAACCCAAATTGATTTCGGTGAAACGGGTCCATTCCCAGTTCCTTCTCTATGGGCGACTTGAACGTATTCTCCCAGAACTTCCTCGTCGCCGGTAGAATACTTATTGGTTGGTACGACGAGGCAAACCTGGGATCCTTGCCAGATTTGTTCATGTTCCTTACCTTCACGTCCCTTATTATTTAATACCTCCATCAACTTATCCCAAACGCCGATTGTTTTGATTTCGGTTGAAGCTGCTAATTCCATTAACTTCGGATCCCTACATCAGCTAACTCTGGTCCATGTCAAATCGAATATAATTACAGTTTTGCATATTTAGTCTGAAATATTCAATTCAATGTATCTCCGCTGCTATGGGAAATATGTCGACATTTTCTCATGTGCGGCATATACCTCATTTGCTGCCGAATAAAGCGGACATCAGACAGTTTGCGCATATATCAACTCTGACCCCTGCCAAATCGAATACAATACAGTTTTGTATATTTAGGCTGAAATATTCAATGCAACGTATCTCCGCTGCTTTAGCTATATGTTGACAATTCTGTACGCGTTATACTCCTTATTTGCTGCCGCATATTGCGCACATCAGTTGGCTTGCGCTATGTCACCTCTGGTCCCTCTCAAATCCAACGAAATTGCAATTTTGCATATTCAGACTAAATATAGCGTACGTCTATTTCAGCGTCCAAACCAATCCAGTTCCACGCGAAATGCAATTTTTTTAAGAATTTGACAAAAATTAACTGTTATTTCGCTCCTGTTTGAGATATGTTGACGTTTGAGCGCTGTTTTTACTCCATATTACACCCCGAATAAAGTGCACGCCTGCTCCAGCATCGAAACAAGTCCAGCACCGCACAAAATGTAATCTTTTGAAGATTTTGCTTGAGATTTGCTGTTATTTCGCTCCTGTTTGAAATATTTTAACGTTTGAACGTTGTTTTTCCTCCATATTTATTCCTTAATGTCATCTGTGTGGTGACGGTTATTTTCTGTTGTGTTCCCGTGTTTTCCTTGGAATACTTTTCCACCCAATGTTTAATGCTTTTTAACTACTTAGTGCTATCTGCATTTAGTATTTCTAGTGTTGGATCTCTTGTTGTTAAGATTTTCAGTTTCTTTATAATTCTTGCCATATTTAGCATGATGGCTTCCAGAATTTTCACCAAGTCCTTTATGACTGATGACTATTATCACATAATGAACCACCTTTGACTAGTCACTTTTGAGTGTAAGCATTGCATATCTATCTATCGACCAGAATGTCATTTATTGACATAAAATGCATAAACAGAACACCCTAAACGGCTGATGAGATCAGATACGGATTTACTTGAAAAACATGAATATACAGCGCCTACCGACTTCTCTCGGGCTTATGATACTGGTGACGCACAATGGTTTTAAAGAGAATCTTATAAATATGATATTCTGAGTCCATTGTTGAGTTCAGATCCGCTTATAACCAGTTTAGAAAATAAAATACAAGATCTAAATTTGATGAAGAATCAGTATTATGAGAAGAATTAATAATGTTAGGACCATCAATGTTATCAGAGTAATCTTGAGATATTTGATTCGTATTTTAATCTATGTAATTATTTTAACTTAAATATTTTTTTAATAGAAGTTTTTTCTTTAGTCATTAAATAATCGGCAAATATATTGTTTTACTATAAAATATTATAAAATATTATAATACAAAGTATGTCCATCAGTGGTCGAAAGAAAGTTGATATCCAACAATGCCAATAGCAAAATAGCAGAAGTATTACTTATTCACAGAATATAGCGAAGGCCAAATTATTACGTATTATTACAAACCAGAAAATAATATCTGTACAATAGATGAGATTGCGAAGTTAAAAAATATTACTGTCCTTAGATTGCCATCATATAAATCTTGCTACAAATCTTATAATACCTGCTATAAATCTTAAGATTTATTTAGCTAAGGTTCTCCAAAGGGACAAACGTCTTTCTCTTAGCAGTCCCTAAATATATCACCTACTACGGAAAGATACGAGAAATCTGCTTTTCTCACATACGATGCTTCCCGCTAGCAACTTTCTCTCAAGGACTGTTAGCATCCGATGATCTCGCATCCTTAGACACACCTCATCACAGTTTTCCTTCACAACATCATTATGATGGAAAGTCAGTCATCACATATCTGTCCGAAACAATAGTTGGTAGTTCGTAATAATTAATCAAAGTTCCTCAGCATCTTAAGCAATCATCATCCGAACTTATATCGCGCATCAAAACCATTAACCAGAAGTCGAACTTGTAATTGCGAATTGCGAACCGCTAATATAATAATCGCGAGTTCTACGCAAAGTGTACACATCGAATATATTATAATAAATATCTACTGTTAAATATGCTAAGTGTTTCTTCCTATCTCCTCACTATCACGACCCATCACTTCAAATCTGAGATTTAGACAAAGTTATTGAAAGAAACCTTTTATAATAAATGTAAATGACAGTGACAGTAACCTAGACGTTAGTGCTGCCTCCAATTCTAAATAAAATATATTGTTTAAAACTCACGTTATTATTTCATTTATATTAACATTCACAATATATATACTAACAATCTATACTCATCCATAATCATTTCAAGAATCTCACTCGGAAATTTGCAGTATATGAAGAATGTGGATATACCTCTGATCCGACCACGTGCGTTTAATTACATCCATTAAATCGAATTATTGAACGGAGTATAGTTATGTAGCGAGCGAAAAAGGTCTATTTTTTATTTTCGACTCTAAAGAACTATCTTTAAAAATTTACTTAATACTTTGAAAAATTGAAAAATTTCTGTAAACTGTTCCGTCAACTGTTTCTAAGCAATTAGAAAAATTCGCAAGAATTCGAAATCCTTCTGCTGTTTTATTCCATGTACTGATTTTTTTTTATCTGATGAAGAAATACATCATTCATTATGTACCAAATCATCTTGCCTGGTATCTGAACTATTTTACTGACAATCATACTACCAATCCTAACATTGTAGTGCAGATCTTTGAAATTGCATCCAGTAGTAAAATGTATGAAATAATAGTTAAATACTGTCAACATTCTATTGGTGGCCATTCATATAATCACAAATTAACAAAACGCAAGTGTTCTTACAGAGTAAATTTTGTTTTGGTTTAATAGGTTTCGTTCTTTTGAATGGTACTTTTATGATTTCGTCCATATATATATTTCGTGTTAACGTTAAGATTAGGGTTAGGGGCGTGTAATGAATCTTCACAGGAACTATTCATCGTTGTCACAATCGAGGTAACGTTTATTAACGCAAGTATGGGTGTTACAAGATTGACAAGTGGCCACGGTAATTATATACTAATGACAATGGTTAGGTTCGATAACGAATCCGTTACCGAAGCGGTTACCGGAGAACAGATGTGCTTTTATCCGAAGCCTAGAACAGGCTTGACTTACTTTTCTGCGGTACAAGGAATACTCGACTAGTTTTTATTGGGGTGCAGAATATTCACCGGTCGTAAAGACGCTAGATAACTGGCTAACGAGACTTCACGAAAGAGAATGATTTTTCGTCACGATGGCGCTACAAAGGAAAACTATGATGGGGTGTGTCCAGGGACACGAAATCATCGGATTCGTCGAGGAAAGTCTTCGTTCGGATAGTGAGGGAAATGGACGTTGCTGTTAATTGGTTAATTTCACTATTGGTGGTTGGAGAAGGATGCTAACTGCCCTTGAGAGGAAGTTGCTAGCGGGAAGCGTCGTTCGTGAGGAAAAGCAGATTTCCCGTATCTCCCCGTAGATTTAGGGACTGTTAGGATAAAGACTGTTTGTCCGTTTGAAGGACCTTAGTTAACTAAATTCTAAGATTTATAGCGGGTCCTCAGGCCAGCTGAATATGTACTGTGAGAGAGTATACATCGACATCTGGTAATCATCTTGTCCGAAGAATAGGGTCTGTGTGGCGAGCCACGGGGCAGATTGGAATGTTTACTATCGAGTGCTGCTACAACTATTTCTTTTTAGGGAGAACTGTACAATTACTTTACGCCTCTATTAGGTAAAAACATTCATCCTGTGACCGCAGCTACGTTCCGCGACTAGTTGTCGCCACGAGGCCAAGCTCATTATCGCAAATCTCGGACTATTATAATTGGGTTAATTTATAAAGATTATGGTATTAGAAATTTTCCAAAGGACTCCAAAGGGGTGACCTTTCATTTCCGACATATATTTAAAAATATATTCATTCAGAAATACACATTGTTATGCACATATTGGTATAATTTTGCACTTTCAATTAGCGAGTCTTGAGATGCGGTCTTAGAATGCCACAAGAAAAATATAAGAAAATACTGAAAGGACTATATACAGAAAAAATGTTTCTTACATTCAAGTAAGGATCTTTTTTACCGCTTAATAACGTCGTCCAATCCTATTCCAACAACGAAGTACTATAGAGAAACTAATAAAAAATCTAATAGAGGAAAACGTTCAAAGTTCGCTAAAATCTATTAAATCATGATACAAATTTTTGGAAGTGTCATATTTTCCAATGATACGAAAATAAATTTATTCGGTATAAACTCTAAACGTTTTTCTCTATTGATTTTTCAGATGTAAGGTTTTTTCTTTACAGATTTTGGCCACTTTATCATAACACTCTCCTCGCCCTAAGATTCTTCGGATTGCTTTTTCAGATATTTTCCAATTATTCTGGAAGCTTCAGTGCAGGAGTGCTAATACGGGAAGGATTGAAGTTTCCTTGGAATAAATAAATATTTCTAATATCTTCTTAATTATTGTCAATAATAATCAATGAATAATAGTATTGAAGCCGTATATGTGCTACAAGTCCGAATTCAAAGAAGAAAATGTTACAATGTTTAGTTTCTTACCTTGCTTATACGAGTGGTCGATCGCGCTTTTGGAATATGGTACTGAGTTAGTACAGTTGTTGGAAGACTAACTGGATGAATCACTGACGATATAAATAAAATAATAAAATGTTCGATGTTACTTCTTGACGTTACTCAAACATTGGATTAAGAACAATTCTTTACTCAACTACAAAAACTGACTGAGTCTCAACTAACTTTTAGTGACTGACTTTAACTGACTGATTTTTAACCCAACTGCTTCTTGACAAAATTTCAACTAACTTATTTACTGACTGACTCTCAATAAAATTTCAACTAACTGCCTTTCTTTTAATTGACTCACGTCTCTAAGTGGCTACCCTTATTTATATTAAGGCTATCATGGAATAATTGTCACGTGACGGATTATTCCATGATAGCGCGGAGGTTTGGTACGTAATTACTTCTGCGGGCGCTACGATCTTCGTTTCTGCCGATGTCCTACCAAAAGTATTAGGTTTCCAGCTGGTTTTCATCGAAGTGTTGTTGAAGTTTTCTCTTTTTAGAAGTCTTTATTGCTGCATTCCTCTTACAGTTTTAATTTCTGTTGATGATAAGTTCAACTCTCCTTGACGCCTTTGTTGAAGCCGATACTTGGTCGCTTGGTGCATGGCAATTGCTTGTTTCTGCTGATGCTACATGAAAAGGTCCTAGTCTCTCAACTTTCGTCGTCTGCTTATCGTACTGGGTATTGTAGTGGGGAAAACGCGCGCAAGGCTGTACATATCAGCGGACGTTTCATTGTTCCGCCATAATAATTTCTTGAAGTATTTGTGTATTTTTCGTAAACCTACTTTATTATTATTTTATAAGAAGCAACGCGATGTGGATTTTACTGATTGTAGTTTCGTGAATTATTTCGTTTACTTGTTTACTTGTTGCTATATTATTATTCCTTCATTATCCGTGATGAATTTTGGAATTTGCCAATTGGAACACACATACTTCGTGCGTTACCGTCGGTTTTTCCATACTTGTTGCCCTCTTTCCAGAGTGACATGTTGTGGATTTAATTATAAAGATAGGAATACACGATGTGTATTCTGCATTGAGGGTTATTGCTCCCCCAATGTGAGCATGGAGCAGTTTAATTCCCATGTCAACGAACTGGATACATTGATACGTTCGCCTAAGAGGAGTTACCCATCGATGATGATCGCTGGCGACTTCGATTCAAAAGCCATCGTATAGGGTGGCAGTCTGAACGCAGGGGTTTTTAGTGGATATGGCAACGCCATCGGCCGAGTTCCACGTAGTCCAGTCTGGGCATGCGTAACAGTATTTTCCCCTCCTCGTGCGAAAGAAAAAAAAGAAAAAAAGACCGTATTAGCACGTGGCTAGATCATTTATCCACATGCATATGAGGTTATTTTTTATACAGTGGCTCACGGAATTATTCGAACGCTTACATATGCAAACTTGAATTGCCGAAATAATATAGTTTGGTTGGCAACTAAGTGATTGCGGATTTTGACATTAGCTGGTAATAATTTACTTAGACAAGCAGATGTCAATAGGAAGATGGAAATCTTAAGATTATGTCGGCAACATAGGTAGGAGTTACGATACACGGAGTTTATTATAAACACGCATTGTAAATGACTTACAAAAGTATTTGAACGCTACATATAATATTAAATTATTTAATATTAATATTTTTTTGGACCACCTTTAGCAGCATTAGAATGAGTCTCAATCAACATTCCATACTGTGAATCAATGATTTTGTAAAACTACACTCAACGGAGTTCCATATTTCTATAATTTTATCTTTCAATACTTGCTTTGAGGTTATTTGAAATTTATTTCATCTTTTTCCGTTTCCAGCCCATAAATTTTCAATCGGATTTATGTCTGGACTTTGCGGTAGAGTAATTAACATGTGTGGTGTATTATATACGATCCATTCTTTCACAGTTCTAGCAATATGCTTAGGATCATTATCATGTTGAAAGTGGAAATCTCCCAGTAATCCTAATTTACGGGCACTTTCAATAAGGTTATTTTTTTAAATATTTAAATACTTATATTTTAATACATAACTGTCATGAAAATCATTGTTCCGTAAGATTCGTCGACATAATTCCGGATAAAGATCTTTATGAAACGTATCAGCTACATACCATAGTAGGATTTTTTTTTAATCCACGAATGATAACTTTCTTCTCTCTTCCAACCAATTTCTTTGGTCGACCTGATCGAGCACTGTTTGCAAGTGTTCTCTCATTTTTTGACTTTTTTATGATATAATATGTATTGTGGACTTACTTCTGTTCACAATTACGGCAATCTCGTTATATGATTTGCCGTCCTCATGTAATCGGAATATTATTTCTCTTTCACACTTTTTTATTTCAGACTTTTTGGTATTCGTTTTAAATACTATTGTACACACTTTTAGGTTACTGTTACTGAAACGATATCCTAACATCAAGTGAACGTACCAATATTTTTATTTTGCAATGATATTTACATTTACTGCAAAGAAAGATGAAAAACTATCAATAGTGTTACAGCGTTCGAATACTTTTGTGAGACACTTCTCCTGAATGTTTCTAATAAGTATATCATAACTCAAATTTTACTGAAGTAATCTTGAGATTTTCCCGTCACTATAGATACCAAATTGTTTTAACAAATTCGTTTAATACACATCATCTTATTAATTGAAATTTGCAAGTGTAAGCGTTCGAATACCTTTGTAACCCACTGTATATCATTAGTTTATTACCTTATATTTTCTTAACGTATTTGTTAATTAATAAAATTTATCTACATTTGTAGTAGTATTGAACTTTACTTGGTAATTTCTCCATATCGTATATACGTACTGAGATAACATAACTTAGAATGCAAGTCATGTAATTTTAACATGTCTGTATATTATCTTCATATTCATTGCTATATATTCATGTTATAATACCTTATTTCTTCGATATAGGCCACATCATGATATGATAATTAAGCAATTTTGCCTTTAACTGAATTTAGAAGATCACTGCCGTTATAAGATTATGTGAGCTCCATAAAATACATCTCGAACTACTCTACTAATTTTTTGAGGACATTTATAATTTAGTTTAAACTTACTTCTACCATAATTAAGTAAGTAAAATCTTTTATGGGGTTATTATACTCGTTATATTTATGTATTTAACCGTTTTATGTGTTTAATCTAATATAATATAATTTAATACAATATATCGTAATATAATATAACGTAATACAATATAACGTATTATAATATAAAAACTGCTATTTTCGTCGTTAGCGATGGTTTGCTTGATACTTTCAAGGTCGGAGCTACGTAATTATTCCTCTACGCACTTCGTGATTGTAATTTTCAAGGAAAAGCACGTTGTGGCCGAACCATGGTGCGAAGTAAATGTAACGAGCTGCCACATGGCAGACGTGTTATAATTATTAGTCATACAAGAGCAATGATCAGTAATGAACAAGCGACATGTACGCTCAAACTGGCCGCGCATCGTGCTGTTAGATCAAGATCAAAATCAAATCAGTTTTACAGCGTGGAGGGGGCTCGTGAAGTAATGCTATAGCGGTTCCAGCCCCCCTCCTGCGCTTTGTGTATCCACCGTGGGATTTTAGTCGTTATGTCCTCCCCGGGGGACGCGGGATGTCCATGAGGATTTTCCCACATATAAAAAAAAAGGTATGCTTAAACTGAATTTCGCTTTATACAATATTCTACTATCGCTGGATTATGTTTTCAACCAAAAAATATTGCCTATGTCTGTATCTTTATTCTGGAATTCTTATTCTATTTAGAATAAAGTTTTCCATTTTTACAAGTTACCTCAATTAATAAAAAAAAAATAATAATAAAAGCTGAAAATCAATGGTCAATTGATAGCTTAGTAAGGAAGGAAGATTAATTGGCCAAAATGTTTTGCACAAATAGATATCGTTCGATACGTCTCTGCATATGAAATACAGGAACATTCGTGATTGCTTCGGAATCAGGTTAACGTGTTACACGACCAATGTACACGTATAACGATACAGACAACAAAATAATAAAATGGTTATAAAACAATCAACGATTGTAACAGCCAACGATGCGATGACGAAACTTCGTTATTTCCAATAATCATCGGCTCTTAATGTCAACCGCTCCCCCATGCGGCTAATTCGATTTTAAAACGGGTGCTGAACTATAATGGAGTTTCCGATATGATTCCGAAAATCCATCTCACACGACCTTAAAAGTTTGTTGGCTCTTATCAAACTACCTAACGAAATATTGATCTATATATTTATTGTTCTAACGAACGAATGGGATCCAACTTCTACAAACAATTACAGAAGTTGTATTACCCCTTGACTATAAAATTTTTTCCTATTTCTATTCAGAGGTACCCAGAATTATGTTCTTTATAGAATACTTGCAGACTCAGAAAGAACGAGAGTGGAAAGAATGCAGGTCCCATTGGTCCCTGCTTTCTTAATTAATTAAGTACTTCAATTTCACATGCATTGTGATTCAATTTCACATTCATTGCTATATATTCATGTTATAATACTTTATTTCTTCGATATAGGCCACGTCATGATATGATAATTAAGCAATTTTGCCTTTAACTGAATTTAGAAGATCACTGCCGTTGTAGCATATTATTGGCTAGAACTGATTACGTCTACTTAATTATGATGTCTGGACTTTCATATTCAGTTGAATAAATATCATTAGTCAAATCTTTCAAGCTACAAGTATTAATAAATCTTATACTGTAATAGCAAGCTTGGTTGTAATATAAATGAAGATTTTCATAAGTAAATTTAAAAAACTACAAGTTATTTGATCATCCTACTTGACAGAAAATTATAAAATAATAACAAAAATATTGCAAATTTTCGATTTACTAATATTATTAGTTCCTAAATTATTGTTCAAGAAGGTTCTGAAGAGTGAAGCGAGTATAATATCCCTTTTGCCCTCGTACCCTCTGGCTGGTATCTTTTTTTTAATACGAACATAAAAACACTCTGAAAGAAGATGAGTTGCAAGAGCATTAGGTAGCAGGTAACAGGCAGCAGGCTCCCGATTTTGAAATTATAATCCAAAAGCCGAACAAACCATTTTCGTTCGGTGTTACGTTGCGATAGCGGCTGATCGATGAAGGGACACAATTACCGGAAGCTTTGTGTTCGAGTTATTCTCTTTTCTAAGGCGAATGTAGCCAGAGCCTTTTGGCGGAACCTCAGGAACAATAGGTTATACAAGAGGCTCCGCAGAGGGGGGGTCGGAACCGTAAAAACAGGAACGAGGTCGGCTCCGATCGGGCTGTATGTGTATACACCACGCAGGGAGGATTTTGTTTCAGCAAGTCCATGGGGCTGGCAAACCCACGTTCCCGAAGCCAGGGAGGACCGTCGAGACAAGCGTCCTTCTTACGTGAGTCCTCTGTGTACACCGCAGGGAAAGTTGCCGGCAGCGTAATGCGCTTGACCGCGGTTGTGCTCTCTCTACGTGGCCTTGGGTAGTAGCGCACTCACGATTCTGATGCGAAGGGTGGGACCGACGGGATAAGTTCCCGGGTACGCAAGTACCTTGAGACCCCCGCTTACGTGAATCTCATCTAGCACTGCCGAGTACGGTTAGCAGGTCGCCGGCCGGCAGTGAGTGGCCGACACCCACAAAAAATAGTTCCACCAATAACTTAGAATGGAACCACGGGGGTTGAGTTAGCCCGGAGGGAGTAGCGACCCCTCTGCTCAACCAAAACGGGCAAGGACTCGTGGTGGCAGTGGTTGATGGCCAACATGCTGGCAAGATGGCCGAATCTAAGGGGTATTGACTACCCCCCCCCCCCGAATGGCCGTCGGCGGATGAGCAGCGTCCCACCTACTCCGGAACCGTCCTGGTGAGACGGTAGGACTTGGAAACGCCCCGTCCCACCTGAGACGAGCAAAAGCCCCTGCAGGTTAAGCTGATATAGGCAGCAAGGTACTGGGTGCCTTGTGCGCTGGTTGGGCGTAAACCCAACCCTATGGCCCTATGGGGTGCCCGGGTATAGTATGGCGAACGCCGAGGAATATAGCCATCAACTAAAGAGACACTACATGTATGTGTATACATAAAGCGTACCGATTTTCGTGGCTTTCAGACACCGTCGGTTGCCGCTTTTTAACATAAACCAAAATTTACTCAGTCGGCCTATCATGGAAGTGATAACTACGCCCTATTCTTCCGTGCCACGAGACCATTTCATGACACTTTCATTCTGAACAGAATTTAAGATTTTTCCTTGTGCTGTGGCGTTTAAGTCGAGCGTTTGATTCAACTCATTGTAGGATCAAAAGCCGCGCTAGAGCGATGCAAAGAGGAAAAACTATGGAGCGTTGACCTCTCGAGCCCTGGCCGGCCATAGTTAGTTTTCGACCCAAGTTGAAGTTTTCTTCGAAGGGGAAACCTCGCCGGAAACAAGATCTCACTGACAAGGGAAGGAAAGAGAGAAATAGAGCCTACTAAAACCCTAAAATAAGAACCCTTAAATTATGCAAATCGACCTCTGTACCGCTCCGAAATCCTTGCAACACCATGTTTCCTCGACGCTGTCTCGAAGACCGGTATCCGATTATCGAATGCCTGTTGCATCGTAAAAGAATAAAATTAATATTGAAAGAAAGCTTAGAAAAAAGGAAACGGCTAAAGATATAACTTCCGTTTTAGAATTCGTTATGCAAATGCTCAAGTAATCGCGAGTTGGGAACTAGAAAGCGGTACTTTCGTTTCGACGTTTATTTTAATCGATGCAGTATTCGCGACTTTATTGCCGCGTAAAAAGCATATGTTATGCTCGAAAGGCAGTCGTTAGTGGTTCGTTTTAATAAAAATTTCCTCTGTTGCAGGAATGAAACTCGAGAGCAATGAGAAAGTCATTTACTCTTCACTTCAGAAAACGAATCTACGTGTCTCGGTTTCTTTGTTAATCTTCAGATTTATGCGAATCAAAGGCATTCCATCGAACCATCCACGATGTAGAATCTTCGTTCATGTTCCAGATGCTAACGCCCTTTTTTCCTTATTCGGCCGAACAGAGACGCGGAGAGCATTTCCACGGCAGGAAATTTAATTTCTGCCACTTTGCGCGGACGAAAAATACGATGACGAGTAGTTCTTTTTCGTCCTGACGGTTCGAGTCACGATTCCATGATGAATTCACGTGTTTAGCGGCACATGACCTAAAAAGACCTGTCGCATCAATCTACATTTCCACCATTTTTTCCATTCACCGTTTAAACGAAACGTTTATGTCAAAAGTATAATAGATTCCAACCGTTTCGCTTTCTTATCGCTAATCTTGTGGTGCACTAACGTGAATATCTAGCCATTAAATTAGGAGCACATGTAAGATTTATCCAAATTATTACTTATTATTATTAAATACTTAGAATTGTTCTAAATTCCAAGTGATCATTTATACCGAGTGTCACAAAATATGTTGAGGATATTTATAGGGACGATTAAATCATATCAAAATCATGAAACAAATTCATGTACCAGAATGTCGTTTGAGTCCTTCTTTTCTCAAGGTATCAACAATATCATTTTACGCTATAAATATACAAGTCAATGAATCAATTAATCTTTGATGACGAACTTTTCTCCCAATCTTCTTTTCATTCTTCTTCATTTATTACAATATATTTAAAAATATCCTCCAATTCCCATTGTCAGGCAATCCATCCGAATTGGATGTTATTGAAAATATCTGAAGCTTAGTTTAAAGCACTTGCGTATTCGTATCGTATATACTTGCACAATATGTCTTATAATCTTTTTGTACATATTCAAATTTGTTGCAAACTTTGCCAATGTAGTCGTGATATCTATGCTCCATTGCAGTTCCAATGAAATTCCAGAATATTTCATATAAGACACATATATTCATAACACATATATATATTCATAAAAAGTGACTATAATGTTTTCATTAACCACTGTTTCATGTTCATTAGTGAGAGTTCACGATCATTGATTTATGATGAATTACACGATGTTGCTCCTCGATTTTACGTGACACCTGCAAACTTTCAGAGATAATTTCTTCTCGTGGGATCTCGAATGTCGTCCTATAAAATACCCGTGATTTGTATACGAGACCGGCGCAATTAGTACGACAAAGGATTTGGTCCAAAATTGCATTCTCGTGAGTGCGATCCGTCAGAAATTTGCATGTAACCGTAAAAGTAGCTGGATGCTTCCCGTGTTATGTGTACGTACTATGTGTGCCTGACCGTGATAATATTGCTTCATCCTCGGGTAATTTACCCTGGGAGTGGTGCCTGAGTACGCTGACGCACATTTTTCTCCTGAATGTCCTACTTTTCCGATGAATTTTCCTCGATCTTGCTACAAGCTGTCACGCGTAATTTTCAGCCATCTTTTTAAACTGCGTCATATCTTTTACTTCTCAATACCGATTGTAAATAGTTTCGATCAGCATCATCGCTAAAATCTTGTAATCAATCAAGATTAGCTAAGATGATCTTAGTTTGCTTTGGTTTGGATCATAGTTTGACGACTACGGCTTATATTAGATTGTCTTAATTATTTATGCGATTAAGTAACGTAATAAGCGTGCCGATGAACAAAAGAAAAATAACGCGTATAATGTTCAAATGTGACTTATAATACACTTGACACTAGTTCTATTTTACGAATTGATTCTGCCAAGTAATTTAAATTTCAACGCAGATAAACCGATGAACTTTCTTCGATCGTCTCTCGCGGATCAAATATGATCCGTTTTCAGTGAAATTTGATATGGTAATAATTACACATATATGAGAAATAAATGAAATTTTAGCTGTGGATAATCAATCAATTATGAGAAAAAGACATGTAAAATTTGAAAAATCGCATATTGCTATGTATTCAGGCATTGGAAACCACCCATCAACCATAATTGCAAAACAATATGCAATTTTCCATACTTCATGTATGTATTTCTCACAATTGTCAAAATTCTGGTTAAATTTATTTTCTCGACTTTACGTTACATATGCGATTATATTTATACATAGAACTGTCAAACGCATCAAACATCAAAACGGACGAAAGTTAAGTCTGAGATTTTTCTTGTCGGTGACTCGACTATGTATCTTTCCCTCGCATTAACCTCATTAGACTTATAAATTAGAAAAAATGCTCCTATATTTAACGAATAAAACCTGGGAAACTTTTACGATATATCAGCGTTTCCCAACAGTTTACATAGACTATTGCACTGACTAAGACTATTTTCATGCTCTTTTATCTGTCCTAAGAAATATTTAGATATCGTTATGAAAACGGGGTTTGTGTTTAATGGCCCGAAGAGTGTCCTAAGCGTAATTTCTAGATTCTGGGGTGTTGTTCGTTATTGTCTTTCGTATCGACAGACGCGGTAAAAGAGAATTAGCAAACGGGAAGGGCGAATAAAATGAATAGAAGATTGTGCTGGAACACGAGAGCAGGTTAGCCGAATTTGTCGTTGGCACGAAAATACTTTTTTCTATCAGAAATTTAGTACTCTCCGTTCAGGATATCACCGTAGCAGCGATGCTCCTCGGCGGTCGAACGTGGGCCAACTTGCTGAATTTTTCATCGAAGCACATCGTGCAGATTTGGTAACACGCACGCCAACGCTCTCCTCTCCAAGATTTCGTCTCGTGCGATTATCGCGCTTTAAAAAATTAACGGGAATGACAGGCAACACCGTTGGGAATTATGGCTTTTAAATAACCATTCAGGCATACGTAGTAAAACTAATCGGTCGAATTACGGCGCGCAGTCTGGTTGTTCAGCTGCATGCAAGTGTCACAGTTCGTTTATTGATACCGGATGCGTTCCTGACAGTAAATGAAGATACTCTGATGGGCGAAAGAATTTATGATCAGAAAAAGATGACAAAATACAGACGTGCTCACATGTCATATTTTTTTTTGTTTTTTATCGACAAACAGCTGTTTTGATTCAATTCGTGTTTTTTCACACTGTTGATCAAAGAAAATATCGAACGCTTAGAATGTCCAGTTAAATGATAATGACTGAACGCGCTCTTATTGCAGTCGCGATGCTTGAAGATTATCGATTGCAAATCCTAATGCTTATATGAACATCTTGAAGTGTGATAAGAAAGCATGAAACGATAATGAAACGTTGGAATATCGTTAAGCTTTGAAAAAGCGGGGAACATTGAGAGGTAACTATACATATATGTACTGTATGATACACCTGGCTAACTCCCTGTGTCATAGAATCGTTTGATATGATTTTAGAATACACCCAGAAAATTGGCATCTTTTGCTTGCATGCCACGAGTGAATACCACATCTAAACATAAAGTAAGATCATTTTTAGGAATGGTATTACTCCTTCATCGAGCTCATATCTACATATGGACACAGGGAACGTATACTCGCATCTGTCCCTTTACCTATTTCGCTTTTATTTGTCCACCGCGATTCAGAACGAAAAGCGCATTCCATCCCGTATTCTAATACACTTGAAGAATGGCAGCGGCACTGTAGTGTAGCTACTGCCACTGTAAATACATCTAGTGCTCATGTGAGTTATGAATTTTTTCCCGGCGTTCCGGAATAGAATGGTTTTCAACTGAGAAACAGGCGTCTGAGGAAGACCGACGATAACTCGTGTTACTTAAGCTGACCACGAAATTTTTGCTCGAGCTAACTTCATTAAGCAACTTGCATCTACGTACAAAAAAGATCTCTCGAACCACTCCGTTCGACTTAATTAAAGAGCAAGAGAAGAATCGCTCAGGCGAAACTTAGAAAAATTTCAGTATCGTGTATTTTGAATAATCGAGTATTGTGCAAAGATTTTTCGCTATTTTCAAAAGTGAATTGTACGCTCAGTTGGCACCAAAACGGAACAGAGTGGTCTCACGCGAGACTATTCTGAATTATGCTCTGCGACTAATGTGTCATAATAAAACATTTAAATCAATTACGTCCAGCTAAATACCTTATAATTGACTATTCGTGTGATCTCGTATTGAAGCGAATACGTGCTCGTCGTTCAAAGGAGAAAAAGCTTCGACCGGAACAAAGGATGGAAACGGATGGAACACTTGGTTAAAGATTCGAAAGGAAAATGAATGGAACACGAGGAACAGGAGAGAGCGGAGTGTAGAATAATGGAAAACGTCGAAAAGAACGGGGAAGGAAAGGGAGCGAAGTTGCATCGAAACTGGATCATTTTACCTGCGAGTTTCTAATCAGCAAACCATGAGAAGTTCGCCGCGATATCTTTCTTATTGACGGGCAGAAAACTAGAATACGTAATTCTTGCTCTACGAGAGAGACAATTATACTGCCAGCAAGAAAAGTTCTTAGAGAACGAAGAGAGAAGGTCGAGGATGGAGTGTGGTTGGATCAGAGAGACGGAATGATATGTTCCTCCTGGTGCCGGCAATAAAATTGCAATGACAGCGTGAAGACGGCACACGGATTTCCAACTGCCCCATGCGGAGATACCTAATTCCGTACAAAAACAAGTAGGATATGTATATTCGTCCTATTCGGTCCATTCTCTTTTATCACTCTTCTCGTTCCCTTGTCAGCCACCTTGGAATGCGCAACGATCACCACACTTCCAGTTTTTCCATAGCGCTAAAATTATAAGAATTTTTTAATCGAATCAAGCAGTGATTTTTGTTTTATACTTTAAAACTAGAATTATCGATTCGTAATGTGTATTTGAATGTGTTTTATATCAAAAGGGTCTAGAAACTTCAATGGACCGAACGGCCCATCGAAGTGTCATCGGTCTTTCGGTCGAATAGTTGCGCGGAAAAAAGGCCTATGTAACCATGGCCGCGGCAGTTTCGGAACACATACCTGGTGGGGCTATAGAAAAAGACAAAGGGATGCTTAAGGGAGAAAGATGAATTAACAGTCAGTAGTTAGTTGAAAAGTGAGTGTGTTTGTCTACGTCGTGAGAGAGTGTTGTCAACGTTGTCGAGGAGGATGGTCAGCGTGAAAGAGAGCATTAGAACCGTGGTGATGTGACATCGACCACATTACCTTATAATCACAACCTACACCGAGCCCCTCAACATCCCCAAACCAAAACGTATATAAGCCGAGACTTCAGACTCGGGCAGTTCTTGTTCAGCCTTTCTCTGATTCAATATATTATTCTACCTCTGTAAAACCATTGTACTTATAATAAAATTTGATAAAAGAAAGTTAATGTTGAGGAAATAGTGGATTGATATGATCACTGGTTCCTATAAGCTAAGTTGATACGACTCCTAACGCCGCTCTTTTGTCTTACGTGTCGGCCACGTGTTAATTATCTCAGTGTCTCCGGTGTGTTCACATGGTTGTACTTGGTGGAGAAATATAGAATATACAAATCTAATCTGAGTGAATCAATAAATACCAAATTCTAAAAATTTATTGATTAACAGTTAAGAGTTGGGTTATGGCTCAACCTTCTTTTTTATAATCTAAGTCTAAAGTGTATGCAACAGAAGCAGTACAATAAAGAACAAGCACAGGATAAAAAAGAAAGGAGGAAAAAATTGGAAAACTAATATTTTAGCAAAAACGTGTGAATAAACAGCGAATAGAAATTTTCGTGTCACGGGCCGTCCACCTGATCGCACGAAGCTCGCGTCGAGAGCAATGCTTTTGTACGTTCTTCTTTCGTCGAGAAGATACGATACAGAGATCCCGGGGAAGAAGAGAAGTTTCCTCTGCCGTGTTCTTGGTGAAACCGGTCGTCGATATATATATACATATATATATATATATACACATATACATACTGTTGCCAGCTTTTCCAAAGGAAGCTGCTGAAAGGCATAGAGAGACCCCGGTGTAAAGTTATTGCCGGTTCAAACATACACGAAACTGGCATTCCCGTTACAATCTGAGAATTGACTGTTCTCGATGCACAGGTTTCCTCATAATACGTAAAGCCGGCTCGAAGCGTGAGGCTGAGGAGACAGAACCAGAATGCAGGCAAAGATGCAAAATCTATGACTTCTCCGAGATATCTCTTGTTTTTTACGGAAACGCACGAACGCGAATTCTTTGTAATTTCATTCCTTTCTTTCTTTTTTTGTTTTCTGTTTTTTTACTGCTTTATTGCATAATATGAGATTGTATAAAAAGCGGTATAAAAGCTAGGATCAGATTAATCGTCGCCAAGCTTAATCTACCTAAACCAGAGGAAAAACATGAAAATCAAAAGAATAAAAGATATACAAGAAAAATAGTAATCAGATATACGTGATAAACGATTATAATTTGAAGCTGTGCTAGGAAATTGGTCGGACGTTGCATTTCCGTTGCAATTACGAATAGCGTCAACCGCGACACATTATCTTTATCGCATTTGTGTAACAAGCGCGATAATAACGGATAAGAACTCGAGGACGACTGATACGTGGCTTATACGATGATCGATATATTGACTTGTTATATCAAATCATTTTCGAGTGACGAATCGTGTATACTTTTGGACACGCGCGAAATTTACTGGTTAGCACGAAGTGCAGAAACGTGCACTCGAATAAACTCGATGAATCATTTTACGAAAGGTGTATAATCTACAAAATCCATAATAATCTGATGCTTGATTTGTTGGACGAATCATCGAAGCGTTAGTTGTGTTGCGATTTAGAAATGAAATAAAATTCTGATCGAATGATCAGAATTTGGAGCATCAAATTCGTTTTACGTAATACTTTCTTCTTTCCCCGATACATTTCATGAAAATTGGATTTCCAACTTTGTTTGTTTTTTCGAAACATCATACTTTGAATATCGAGAAATTGGGATATCGGGACAAATTGTACGAATCCTCGATAATTTCATCATCGTCATCAATACCATGAAATAGCTCGCTTCCCACGAGATGTTCGTATTTCTGTAACGATCCGTTATACGAGAAAGAATTGCACATTACAGCGGAAATGCACCAACGAATCGGGCTAGCGTTTAACACGACAATAAATTCCGGTTTGTTCGGTGCTCAGCAACAATATCCAAACAACTCGATAACGCTTTGGTCCTACTTGCGAATGCATTAATCCTAGCGAAACGAAAATCCTACTTTATCTCTTTCTCCATTTCTCCATCTTCTATTCTGTACGCTGCAATCGCTTCTTGGAGAAGGGATCTCAAATTTGGAAAGTTTTATGCATGTAGTAGTGACGGTAAATCGCACGGCGAGGGGTTGCACGACGTATGGTGCTCGACCAAGGCATCGAGAGGTCATCGTCGTAAAATTAAACGATAAATCATTTTGCAGGGAAGTGATCAGTGCCGGCAGTAAAATCTCCAAGGGTGCACGAGAAGCGAGGGTGCTGAGAAAACGGGCCAAATTCCACCCTTTCTTAGTCGCTTTCTGTCCACCTTAATCCAGGCTGTTGTTACTCCTGACGCAGTGAACGCGTTTTCGCGATAACGGTCGCGACCCGACTCGCTATAGTCGACAGCAATCATGTTTCCATCTCTCGCATATACTTTAACATTTTCTAATGTTACAATTTGTTTTGCGAGAAGTGCATTAATATAAGTTGAGGATGGCCGTGAAAAACGGTGCCTTTTTGAAAAAGATTATGCTAGTGGAAAAAAAGAGAAACGAGTCGAAATATTGAGCGATCGCTATGTAGCAAGCTTCGGGATTTCACTTTGAAAGTTAATGCGTGAAAGTTTGTTGAATACTGACACTTTGGTCTATATTTGAATATAGAGGTAAGATCGATCGATGGAGATGTCAAGGATATTTATTTCAAAATCAACTTTGTTTATCGCGTATTTTTAAACGAGTTTGTGAGATAACTTTCGTAACATATTGTTAATCCGAAGGCTGTCAAATCGGTAATTTTCGAAGTACACGCTCTCCGAATCACTGCACTTTCTTTCATTGACTCGTTGCAATTGGCAACATATTGCAGGGTAATTTTCATCCCATAGCTTACCCATGGAGAATCGCTCTACCGCGAAAAGTCACCGACAAGTAAAGTAAAAATTTATTTTCGTCAAAGTATCATTAAGATTTGAGTAACGCAGATGAATCCGGCAGCTGACTTCTTTTTTTTTTTTTTTTCTTGCATCTCCCAACTTTTTCAATTTCGAGATGAAATATCTGCAAAATCATTCATCTTTCCATTAACTATATGCTTTTTGAAAGTGAATTATTTAAAAACTCGTAAGAACAAAGGAACCGGATTCTCTGAAACCATTTTCGCCATGAACGATATTATTCCTTCCATCATTGTGATCTTTTTGAAGAGTCGGTCGAACAATGTTGACTCGTTGGAAACCGCGAGAATTGAAAATAATTTCGATTATAACTGCTGATGAATTGGCAAGAAGAGAGAGATAGAGAGACGAGAGAGAGAATGGAGATGAACGGAGTTTAAGCTTCATTCAAGCTGCCCAGTGAATTCGAAATTGACCCATTATCCTGATGCTTCGTTGCGCAAAAAAGCACGTCTGTCGTCGAAATGGAATCAACGTGATTCGATTCTCCAAGAAGCGCTGATCCGCGAAAACTCGGATGTTTTGAAAAAAATTCACGTTACACAATATTCCTCCGCCGTTAAATTGCAGGCTATCGTAACGATCATGCGAGATAAAATCATGCTTCTTTCAATAAGTGCCAGCATTCTTACGTCGATTAAATTCAATTTTTAAACGACAAAGTTAAGAAACGAACAGTCGTTGTGGATTTCTGCAGTGGCGTAGTCAAATTACAAAAAAAGCAGGCTCACGAAACTTGAACAATATCGTTGTTAATAAAGGTTTCGACGCCATTCGCGAAAAATTTCCAACGCGGCGGATGCCAGAAAGCCGGGAGAATATTGACGGTGAATACGAAGGTGAAGAAGCAGAGAAAGAACGCGGCAACCTTAGAAGCGCAATTAAATTAAACGACATTAGGTCGGACAAGTTCTTACATTGTAATCACCCTTTTAATTGCTCTCGTAATCAACTAACGGTAATTGATTTGCGCGCGCATATATATTTAAACAAAATAACCGATTCAAAATAGAAAACGAAAGAGCGCCATTATTTAAATTTGCGATCAGAACAAAAACAGCTAGTAAATCCACTCCATTTAATCGAGCCGACGACGTCGCGGAACTGTCCTTACATGGGTTAATGAAATTACATTGTTTTTCCAATCGACCATCCGTTCGTCCCGATATAAATTCTAGCGAAGCGTTTGTTTCTGTGCGAAAAATGCGCGTCGTTTAATTGTCAACCACGCGGAAATTTCTGCAGGTATAACTAAAAAAACAACCAAAGTTACGATGAAGCGTTCGTCATTTGCTAATTCGAAACGAATTTGGAATTTTACCGGGGCTAGAATATATAAAAATCCCGCGTTCAAATATTTTTCATCAATTGACATGGATCGATTGTACATCGCGAGCATCGCGAGTTAACGCGAAATTCGACGCGGACCTTTTCCTTTCAAGAAGGTTCGATACGGTAAATTTTTATGCTTGTGAAGTTACAAACGAGTTCGACGGTCGTTTCAATGCGACCGATAATTAACCGAATGCAATTAATTCTTGTTCACATCATTTGCAGCGCGCGTGAGGGGAATAAAGGAAATAGGAACAAAAAAATTAACGATCAGTTTTCTGTTTCTTTCTTGCTCTCCTCTCTGTCGTCCTCTCGTACCTAAAATATACATTTGCCTAAAATAGAGCTATACAGTCGCTTTACATTGAAAAATAACTATGCTTATACATTGTCTACGAGGAAATATTGCATTTTCGTGCAGTTTCTTTCCTGTCTGGTTGCGCGTATCCTTAATCATGATACAACGTCGTCATCCTTTTTGGCACGACGTTTTTCACAAAAATATTAAATATCTCTTTATTTCTCTTTTGTGTTTAGGAACCATCACGACAGCTGGAAATTACTCCTTGATATACGAGTAAATTTCATTTTTCTCCGTCGTGATTCATAACCATGTTTGCGCAACCTTTCGTTTTGCTCTTGTTTTCTCGTTCGAAGCAGCATAACGATTTTGATTACATGTCAATTTTAAGATAGCTGGCTACTAATCTTGATCGATTAAAGAAATTTCGAGAGATATACGAAATCAATAAACCGCACGTTAATTCAACATGCTTTACCGATGGTATGTCGCTGGTATACACCTTTTCAAATGAATTCCTCTGACGATAAAGCTGGGATTTCGCGTGCAGCGTACATCAACAAACCATATTGCCAGCTCCTCGAAACGCCATTCTTCGATCGATTCCCGATAATTTCGCAAATTTCTGCTCTTAAACTGGAAAGGTGCCAGTATCTTCGAAGCAAAGGAAATTTCTGACTAATAGCGACGCAAATTTTTAATTGGTCGAAACACAATGATCTGTTATACATAATAGCGCGTACTATTTTAATCATTCATGGGACACCAATCGTTGAGGCTGCGAAACACTCCCGTGGCGTGTACTTCGTTACGACACTGCGAAATTTTATGCAAATTCATATCCTTGTGAACATAAACAGAAAAAATGGATTCTAGATAGTGATTTGTTTCATTTACTGGATATTATAATGAGTACTGTACTTTGAACATTTTGTATATATTTGCATTTACGTACGTTCTGTACATTTTTGCTTCGTTATGTTTGGCATAAATGCGTAAATATCCGCAGTCTATTTATTACAATATACGTTGCATCAAGGTGATCAAAAAATTGTATCAAATAATTATGAATGTTCTAAGCAAAGAGACGTGTATCGAGACTCATTACCGGCGCTCGATACACAAATAAATTTACTAAATTGCCAACGGTTCTCATTACTCTCTCGACTATTTCTGGTCGTCGTGGTCGTTGTCGATAGTAATTCAGATTTTATAAAAAGTTAGTTGAATCGACAATGGTTCGTTTTCTAGCGATTAGTCCCTAGGGAGAAGTGGCGATGAAACCAACAAAGTCCGACCGAAATCATATCAAAAGAAGAATTATCAAAAAGATGTAATTTGAGTCAGGTCCTTTCGTTAGATATTTCTGTGCCGGAAGAGGCACCGTTTTAGATATATCGCACAAATCTCTAAAACATTTTATAATTCCTTCTGTGTATATATCTAAATATAGTATATGTATATCTTCATATATATATATATATATATATATATATATATATATATATATATATATATATATATATATATATATATATATATATATATATATATATATATATATATATATATATATGTATACTTATCTATATGTCACGAGTGCAAGATGAGTCGAATATAGTCAGACGATATTTAAATTACCAGATGAAGTACTGAGAATGTCATGCATTAACGCTTCCGTAGATCATTATGAGATCTAGAGTATTTATTTAGGTCAAATTGTTGAATTGTGACCGCAATACCCCAATTTCTTTTTAATAATAGAGTAAGCTATTTGTCCTCAATCCATTGATAAAATATATCTTTTTGTCGACAAATGTTATGACAAATAGAGTTACCTGAATTCATTTAGCATTTTTTTATTTTCCAAACTAATCATCATATCGTGAATTGGGCTACTAACATACTCTCCGAATTCAATTAAACTCAATTAAATTTCGCATGTCTTAATGCAATTTTTTGCATTTACTACTCAATGTTTCAACATTATCTAACATTTAAATATTAAATCCCAATGAAACACGATTTCATCATTGTGCACACGCGGCCATGATAAATAAATATATATGTATATGTATTCTCTAAATTCAGTAATGAATATGTGTATATATATATATATATATATATCAGAACTTTGGTTATGTCTTCGGTGAACCAGTCGAATCAAAAATATCCGAATGATATTCGATCTTACGGAGTACATTTTTTTAAAGATAATCTCCAAATGCACCCCAAAGCTAGGTTATCCTCGGACAGCCCCTTGGTTGCAATTTCAACAAGACAATTAACAGTCCTTTAAACGAATCTCTTCGACTCGCCGTAATAAATCTTTTTTAATCAACGATTATTCCGTTGCGCCCAACCCTGTATAATATATTGAGATGTTCCCATGTTGGGAACTCATATTCGTGATAAAGAAGAAACACCGCCGTTCCGTTGCACTTGTTCAGCAAAATGTCGCTAGAAAATTTGTAGTAGTTGTTAGTACGTAAAGACGTCTTAAAAATGTGATAAAAAAGTTTTCGCGTCAACGGTGCACTAACTTGATTATATCGATCTGTTACTCTCCGGAACTTCGTATTTAAATCATCGACGTGCTCGGTTTCTACTTTATCGATTGAGACAGAAATTGTGCGTAATACATACATACATATTTATTTGTCGTTGCAAAGTAAAAATTCTTATCTCGGTATTTTTCGACAGTGTTTTTATCGGACAAATTCTGGTGTGCATGGTGTTTCATGGTAGATAATAGAAAATTGTGTATATTATATAGCATAGTATGTTAGTCTACCATAGAAAGAAAAGATTTCTCGATCTCGTGATCAATATTGCTTTGTTGCTTCATGGCGCAACGGAATTGAAATCGTATATAACAAATGATAAACTTTGAAATTTTAAATCATCTATCAACAGCAATTTACAATTAAGTACGCTTTTCATACGAAGAGTTACATTTACATTCAGAGGTTATTTCTACGTATTACGTATCTTTAATAGCGATTTCCCGTGTCACTGCAATCTTCTATAGTTCTCCCACATGATAACAATTAATTATTTGTGCGAGTTTTTATCGTGGCATACGATGTGGACCAGCCTCAAGTTCTTCATCGTAAACAGATTGTCGTAAATCTCAATGAGGTCTGACTCGTTGGTATTACCCTGGGACGCTAATTTCAGGAGCGATGGGATTAGAGACCTGGACCTCTCGATCCTACAAATCATGATTTTATTATTTTTTAAAATAGTATGTAAGTATTATACAGAATAATTTGAACACCATCGTGAAATTCAACTGCTTTCGATAATAATAATTTCAATTACCTAAATCATGATCTTTGAAACATTCTCTATACGATTAACAAACATGGTAATAATTCATTATAATAGATCATAAGTATAACTTACTTGTGATCAAAATTCCATGTAGAGAATAAAACAAGTTCTTCCTTCGATCTATAAGGATTGATCTTGTGTTTATCCGCGTAAGAACATTTATCCTCGTTCCACATACCGTAACACCTAAATTCGCCCGTGTGATCGCACAACGCGATACACGCTTTCTTCTCTTTCCTTCTAATCTTGTAAGGACAGCTGTCCTCTGCCTCTTCCTCTTCAGTCTTTGTATCCGAGCTTCTTTCGTTCCTCTTTTTTACACCATCGGTATCATCGAACTGTTCCATCGCTCCGAACAATTTGAAGTACGTACTATCGTCCAACCATTTCAATCTACAGGGACAGTGATCGTAACAGGATGACGAATCGAGCTCGTCTGCACCTTCCAACGCTTCAAACTTTGCTCGGCTCCTATCGAAATAGTAGCCAAAATAGTGGTCCTCTTTCAGCTGCATCTTAAAGAACGCTATGGCGTACAACAGTTGCTTTCTGGCTCGGGGATCCTTCGTGAATACGTCCGATGATTTGATCTGATCGATCGTTTTATAGAGATAGCCTCGTATTCTATCTTGACATCTACGATGCAAGTACGCTTCCTGTAAAACAATTAATTTCGTTAGTCGATGCATTAATTCAATCGAACATAATCGAATAACATGGCGCGCGTTACGTTAGATGGAAAAGCCTATTTGGTTGTGAGAGGAACTCTGGTGAACTAAATGACAACCGTCGCCATGGACAATCAAAATGAATCAGTATACACTGATATCGCCATGTTGTGATTATAATTACTCTGTAATCAAAGCAGGGCAAATCTATTGTTTTCGATAAATCGCCAACATAATGGTTCGTTATTGCATATCATAACGTACAATGGGAGCCCAATTATTTGTGTAGGTTCACCACCGAAAGTAATTTCAATTGATCCAGTTCGTGATCTACTGTCTTCGTAAAATTATTATGAAACATAATTTGTCGGTGTTAAAACAAATGAATAACCAATGAAGATCATTTCGACAATCTACATATCGCACACGTATAATGATATGATTGTTCGGAATTTTGAGTGGCTGTCCGTTTATGACTCGAACAGCACCTCTCCCCTTTTTGGGAAATTCAGAATTACGTGTCCTCTCCGAGCTGTAAACATGATGACTTAGAGGTCAGGGAAACCCCAGGCAATACCAGATCATATGCAGTACAGGTAAACCAGAGAAAATCCCCGGCCGGGAAGGCACGATGGACGGAGGGATTATCAACAACATACTAGGACAATAATAAACAAAGAATCGTACTGTGCGGGTGAAATATTTCAGTCTCAACTGTCGTGTTCAGAACATCAAACTCTGCTTGTATACAATAAGTGCAAATAAAGTGTCAAATTACACTAACACTCAATATATTAAACATCCTCCACCTTGAGCGTTAATTCATTCAAGTTTCGCGATATCGACCGATGAGTTGGACCTGACCGGTTGCTCTTTAGTTGATAATTCGCAATATACTGAACCTCTGAATCATCAGGTACACTTCGGGGAGGCCAGCAATTCAGAATTTCTCAAAGAAAGGAAAGCTTGCTGTCCAAGCTATAAACGGACGACCATTAAAATCCCAAACAATAATGAAAACAGGTGTGACAAGGACGAAGGCATGTTTCATCGGTAAAGCTGTCGAGGAAATCCGTACCGTAGATATAGGAGATATTCGATCCTAACAATATAAACATATCGACATGGCCGAGGATTTGGTGTAGGATTTGTGAGGAATAGGATTCCGTAATATCGACATCGTGTATTGTAGTCAGCGCAAATTTATTTTTTTTATCTAACGCACTAGTATCCTCTACGAAAGAATTACGCAATTCAACAGATGAGCCGTAAAAATGAAACTTTTACGCGAACATCGCACAACGGATAGATAACCAATTAATTAATTATTAATGTAATCGTTAGATCAATAGTCGCAAGGTTTCGTCGCGAAACTCTGTGCATAATAAATGACAATCTGCCGGAATGCAAATGCCATAACGTTAATTAACTCGACATCGAAGGATAAACTCCCTCTCGTTCTATTACATTAGACTATGTCGTCCTAGACCGACTTGTTATACATTCGAGGCTAACTTATCTTTGATCGCGTTCTGAATGGTATGTATGGAAAAAAGTTTCTCTAAGAATGTGTATGGTAGGATAGTTCGTATTCGTATTGATTCTTTTTACCTTCTCATCTACCATCTATTACCATGATACATAAATTTCAAGGACAACTTTTAAATGAAAAAGATACAATATATATCTTTCAAAATATTTCAGTACATAAACTGATTGAAAATATCAGAAATGTTTTCACCGCCAAACAAAACAATCAGAGTATAGATAAATTCTTAAATATCGCACCTTATATAGGGAACCCGATTTTTCTTTGTGGATATTTACAGCGTGGTAAGAGGAGATACGCCATAAAAGAGAAAGTAGACCTTTCGAAAGGCAGCGAAGCGTAAAAATACTTTTGCAGAAAAGAAAACTTACTTTACTCATACAGTTAGTCTCCAATCCATGAAACCACTCCGGATGTTCGTCCCTGCTACTGAACGCTGTTTTCGAATCGTCCTTGTTCAGTGCATTATATAGAACGGTTACTTTCGCTTTAAAGTTTTCCGTGAGGAACTCAGACGCTTTCTCGCCGGCAATTAGAAAATCGATGTTAACACGTCTCAAGATGTCGTATAGAAGATCCGCATCTGTAAGCAGAGGATGCATATTTAAACTTCGTTTATCGCATTTCCAGGTTTCCTATTCAACTTGCTTTTCTATTATAGATATAAATATAAAGATATAAACGAGTGTAGGAAGGAAATTAACGGCACTAACCGGTTAATACTTCTTCGCCCGGTTTCTGAAGGATTAACGTCGTCTGAGGTTTCAACGTGGAAAAATACTCTTCCTCGTCGATCAACGAGCCATCAAGCAGATAGATGTTAATTTCGTCAGGATCATTCTTTATCTAAAACACAAAGGATTCATCAATGCTAGTCCATTTTCTGTTTCATTACATCGAGTTACGTTATGGAGGTATAAATTCATTTGTATTTTCCAATAGAGTGGTATCGTACGTTTGAAATACGATGACATATTACGTTTTCGAAAGTTTCTCTGATCTATCGTATAATGTTTAATCAAAGCGTAAAGTACATGGAAATGAAAACACGTAAAAACTGTTAGCAAATTTTAACTTTGTTAAATCGTCAAGTATCTCTGAAACAGAAAGGATGATTTTTCATTGTAATTTTAAACTATTATTTTAGAATGATATTTACACAGTAATTGGATCACGTTATTGTTCTTCATTAAATAAAACAGACCAATAATTACTAGTATGTTCTCCAACGCTATGAATGATAATATTGCTCATATTTGTATTCAATGAATCTCATGTCTCCCATCGTAACCGTTACGTTCGCCGACACATAACAGGCAAAGCTGTAGTAACGCATTCGAGCGAACACTGATCCATCGATTCCTCAGGGAAACATAGTCACGGACAGTTAACCTTTAACCGAACCGCATAACATTGCCCGCCCCCATTAGTTCTTTTTACGCAAGAGAAGAGGCGTAAGGCTGCCCCAATTACTACGAATGAAGCGGCGCCGCACCATGAACGCGTCCCATTTCACGGTGGCGCGCATCGCCGAAATCAATTCTTTCGGAATCACACTTTTGCACTAGTTATAATGTTAAAATTTGTTGGCCGGAAGCTGGCAAACAGCAAATAGTCGCATCTGCATTTGCGTCACGGCAAAAGAATCGAAAGATCTTGGTTTCGATGAAAGAAATGGTCATTGGTTCTCAACCATCGGTCCAGCAGATGGTCGACCTTGACATTGACGGGCTGCTCCTTGCCCGTGGCCGGGCTGGTTCGATAGAGCTACACGCTGCAGACGAATGTGCTTCAGCCCCAAGGTCGTCCCACAACTGGATTAACCTATACACGACTCGCTGGCAAGCGACACGTGCCATGTAAATACTAATTCTCTCCGCCCCATATCTTCGCGACTAATTATTCGCACGTGTCTGCCCACTTCCGTAACGCCCTATCTGAAATCCAGTCTTCTTTTTAAAGGAAGTGGAATAACTAGATTGACAGTTGTGTGACACTGTTACGTACACATTTTATATCGTATATTACAGTATTTTATTGACGAAGTTATGCTATCAGTTAGGCTTTTAGTGTGCCCGTTACGATTCTCCACATGGATTCTCTATGCTTGTAAGCGGGGATCAGATTTCACATAACTTAATTGTGTTGATGAATTGTACCAGATTCGCGTTTTACGTTTTTTAGTTGTCACGTTTTACCGTGATATTAGCATTTAGTTTATTTTTAGTTATTCAGTGTCAAGGAAAAATTTAAATAATTCGTATAACGAATTGAATGAAAAAGGGCCGATAAATATAGAGATTTCATATATGACAGGTGCTGCGCTATTTTTCAGTAATTTCACAGGCGGAATAATGTTGGCCTGTTTTTTGCGCACTTGTAACGAAATACCGATCACATGATATAGAATAGCTGTTAGGGCGTTAGAATTTTCCAGGGGCATATTATGGATCAGCTGCAAGACTTTTATGACCCATTTTCAACAAAAAACTTTTGTCATGTCATGTAAAAACGATATGGAATTGCGGAACGGTTTCCATGCAACGCCAGCGAATCACTTGGAAACGTTCCGTTCTGCCCGTCTTCCTCACTCCCTTTTATTCGTTATCATATATCTTTCTCTTCTTTTTCTTCGTTTGAATCATACCATCGGTCGATTAAATAAACGCCGCGAGCGTTAATCACATAGGGATACTCACGTTCAGCTTTGCGCACGCTTTCCGCTTCAACTCATGAAGGTTCCTGCAGGCAACACCGATTTTTCGCACGCGGTTTACATCGGTGACCTTGTAGCCTTTGAACTGGAAAACAATCGGTAAAACGCGATGAAAATTTTTTTCTATTTTCTAGCACTTTCATGCCGAGGTTAAAAACAAATCCATAAAATCTTAAGAAAACCATATGTATGAGCATTAGCGACAAATATTTAAATTCGGTTTCATTCATTTAACAGAACTACTCATTCGACTCGATTAATTTAAATTCTCAAACGATTCCTTCGGGCTGAAATTCAAATTCGGGAAATCAGCTGATTTTCAACAAATATATTTCCTATTGTTTCTAGCTGGCGAAACAAAGATAGCTTCTGGATTAATCGAGCAGAAATTAAACCGCGTCTTTTGCGGAATCATGCAGAAAAATATGCAAATGAGCTGGAGCTTAATCTCTTAATCAGGGATGACGCCTAGATAATGGAAGATAACGGACGGGTTCGAGGATTGTGATCACCGGATGTGCAATTGGGCCGATCGTGTTCAGGGTCATGGCTGCGGAAGCGCGCGTGCCACAGTTTCTTCTAGTGACCTACATTGGCGACCTCTAATCGCGGTCACTCGGTAATGCAAATAGAATCGAAAGTCAGAAGTTCTACCGGCTACACGCACCTTGCTATTGCCCGCCCACGCATAATTTATCTATCTGTACATGAAAACACGAAAACGTTCGACTAACTAATAATCTCATTATTTCCTGCTAATGTGCTCTTTATATACAATCTTTTAATTACGAACAAGTGTTCGAGCCGTGTCAATACAAAAAGGGAATTTCATGGATTAACATGATCAATCAACTTAATCTGTATAGCTGCATACTTGTATTTTGATAATTATTTGACGCGATTGATTAATATTTTCATATGACGTATATATTTAATACGTTTGATAAATAAAATACATACAAATTATTTTCATTTGTCTTAAAAAAGGACAACGTTAAACAACTGGAAACATCAATACTCTTCTATTACAAAAGTTGCCTTAATTTATTATTCCAATAAACGATATCGCTACATGTAAACGCGATACAATATAACGAACAAATTGTTGAAAAATAAAGAGAATATGTTCCAATGATTAACGCTGGATAAGTCGTTCATGCGTTACAAACAGAGGAGAAGAAAAGAACAGAGAACACAGAGATATCACCAGTGTGCGCAACCGGCGAACAAAGCTCATGCATGCTTCATCCGGGACGCGCGGGTCGGGTGCGATTCTTTGTTTACCTCGTTTTTAGTCGGTGTCTCGGTGAGCCGTCGAAAATAGTTGGCGATCAGTGACATGATCGACGTACTCCGTGCCGACCGTAATCACAGAAGGCGTGGGAAAAGAAGATCGTGTGCAAGAAGAAAACGTACGACGCGCGAAACAGCTGGTATACTTCGGATCTCGACCTCTTCTTTCTTCGACCGTGACAGTGGTACGTTTATCGGTCAGCGGACGAAAGGGGAATCAACGGATGCCGGGAGTTGAATAGGCCTGAAGAAGAGTGGGGAGAGGAGAAACGAGGAATAGTGGCTGCGTAGCGTTGGAATGTTGGAGTCAGCGGATAGGAAATATTTATACGCCGGACAAAGAAAGAGGAAAGAAAGAGAGACAAGGAGGATATTAACGAAGCCTATTGCTGTCGTCCCGAGGAATTTGTTTAATCGCCTTTACTCAACGCAGCGATAACGCACAAATACTCACTAGTAACAACAAAGAAGAAGGGCGAAAAAGGATATGTGGAGCGAAAAGGAACGGTATCTATCGTCAATGGATTACGGGGAGGGAATGACGCGACAACGCAACGCTCGTCGCTCGGGCCTGAAATGAGAGAATGCACCAGGAAATGCGCCTGCGAACTATCAGCGCAGTCACCAGACAATCGTGCTTCGTTCCCCCGCGTAGATGTCGCCACTATACAAAACCATAGCTATCCTATCCACTGATATGTATGTCATGGATACATACTTACTCTCCTTGAATCTCGTAGCACTTAACACTTTGGATCACTAATGGATAAGAGGCGACTCGCGGTTAAAGGGGAGTACACGAGAAAGAAGTTCACCAGTCGAACGTTAATGTCGCCACATACTGAAGTCTCAATATGGCTGCGACGAAGTTCACGCGGTTTCACGAGATCTTGTGTCGATAGTGTGTACGTATTTACATATCAGTGGTCCTACCTCTTCGCTTCGAGAGAACAGTGTGCATTCGGACAACCTCTGTGTTCTCTATAATCCTTTCTTCTTCTCCTTTGACAATGTAGATGATCAGATCAATGGTCTTTTTTCCACATTGTGATTAATCGAACACTCATTCATACATGTAAATTCATGTTTTTGTATGGCACGTTGCTTTATTCTATCTCGATGATGTCGCTTAGTAGCGATATGACACAGGTATCAATAATCGTTTCTTCTAATATGTTTGTGTTGTTTTGAGATGTTGTTTCGATTTCCTCTTTTAGAGGATTACATGTACTTTTTTTATAATTAAATAACTGAATATTTTACTGCTTCATTAAATATTTTCTCTTTCAATTTCTTTTTTTCCTTGAAGGAAGCAGGACTTTATACTTTGATACTCTTTATATGATTTCATATCGTCTCCGACAGCCTAAGCTCTGTGTAAACTTCCCTTTCACGGTTTGAAATTGTTCACTCCTTAACATTGAGATATAAAGAACATAATTTATGTTTCTGTTAAGAAATTTAAATAAGAGTGCAAGATATTCACTGCTCATTCTTATTCAAGCATACCTGTTATTGAAAGAGGCATAGTAGCATTTTTACTTCATGCTTTTATGCGACTTTATATCATATGGCATTTGTATATTACGAGTCATCGATATTCGGCTGCTCTTCAGGAAACGCTTTGACGGGAAAGACTCTGTTCTAGAATGAATAGTACAGTAAACAGGACTGCAAATTGGGTTAACAATAGACTCTATTTTTTTGCCGAGTACACTCAAACAAAAGCCAAAATATATTTTGTCGAGAAACAGTCAAACGTAAAAATCCACTTACTAAACATCTTCGATATTTTCGTCACGTTTTATATAATATCTCTACACAAATATTATAACAAAGCATTTTCATTCACATAATATGTATCAATGTTGACATTTAGTTCACGTTCGATTATTTCATATCTGTTATGCAATTTACGCAACTCGCGAGGCACTTTCAGTTCTTTAGAACGCATTTTACTCGGTCATATTTGCAATCGGAGTTTATTTATTATTTCTTTTATCTGTGATGCGTTCATCGCCACAGAAGAATTGGGTCGAGTAATTATGATGATTCGACGTAGTAGAAATTTTGATCGAGCAATTTAACATTAATCGTTCTCGCGGTACTTATATCGCAGAAATTGCTGTTTTGCATTGTACGCTTTAACCTTATCGCTTTTGAAGGTTACGACAGTTATTCTTAAACTCGCGTTGCAAATGCTATCTAGGGCGGACAATGTGACGATTCGTGCAGAAAAATTACGCGACAATGCCTTATTGTTAGTCGATTTCAGATCGTACCTATCAAGGTCTCCTCCATCGTCAAAGAACCTTCTTTTTTATATTGCCGATCGAAGCGTCTGTTTATTTTAGTTTATCACCTTGTCGTATAGCGGTATACGATTAAATCACGATTGCCAAGGCAAACTTCCGATAAATAGAGAACGTTATAAGAAAATGATTTCCTTTCCTTTCTATATAAATAAAGTAAAGCAATAATATACTTTTATGGATTTTTTAATTTCATAATCGGGCCATTTTCTTTCATATCATTGATATATTAATCCAATGACATGCATTGATTTACAATCGTATTGAATACAATTTTTTGATACTTGGTAAATTACATAATGCATAAGATTTCATTTCGTAAGTGGAATGACCATGAAAAATTCTCTAGATTAATTAAATTGCAGCTTGTATATATAATTTTCTTCGATTATTCAAAACTTCTGTTTTATTCTTTTTCCTCCAAAGCGATTGCATTTGCTTTCACGATAATGCATAACAAATACATCTTTTACATTTGGCTAAATAGATACGCACTATTTTTTAAATATCCTTCACGTTCGCATCATTGAAAAGTTTTCACATAAATTTGTTCATCCGCAGAAAACACATATAAGAGTTTCAAGAATTATCGCTTTTGGTGATATTTTTATACGCTTTGGAATCGTTTCTATGTTTTGTGTTTGTCACATACAAGGGTAATCGGACGGCAATGTCAATGAATAACGCAATTATAGAATTATTAAGGTGTAATGTAATTTCACTACCTTGAAATTCCGCGCTGCAAACAACGGTATTCAGCATTTCCCGCGCGTTCACTATTCTCAGATATGTAACTTCATAAAACGCGAAATTTGCGGAGGAAGACATTCCCAATTTTTTTTCATCTCGATCTGTCATATTTCGTTTCCATTAATCTACTGTATTAATTTTTTGTTTCGAACAGTAATTGACATTTTATCTCCATTGATATGTAATACACAGATACGTAAAGATATTTTCCAAAGATGTTCATATGTAATTTATATATGTTCTTATGTTTTTGTAGCTAATGACGTATTCACGTTAACATACAACGGCTCATGAAAATATTTGAAGATTTATCACAGGAAATTCTTATGCGTAACTATATATGTATATTATGTATATAATACAAAGCATTTTCGAATACCATTATCATTGTAATGGGAGAACTATGATGATTATATTGGCAAAATTTGGAAATGTATATAGAAGCTACCAGACATTTACTGAAAGTACATATTTAGTAAAAAATTAATATATAGCATGAATAACCATTTTAAATATATAAATGTTAAGGAAAATCCCACCATTAATGGGTGAATATGGATATTGAGACTTATAATTTAAAACTCCTATAAATACAGCTTGTAATTTCCACTAATCGTAAAAATTTCTTCCAAAAATGACAAATGTAATGTTACACTAACTGTTTACGTCTAAAATATCATTTTTGTGCATTTTATCCATGCCTCTTCGTCAATCCTCTTGAACTTTTAGAATTGATCATGATGCATCGTCCAGCTAAGTTTATTTTACAATACTCCCGACTAGTCAACGTCAATAGACATCATGCCCACGCAACGGATTTATCAGCTGCTCTTCACGTTCCTCTTCACCTCTCTAAAACCAGGTCTCGAAATAAAAATGTGAGAAACAATAAAGACGACTTTTTGCGAGTTGGAATTTTCTGCAAAGTCATGGCGCGGCGCTTTGTTGTAAGCAGAAATGCGAGTTAGCCACAATAAAAGGACCAAGACGAAAAGGCCTTCACGTGGTACAACGCACCGCAGACACAATGGACTTTCATGCCGCTAGAATTTAAATCTAAAACCACGCTTAAATCCAATGGAAATGGATGTAATCAACAACCTGTAATTTAACGTAATTGCATGATCAAATAGAAATCTAATGCAGTGCTATGTGTCGCGCCTCAACAAAATCACTCGTAATCGAGAGATCACGAATGCTATTGCTCGTTCACCTCTTTCGAGTTCGTCCCACTACGATACTACTATCTTTTAATCATTTTGCGCTATGATTCTTACGATGTCGAAATCTTCTGAATTTCTTCAATCCTGTGAATTTATTTTTAGATTGAATTATTTAAACAATCACAGTATCGGTTTACTGTGAATGGTTTGATTACATACGGAGGAAAAGAAGTGTCTTATAGGCTTGATAGGTTGATATGTTATTTGTAAGATACTGTAGTGAAGATTGACATTAAGACTATTATTATTAGTGTTTGATTAAATGAATTTCTGTTAATTAAGTCTTAAATAAACTTGAACTTGTTGCTATTGAATCTATTTGAATATCAACACCTATTGTATAAAGGAAAAGTCATAAATGTTTAGGAGGACCAGTTAATCAATTAACAAATTCACATAAACGGAGTTTTACTATACAGAAGATAGATATAAAAATTAATACGACAAGAAGCTCTAGTTGTCATCGGCGATGTTTTATTGATATACAATTCGAGACATTTGCGTTTAGAATCCAGAAACACGGCCTCAGGTTATCAGTAAGATCCTTGAGCCTTTCACAATTCAGACTCTTATATTGTCTCTCATTTTTTAAACTCTATAATGTATAACTCTTTTTCCTGGAATAATATCCTGTTCTCTCAACGGTGCAGCCAGCTTCATCAGACGCCTGAGGGTGTACATACCGTTACTGATGCAGCGTCGTGTAGACAATGACTCTGTTTCGTTAACAGTAACGAGTCCCGGAACATTCAACGAAGGTAACTGCAACTGATGATTAAACCTTCGAACTATGCCCGGCAAAATCCCGATCTATGCTCCGGCGCGAATAAGGAGTTTGATTCGACTTCGATACACCTTTGGTTTGTTTCCTTCCCATAGATTTTCATCGGCGAGTTTATCGATTATTACATCGTCCTTCGTGAAGGAACGCACATATGTTTAGTGTAAACTTTAGAATCATCTTGTGTTTGACACCTCCACTTCGACGTATATCGTTGTTAGTCGTGCGAATCGTGCAATCAGTGATCATTAGGGCAAATCAATAGTCGCGAGATGAAAGTAATAGAGAGTTGGACGATGTCGACAATTATGATCCAATTGGATCCTGTTATATTGCAAGTAAATTACGGTGGATGCTCGAAGTTCGTTAATCGTAGAAGATCCAAGTGTAAAACGGTTATATTCATCGCAGCGCGATTATACAGCTCGACGGCGCTCACCAACACAACCGCGTCATTGTCTAACCCGTGTCTCCTATGCCAGGGCCAATAAGTCTTACGCAAAGCTCGGTTTTCTAACGATTGACGAGTGAGCCAACCAGTCAGACGTAGTGCCGTTCCATGTTTGTTCGAACCTTTCGCAAATCAAGTCCATTATCCGCTTGTATCCACTCGAACGTGTGCGATGTCTATCTATTCCGATCGAATTTTTGCTCCAACATTCGTGATTCGATATTAACTTTTTCACGTTCGTGCTTTTTTATAATCGAACAGTCTTTCAAAGATGAGAGAATATAAAAGAATCGGCGTTGATATGTAGAACTTCTCGTCTCAATTTGTGTTAAAATTTTTCTTTCCTGATTATAGTTAGGTGCCAGTCCTGTTGGTTCTCTTGGTGTCTTTTTTATAGTTAAAAGATTTCTAAAAATTAAGAAGATACAAGGAAATAATTTCTCACTTCAAATTTGTATTAACATTTTTTTTTAAATACGGAAGTTTAAAGTGTTAAAAGTTTCTTTACCTTTGGCAATTCGACATCGATTTGTACATGTTATAATCTAGAAAAAAGATGAAATTTTAATTATAATTAGCGACATTTTATTAATATGCTAATTATCATATTTGTATTTAACTTTTCTAATTTATTGCGTCACAAACTACGAAAATTGTTCTGTTTAATGGAGTTAAAGTTTAATTAAAAGATATCAGCAAAGCACAAATATATTTAACATCCTTATAGCAAAAGTGTATGAAGTATTAAATTAATAACTAATCTTATTCGGGATTATTAATTTTCTTTAAAATCCGGCAAATAAGTTGCTTCAAAGAGTAATTAATTGTCCTCTTATACTTTATTTGTAAAATATATTGTTATTAAAAAATATTACTATTGTTCTTCAATGTAACGTTGATTTCACGAATTTTTAACTTGCCTTTTTTTACTTTTACCTTTTATCTAAAAGACAATTGTGATTTACAATTTACAAATTTTCACACGTTGAATTGCGTTTTATACTACAAACCAGTTACAATTATAGGATTATAAAATTATCAAATTATATAGATAATTAGGAAATTAAACGATGTTCATCTGCATATATTGCATATCTTCATATATAAAACGGGGTGATTGCGCAATAAACTGTCCTTCGATCGTTTACTGATCGGTATTCACGCAGCTACATCTCGTTATACTGCCGCGTAATTTTATCTTTTTTTAAACCGTAATCAACGTTAATAATGCAGAGATAAAAGTTAAGATATCTTTTAATTTTATATTATGATTTATGTAGAGTATACATATTTTACTGTGAATGCGTTTTTCATACAAGCTTATGCTACAATTATGTAAATTACACATAATTGATCGAAATTGAAGTTCCAGATATTAAAATATTCTGTATAATTATCGACGATCGCATAACTAGTCAAAACGTAACTATTTGACCTAGACCCATATCATCCGGTGCATCTAGGTTTTGCGCAGTCGGTAGTACGGAAAATGTTCCATTTTTGATTTAGATGACTTTCTTAGTTGTTGGATTATCATTCATCGTTCGTCGGATTTATAATGCTTATCAGTTCATTTATGTCAATTCAACTCGAAATTGCCGAAATTCGTAAATGCGTTTGACTTTAACATACAAGGAAATTAATATACTAAATAACTGAAAAGAGTTTAAATAAATTATATTTATATGAAACATTGCAGATGCGATCAAGCACGACCAAGTCGATTATTCGTATTAAAGTATTTCACAAGGTATAAGGTAAAGTACTTTACAAAGTGGTTAAAAATCTTAGTTCTACTTACTTTCTTTGAACTTACTTTTTGTAAAGAAGAATTTAACCTCCGTTTCACCATTTTCCGATAATGATAATGAGAAATACATAATATCGGTAATTGGCGTCCAAAATGCCATATATTATAGAGCGAAGTTGTCGTTTTGTTCATTTCCCAATTGTTTGTTGATGTGCAGTGTGAAAGTACAGACAGCCAAGAAACTTCTTCCTAGAGGAAGAATCTCAGACATGCGTAATGAACTATGACTTTCGAGTCTCAACATGTTTTACTTTTGAAGAATATCGTCGCGATATAAATACCGTAAGCAAGAGCTCTTCCATTTTGTTTTCCACTGTCCAATTATGTTATACTCGAGTAACGAGGCATTTCTTTATTATACGAGACATCGGACTCAGAAGTTGATCGCACCGCGATTTAAATTCCGCTGAAACTGCATTCACACCACGACTACGATTAATTAAATGTTATTGACACACATCGAGCGACACGTGAAATGTCGAAACTTTCAAGAATTTTCAATGTTGTGGATAAATATGGTATAAAAGGGAGAGCGTAGGTGGTGTCATTTAACCAAATGAATTCGCAAATGAATTTAGTACGTTCTGTTGGTGGGAAACGAATTAGAATCTTCGTGGAGAAAAATTGGAGAAGACGTCTGTAAACATGCGGGAATAGGAAATGCTAGTTACGTCGAAAAGAGTGACGTATGGAATGGCAAGATGCGGTGTGAAGCGGTGTAGCGGAGGAACATTTGTTCGGGAATCGGCTACATCGACTCCATTGCTAAGCGTAATCACGAACCAGTCTGGCTGAAAGGGATATAAGACTACGACTGCACAGCTTTGCGTTGTCAGACTGTAGAGGATATCGTTCGTGGTCAAACTAGAGGGAAAGAGAACCTTGGCATCGGTGTTCCTCAGTGGTGCGTGCTGAAAGACCGAAAATTGCCACTTCGATAATAGTGTCCTCGGATATATCGCGTTTACAGTGTTCTAGTAAGACTCCTTTTGCACACCCTACAGCCAACAACATCCAACTGTTGCTTTTGGATTTTTCGCCGTACTTTTCTCGAACAACGGGCGCTTCGTGACTTTTTCATTGTTTTGAACTGCAACTACTGGTAACGGGTCTTGCGTACAGGACACTCTTCAGCTATTAAGACGGAACGAAGAAAAGCTAGTCACAGGTAGGTAACTACACCGTGGTTCGCTCATCGGCAAGGTTCTCTCTTCTTCCGATACTTTGATAACCTCCCGTCACGACACCAAGCATCTTCATCGTCGTTCGACCGTACCTTTCCGTAACAGGTGAGAGTAATGTCTCTTTCTTATCCAACATTACACTTTCGTTCTCTGTTTGCTGTCGTTTATTCGAGTAAACGCACTTTGGCGCTCTGTTATTCCACAACGATTCCGATAGACGGGCGTGTATAAAAGTAATTATGAAGAATAGTGATGCGTTTTGATTGTTTAAAAATTTTTTTCGAAAGATTTATCGATTCAGTTTGTTCCTAGAGATTATACTTATGCAGAACGTGCTACATACATCGGATATCGCTCGTTTAAATATACCACATAAATTATATCAGTGCGCATTTGCGGTATGCTATACGATAGCAGATTAGCGTAAAACAATAGCATGTAGATTTACTATTAAGGACATGATCTGCAGACAGTCCGTGGAAAATCGACAAAGCTTTCTAAGATGTGGTCACACGGGCCATGATAGGTGAGACAGTTTCTACAGAATAACAGTTTTTATAGTAGAATAATATATATGCGTATCTTCTCTTATTTTACAAAATTCCTGTTCTGCGAACTGCCTACAGATATGTTGAAATCTATGCAAACACGCCTTGAGAAGTGATTACATGCTTAAATGCTGTGCTCAATGCTCTTTTTCAATCGTGAATAATGAATTTTGCAACGACACAAACGTTCGTGCTAATGAACTAGAATCATCGAAGGATTGTTTTGAAATTATATTACAGATTGGAAAACGCATCCAATTTTTAAGTCAGATACTTTAAACAGTAGGGAAAACGAGAGCAATTTCATTTAAATTCCTGCACGTCTGATTGTTACATGTTGGTTCCCTTTCTAAAAAAGAAAAAAGCCAAGAACGATAAATGACAAAGAAATTATTGATAAAAATATTTATTCCTGTGTTGCCACAAGAATCACGTCACTTTATCAAAAAATTATTCTGGACGCGTATCAACATCTGTTAACACAGATTGAGAATTGAGACTGTCAGCCCGTATATTTATCAATCGAACATACATTTCGCAAACATAAATTTGTCAAGTTATTTATAAACATTAAAGAATGTACTAATACTCAATTGATATCGTATTGTAATATTTATAGAACACGTTGTTGATTGTATATTCACGTTTTGTTTATCAGTTTCTCATTGTTCTTAAACCAGCTCATTGATCAACTGAATTTTTAATTAAAATCAATTATGACGAGGAGACAGACCATGAATTGAAAGATACGTTCTTCGGCAAGATATAAGATATTACAAGATATAAGAAGAGGCTATGATTAAATTGTGTAAAAATATACGAAGTAAAAGTTCCACTTGTAACAATGATTTCTACAATTCTCTTTTCAAAGATGTGTATTTGATAATTATTGATTCGATAGGAAACGAGTGGACAGTTATTTATTCGCATTGTTACATTGTAAATATTATCACTGGAAAAAATATCAATTGCAAACAGAGATCATGTAAATAGAGCGACATGTGAGAAATTCGAATTGAAAATGTTTATTTCCTACAAACAAACGTAGATATTTGATCATCTTTTAATCTTATTGTGAGGATATCTACTTTCTGACTTCATGCACGACGCCAAGAATCTATGTTTTGTCTAAATTAAATTAAACCAGTTTCACAAAGGAAAAAATCATTATGATTAAATCTTCTCAAAATTATTTATCAAAGTTATCTTAAGTTCCAGCAGAGTGCTGTCTCGATTGAGTTAGAATGGCTACAAAATTTTTTGCACATTATTGTATTTATTATTACAATATCTACATATTACTTAATTACGTTTAAATATATTAAATTTCTTATCGCTTAGTAGAACGTTCATATAACCACAAAAATTCGGTACTATACAAATGCAATATATAACTTGATAAGTATACAACTATTCAGTTCACAATTGATCGAATTGATCAACACTTACATCATTTGGTCATTTAATCGCCACACAATTTCAAATATAAACAGCAGTTTAACGACATCCAACATCGTTTCATATATCAATAATGAAGAAAACTATTGAAGAAATAGTCGAAGGAGAATTTTCTTCCGTGGATGAATCCTGTTTTATTATTACTTTTTCTTCTGACTCGAGTGCATTAATTTTCAAATGCACTGAGAACTGTATTTTGCGAATCGACAATGTTGATTGTTAAGAACCTACGTTTTTCCATACAAAAAGAGATACCGAGATGACGAGGATATAATGTCATCAAACTCTATTTGTAATGGATTTTTAAACTAAAAGATGATTAAAAAATGTTATATAATATTCAAACAAAATCGTTAAATGTGCATCTTTCTTGACGAATGAAATAGTCTTCATAAGACGACGGCAGTATTATGCGTAAAAAGCTGTTCTGCTATAAGCTGTATGATATTTCGAAAGGTTAACAAGATGCATGTAGGTTGCATCGGGAACTATTTTAAAATATCAATGACTGCGTTATTGGGACTGAAAACTACGAAAGACAAGGTAATTAGGTACTTATAACTAGGTAGATAGGTATATAAATAGATATCTACTAAGTGTGGATACATTTCGCCGCTTTCCATTGATATCAAATATGTAACATATCGTAAAATTATATCTACGATGCAACAACGCAGCAAAGCCGTAAAAAAACTGTTTCCTGTTTTTGTCCATACTATATTTCTACAATAATCTACATATACATTATTAGTAAAACTTGTTAATCGAGGAAAGGAATGTTCATTTTTCCATTCAGACATATTACCTCGCGCAGTGCTTAAAGACTAATTAAGCCAACGACATCCGTCGTTCTTTTTGCCAACTAGATTATCAAATCGTTGAAACAACAACAAGCGTCAAAAGCCACTTAATTTATAATAATGATTGAATGTTGGTAAGTTTTGCGTTGGATTGCTTGATTACATAGGCAATATTGTGATTATATTTTTGTATTGTATTGCGTTGCACGCGTTTATTCGTGATGAACTCGGTCGTCCAACCGGTTTAATACGATTTTCCTCCTACGTCGTTGGCGCAAGGATCAACGTAGGTTCTACACTTACACTCGGAGGAACAATTTTATAGAATTCACTTGCCTTGAACGCTGACGCATGACCAGTTCTCTCTCCCACTAGATAATTTTTGATCTATTTCTCATTTAATTAACGTCAAGCTTCGCGAAGATTTATATCAATCGTACCGCGAGATTCTCAACTTACTGAATAGCGTTCCAATCACGATCGTTTCATCATAACGCATCTCTAATGAAAATGTACAATTTTTTGCCGTTTTCCTAACAAAGAATAGTAAAATGACTGAATAATAATGAATGAATAATTTAAAGAGACATATTTACCATATTTCATCTAATGACAAGCGGTGCAATTGCGAAACAATCATTTTTCTCGAGGTTATGACATCATTGCATTCATTCATCTTTTAATCTTTCTAAAATATATCATGTATGCATATATTATGCTTGCATATTTTGATGAAAAACAGGCAGATCAAAAACAAAAAATTAAGTTCCCGGCTATCAAGAATGCAGAGTCATCGGCAGAATATTTGCCAAAAGAGAGGTTTGGGAAAGGAAATAAAAAAATTGGTGAAAAGGTACTTGAAGCAGGAAAGTCCCAACACGTATATCTGAACTCAAGGGCATTGTGTCCTCTAATCCCCGAATCGAGGATTATTGAACTCATAGTTACTGATATGAAAAGATAACGAAAGTGAACAGACAGGTTTTCGATGCTGCGTTTGTTGAAGTTGGGCAAAAGGGGCACGAGATAAACAGCAATGCCCGTTGAAGATCCCGTTCACCTTGGTTCGCGACTAGTAAGTATTCACCAGCAAGGTTCCTTCCAGCCTACAGGTTGCAAGCTGCATCTCACTTCTTTATTTTCAGAGTATCTTCTATTCTTTCTTCTGTAATCACGGCTTAGAGCAATTTCTGTGTCTCGCTATGACAAGGCATTTTTCAACTGCATTCAATTACGAATCTCGATCTTCCTTATACTTTCGATATTCTTATGTCATTATTCCATAAATTTTAATTATTTTCAGAGAAACGGCTTTCTTTGTTTCTAATTCGATCGAGATATATTAACAAGGTTAATCATGTAATAACTTTTATCTCATTCATCGATTTAAGACCAAAGGCCAAAGGTCACAGCGTAAACCTTTTATAAATGCATTAGTATGTAGCATTAAGGAAACACTGGAATTCAATTGGGTTTCGGAACTCGAAATGAAATGTCACGATTCTAAGTTACACTCATCGGGTGTAAAACACTGTGTGGGTGAAAATGATTAACAAAATACGATACACCGCGATGCCTGATTAATGTTTAATATAGACAAGGGCGCACATTTCTCATTAGATCCAACGTTTTTGAAACCCCAAGGTTGACCAAATTTGCTTGGTCATATCCACCGACGAAAAAATATCAACGCGACGTTGTACTTTGTTCGATTGCATTCCACTGATAGCAGTTCGGCACAAAAATTAGAACGAGATCACCCGAATCGATAGAATGCACGTCTTGGTCATAGGCCCAGAGACGTGCTTCCTCCTATTATTTTTTCACTATTTGATGCGAGTCAACGCAAGGCGTTGCTCATTTACACATCTCCTTTGCTTAATATACTCTTCATTTACTCAATCGCATCTACGTCTCGATACTCGAGCTATTAGAAGTTCGAGAATCTATACCCGCAAGCAAATTATATGACCAAATGTTGCGTCACCTACGATTATTCTTATTATTATTAGCTTCCAACGAAGCTAAGAAGTATTCACTAGTAGTTACTAGTATTTACTAAACATTCGTTAAAAAAGGACATTTAATGATCGCGTTCCAATGGGCACCATGGACGACTAGACTAGACTAGACAGAAATATCGTTAAGCCAATTATGCACTAACAATACAGAATTCTCATAAATCACTTTCAGGTTTAGTACAGGCAGCGTAAACTCTTTATAGTAATCCGCGTGATTTATCGTTTATTTCTCAACGCAAGAATAACTGGATAAATTGAAGGTATATCGTTTTCTTTCAGATTTGTCCATTTACTAGCAATCAACAAAGCAATGTCGACCATCGTAGATTGGTACAAAGACGTTATAAACAATAAATGCCGTAAGAAACATTTTTATAAATAATACGTGAATACCTTTATACGCGATTTGTGATTTATAATACGCCTCTTTAATAATTCCAGATCCATACACACAGGATTGGTTTCTCGTGTCAGGACCAGGTCCTCTGGCGGTAATTCTCGTTACCTATGTGTATTTTTGCCTATCCGCTGGACCAAGGTACATGAAGGACAAGAAGCCGTACGAATTGAGGAAAACCATGATCGTGTATAACTTCGTTCAAGTGCTATTTAGTATATATCTCTTTTATGAAGGATTGATGGCTGGATGGCTGCATGACTATAATTATTCTTGTCAGCCTGTTGACTATTCGGACAATCCAAAATCTATCAGGGTACTTTTCGTCATAATTCGCTAAACAAATGCCGAATAAACGGCGGAATATTGTATGTTAACGCTTGTGAAATTGTGATTTACAGATGGCTAAGGTTGTGCACTTTTATTTCATATGCAAGTTGACAGAGCTTTTGGACACGGTGTTCTTTGTTCTTCGGAAGAAGAGTCGTCAGATCTCAACTCTTCACGTGTATCATCACACTCTAATGCCGATTTGCGCTTGGATCGGAGTCAAGTTCCTGCCGAATGGCCATGGAACGTTCTTGGGCCTCGTCAACGCTTTCATTCACATAATCATGTACATGTACTACATGCTGTCCTCGATAGGGTCACACATGAACAAATATCTCTGGTGGAAGAGATATATAACGATGCTACAGTTGATTCAATTTGGCATGATTTTTATCCACACCATTCAACTATTCTTCAACGGATGCAATTATCCGAGGCCTATTGCGTTCCTGCTCTTGTTGAACGCGACGATCTTCATCTTCATGTTCGGGTCGTTCTACGTCGAAAACTACCGTAAGAGACAACGAACACAGATAAAGGATAAGCAAATAAATATGGCGGCGAAGAAAGTGGAGTGAATTAATATCGTTGACGCGGTTTTCTTTTCGCTTGTTATACTCCTCTTCGTTACAAAGGAACATTTCACCTTTGTTAAGTACATAGAAGCGTACTAGCGTAGAACGGTAAATTTAGTGTTTCAAATATTTATTGCTGATCGATCGATTTCGTATATTCAAAAACCAGAGACGATCTTCATCTCATCTCGATGACGATCTCATTTCTTTCCTTTATATCTTTTGTTCAAAAATTTATTTTATAATTCATATTTATGTATGGAATTTATGTATATATATATATATAAAATATTATAAAAATATTAGGCGCAAATGTAATTCTAGGTTGTCATACATTTAGGTTGTTGCATCTTAAATTATCAATTATTTTTAAAATCTTTCTATTTAATTATAATAGAGTTTGTAAGAAATATGTAAGAGTTCCTTTCTTTCTAAATTCGATACATTGTTTCTTGCCTAAAAGAAACAATGGAGCAGATGCATAATATGTATTCTAGGTATGAAGAGAACACATGTAGTCATACCAAAGATAGATAAATCTCGCTCCAGCCAGAGAAGTAAGTAGATTCTGATTTAAGACACCAGACAACACGATTTTAAAAATCAAATATCTTTAGCTTGTGCCTTATCATGAAAGGAAAGTACTGTATCTGAAAACATACGAAATCAGTTTCATATCGTAACGTTCGGTAGATAACGTTGATAATGAAGGAAACATGATCAAAGTGTTTATCAATCAATTCGGCTCTTTGATCAGCTCATCGAATTATACTGTTCGTCGATAAGATAGACCAATAATGTGCCTTTATCGAATCTTCCTTCGAATGGAAGTATTAATGTACTTTATTGTATTGAAAATTTATTGTATGGGAAATAATTGGTACTTTTTCTAATCACTGTTTCCATAACAATTTGGTAACTATTTGATACAACAACTTTTTATACGAATGTACATACCTACTTATAAGAGAGAATAGAATTTACAACAGAAGCAAAGGTCAATTTATTTTGTTTATACCAGTGCAAATAAGTTATAAAAACGTCCAGCGTTAGAAATAAAGTGAATTATCTTAAATTACGTATAACGCTGTACATCTTTTCAACGTTTAAAAATTTTTCTATTTAAATATAATTTCTTTAATGGAATGTGTTTATAATAGAGTATAAAAATTGAAATCCATAGAATTAGTAAAACAAATAATGATTACGTAAGTTCACAAAAACTTATTAACAATGGCAGTACTTATCTGTAGAATAATTTTGTGGAAAAATTATCGATACTTTTCAAAGCAAAATTAAATTAATCGCATCATCTAGTTGTAAATATATAAATATGGAAGTACATGTGCTATAAAGTAATTAAATTTTTAGATATATTCTCGAATATTCCTTTCCTTACGATTGAATTCCCTCGATGTCTTTTCTTCAATGATTTTGATATCCGTTAATATCAATTAAACCACGTTTGAAACAAACAAAATACGTATTGAAGGCCAGCGGATCTTCGATTATACGCTGGTCAATGTCCTTTTGTCGTTAAGGGTCACGACCATCGGACCCACGGGACCTCTTCATCCGTTTCACTTCAACGTTGCACGCGTGTCAATGACGAATCGATTACTTGCAAGATCTGCTCAATTCTATAATTCTTCAATTAATTGTTTCTAATGCATGCAATAATTCTAACAAATTCGTTTCCAAGTTTAATTAGTTACAACGAAGTAATATTTGCATATTAATATTCCATACCTATTCATTGGACGTTTTTCATCTTCGATCTTAAAAAACGCTTTGATCATCGAAAGTAACAATTCCAGTGCCTTAATACATAGAAGCACATTCACGAGAATAGAGAGTAGTATTTGAAGAATACATTCGAAACAAAGAGCTCCGCTTTCAGTGTACTTGGCTACGCAAGGACAAGATTATCGATTCTTTATGCACTTAATTAGTAAATTAAATGGATTACGTATAAGAGATTTCCATAAGCGATGTTTTATCATAATTTTCAATAATCATCTTTATCATCAATGTTCTAGACACGGTTCTCGTTGAAAAATTTCATGCGAAATTATATTAGATAAACATTGAAAGCAGCATATAGTATACATAACGCGAATACACTATCGGTTAAAGAAGTATTATACAGGTAGAAAATCCTTTCGTAAAAGCAACTGACACAGAGATAAGTTTCTTTCTATTACTCGCAAGTAGCTTAATTTCTCAATTTCCTTTCAATACGTCAATCAAATAAACTAAAAATGTAAAAATAAATAATTATCAAATGAATATTAATTATTTAAAAAATTTTAATTGATTAATTTAGCTTTAATTATTTTGTTGACGTCTAAACAGAAACTCGTTCTATTAAGGAAGAAAAACTCCAGAAACACTCGTATAATATTCAACTATGTCGTAGTATTGTTACAGCATAATTTCTCGTCTTATTAGATTTTTTAGAACAGGCACTAATATTGTAAAGTTGTTCGTTATGTAGTTAACAAATCTCCTTATTGTGTGAAAATGTCAAATGCTTGTTATAAGATTAAAAACATACGGGCTTTATTAATTTGTTTATAAAATTTCCACTCATAATCTTTCGTTTACGTATCGTAAATCACCATTTTTATGATTTAATGATTGTAAAACGGAGTGATTGGTTGCAGTTATTGTAAATATAAAAAGAGAGGTTATTATTGCAAAATAATACAAAATTGCATAGCTGCGATCATTTTTGCATACCGCGTTCCGGAAGTCTGACACGATTGCAGCAATTTGATAATGTGCTTATATACCAGTCTCAACATTCTCTCCACAGAACAATTATGAATATTTGATTGCGTTTCGTGCTAGCTATCAATAAATGATTGAGCTTCTTTTGTTTTCATAATGTCAAGGAAAAAAATATTTCTAAAAAACATCAAACAATGATCTATATTGAATATTTACATTAATATTTTCCATTTCTATTCTTTTCTAATTGTTCGCGTAGTTTGAATAGAACAGTAAATAAGAATGAGAAGGTCGAAAGTCATTAAATGAATTGAATTTGAATTTCTTTGAAATACCCATAGAATCAGGGAATACTAAATTAAACCTTCCTACGATCTGATATCTTTTCGTGGGGACATGGAATAGAAAATTAAGCTCGTTCAGCTTGAAGGTCGTACACCCTCGGAGAAAGGGGACAAAGAAATTGTCTCGAAACGGCGTTATATGTTTCCAGGGGCTGGCTATTTGGTTTCGACTCCAGCGTTTAATTAAAATACAATGACTATACGATTCGATAATGTTTTTGACGGGGGAAATTGCTTTCATCAGTCTACTTGTATTTTGCGCGGGGTTTAGTCGGATTGGAAGACTCTGGGTAGCGACTTAAACAATCAATCGAAAGCCATTGTTTATAACTTTTTGCCTTCGAAAAATTCAATACGTTTCACCTTTTAACATTTGTGTGTGTGTATGTGTTTTTTCCTTTCGTTTATTTTTATTTCTTGTTCCTTTCGTTTTCACTGCGTTGCCAATGATTCACAAAGCTCGATAACAAGCATAGGAAAACTGGATGATTTAGAAGCTAACAAACGTTTAGAAAGTATCTGTTCAGAAAGAGGAATTAGTTTTGATTTTTTATCAAGGTTAGTTTATCATTTCGGGATTTCATTTTGATCTTACGAAGTTTTTGTGAGAAACTCATTAATTAACTATTTAGTGATAGCAATATGGCGACATTGATACGACGAATCTATCAAGGGTACCGTTACATTAACGAGGAACTAACAGGTACAAAGACGCGAATCTGTTGCACGCAAGTCAAAGGTGCAAGTAGTCATATGAATGTTTTCTGTTTTCGGAAGATCCACGAACGCAAGACTATTTCCTCATCGGATCACCATGGGGATGCTTTAGTATAGTAGCGTTCTATCTATATTTCGTGCACGTCCTGGGACCCAACATTATGGCAAAGAGAAAACCGTTTAATCTGAATAGAATCCTACAGATATATAACCTAATACAGATAGTATCGTGCGCATATATATTTTATAAGGTAATCGAGTATACATTTCTTTTAAATATGAAAATATAATAAATATATAAATGTAATTATAGGCATTGGTACTAGCCTGGTTGTTCCATTATAACTTCTACTGTGAACCAGTAGATTATTCGGATGATCCTCGCGCGGTCGAGGTACCTACATCATATATTTCCTTTATATCCTAATTACTAGACTGCAAAAGTTTATGCGAATTCATATTTTTATGAACATAAAAGAGTGTCAATATTGTAACAAGTACTTTCTATGTTTTATATATTCATTTTATGTTCACAGCGTTAAACTTTCCGTAAAAGCATAACACCCCCAGTCTATTAATTACAATCTGTTCTCATCAGAATATCAAAGATTGAACTACTTGAATTACTTGAATCGCAGATAACTAAGATCGTTTGGTCGTACTTTCTAATGAAGCTCCTCGATTTACTGGACACGGCCTTCTTTATTCTTCGAAAAAAGCAACAGCAAGTGTCGTTTCTTCATGTTTATCATCACACGGGCATGGCTCTTGGTAGCTGGGCGGCGACCAAATTTTTGCCCGGCGGTCACATTACCTTTTTAGGTAAGTAATCTAATTTCACTCGTTCGATTTTAACTTCCTACAATATCGTATATTAAAGAATATTTTTCATATCAGTCTTTCTATCGTAAAACTTGGCACATGTGTTGGATATTAATTATCATGAAATTGTTTCCACAATTTTGTGATTTTTAGTTCACGACCAACGTTCTTTAGTTCAACGACGACATATATTGTGTTGACAATTGGATATTGAATATTGTATTTACCTTTGTTGTTTTACGTTTAAGGGAATCTTTCGTGACAATGTGTCTCTACATAAAGTGATAACGTTTGCAAGTGTATATTTATATTTATTTATTAAATAAATAAATTTATTGCCACAGGTACTTTAAATTCTTTCGTTCATATGGTGATGTACACTCATTATCTGGCTACATCGCTGCGAATAAGCAAACCATGGTGGAAGAAATATGTGACGCAACTACAGCTCACTCAATTCTGTTTGATAACGATCCACTTCGTAATGTTAGCCTGGGTGGAAGATTGTGGTTTCCCGAAATGGACGGCGGCGGTGATGATTCCTCAGAATCTCTTCATGTTAATGATGTTCGGCGACTTTTACTATAAGTCATACATCAAAATGCGGAAGAGCCGCGAAAACGGCGTCTCGTCGGACGTCTCGAACGGAAAGTTGAAGAGTCAATAGCTATGTCCTGTGCGCCCGGAACGGTTTAATGTTATTTCGTATTTTCAACGCGCGAGGCGACCCATCGAATACTTGCGCGAGGAATACTTCTTCCTTTATGAGACAATAGCAATTTAGCGCTTCATACTCTAGACTTTAGACACTTATTACCACCTAATATCTCATGCGTGTCGACGAAGACCGAACAACGAAAGGACAGACATAAATGATAATTTAAAAATTCAATTTGAATTGTTCTGCCAAAGGTAAGGTTTACCTTATTATAAGAAGATTCGATGGAAGTCATTCGAGTTCTAAAGCATTTCTTTATATGCACGCAAACGCGGGATCTTTTCGTTGTATGGTTCACGGAACGCTTATTCTCGGTCTCATCTTTGTATTTAAATCACTCATCATCTTCGTTACTTACTTCATTAATTATTCGCAAAAGAGGACATTTAACTCTAATGACCTTGACCGTGAAATCTGTTTTGGAGGAGGCGCTATCTGAGTAACATGCACTTTGTCCGAGGTGTAGAACGATTACAGTTCGAGTAAAGTTTGATTAAGTTAGACTTTTTTTGGAGGTCTTGGACCACCAACTACCCATAAAACCATAAAATCTACCTTACTAGGATTAATTACTCGGATACTTTATTAGGATAGCAATCCTACGTAAATGAATATGAAATTTAATTTCTAACTGGTTATATTGGAGTATATATAATCTAACAAGTACCATTTTCTTTTTGTCATAGTTTTCGACTCACTATCGTCCTAAAACTCGGACAAAGTGCACGTTACTTACAGTCATCCACTCTACAATATATCCGAAATTGAAATTCAAGAAAAACGAAAAAAAAGAAAAAATGGAAAAATGAAATTCGATGAAATTCGACAAGATTGGAATTGAGGTCCTCTTTTGTGCATAATTATCCTTACTTCTACCAATCCATGACGATTGCAGCGCAAGCTTTAGCAAATATATGCGTAATTCATATTACTATCATCTTTCCTGTTGGACGGTATGACAGAGATAAATCATCGATAATATGACGTTTGCGCTGGAAGCAAATTATTTGTCACACAGAAGCAATAAAATAATAAGTCTGTTCCATGATCGCGTAGCGCGCGTGTTATGAATAATCAATTAGTTTACTTCTATTTTACTTCGAATTGATCAATATTGCCTTGTAAATAATCGAAGCTTGTACAAAAAAAAAGGGAGAAAGAGAAGATAACGCAACGTAAAAGTGTTCAACAGTTTTCGAGGATGCACAAACACACTCAAGGATATTCGAGGTTGCACAAGGTCGCACAAGGTCTCTTGCGCAATGGTCTGATTTTGAACATAATACGTACATGTATACATAATATAAACACAATAAGTGTTTGAAGTGAAAATAAAACATTACGTCTTAAATGATTTTGCAAATTTATTTCAGTAACCATCTGTATCATTTGATTCAAGTTCTACATTATTCGACTTCCACGTCACTCGAGTACATTTGTTTCTAAATCATAATAGCATCTATCTTAAAATAATAATTATAATTGACTAAAGTTCGGGGTATTTGGAACAACTCGATTTGATCGTCCTTAATTGCTGCCTTTCACGAGCATAACGTAACGTTTGGGAATCATATGCCATAGAGTAAATCGCGTTATGTCCACTCATAAATAATTTCATTCGAATCACGGATCGATAATCAATCATGTAACATTCTGTTCTTTTATAAGTAATGATCGAAATTTCCCCTCGGCCATTTTCTAACAGGACGTGATCACGCATTTTTCTTCAATCTATGTAACACCTTAACCTATTTAACGAAATATGGAAACTAATAAAAAAAATGAACGCGAAGCTGAGTTAGGACCCAGTCGAAAAAGTCAACCTACTTTTGTGAATAGATGGTCCAGGCGAAAGGTAAAACAAGTTGGGAGAACGGTCAGAAAAAAACTCAAGAAGAACATTCGAGAAACACTCGAGAAGCTGGTTGGCAAGCAGGTGCCGTTATATCCTTCAGTTCAAATGACCAGGAATTTCATTTTCGATCCTTCAATCTCGGTACATTGTGTTTCTTTGGTTGCATAATGATTAATGATGAATAGCAATTTTGCATTCTTCAATCGTCTCCAGTTTTTACAGTTATCTTCGTTATTACTCTTGTATGTACCTATAGGAAGATTGTATGAATTCCTGGAGTCTACAAACTTCTCTTCTTCCAGTAGCAGGCAGGTATGATTTACAATATTCTGAATAACTGTTACAATAGAAAGTGATGTGACTTCATTATATGTATCGTTAAAACTTCAATCCTAATTCTAATTCTTACTTTATTTAAGAGCGGTTCTTCCGTACTCTAAATTTAAAACAATTTGAAATAAATAACTAGTAAATAAAAATGCATGCACTTTCTATTAAATATCTGCAGGAATATTAAGACTTATGTTGCACTTAGTACTTAATGTTTGTCAATGATCAACGAAACACCGTACGTTTCTGGGACGCGAGGAGCGCGTTAAAGGGAAAATAGGACAATGACACGGTAAAAGTGACAAATATGAAATACATACGTTCTGAACACTTTAAAGCGTACTCTGATGTTTTAATACGTGATTTAATTACTAATTATTATTATTTTAATGTCATTTTTAATTATCTTACGTTATAATATATATATCGTAATATATAGTAAAATGTGTTATAATATATTAGATACAATTCGATTGTATTTAATATTATTAATTTAATTATTAATTTTATCTTGTAACGTTTATTTAATATAATTGTGTTATAAAGTCGATCGATATTATCGTGTTAATGATTTCAACGAAAACTTCAGTGCATGCAAATCGAATTGCCATTGAACTCGATTTTTTCGCGCGTGTCTCAATCAAGTTATTGATATTGTTGCGAAGAATTCCGGTCAGAAACATACTTTTGCAAAACCTCTGTTCGTTTAACCCCGTTTCACGAACTTCTTCTATATTTCGAATTGTCCCGTTGGTTTACTTTGTTGTACCTGTGCTAAAAATGTCCTTCCGAGACGCTTATAATGGTTTTGTTTGTGAAGTAACTGCAAGTGTATTCGAGGCATTGGTCGGATCGTCATTGCTCCCATCCAAAGAAACGTTTTGGATCACAATTTACGAGACATCAACGCGTATCTGAGGTTAACTATTAAAGGATCCATTTACGACCACGTGATTTCTAATAGTAAAACCTATTGAAGGCGTGTACACAGTTACCGTTTGTTCTACTTGCAATTTTACTACCTCCACGAAGAAGGGGAATTCTAAAGATGGATTTCAAACATATTTCACAGAGAATTAAGCAAAAGTTATGCTAATCGTTCCTTTCATAGGCAAATATTGATTAACAAAGTGATTATAGTGGCTAAAATACGAAAAAGTGGCGATAATAACTAGCTTAACGAAAGATACACAGCTCGATATTTTATGATCAAATTACTAGACTTCGCTGTTTGATCGACGATACAAAACGTCGGGTTTCGATGCAAATATTTAACTGTCGCTTGCCCCTCCGCTGTGCGTCACCTAATTGCATCAAGTCTATAAAGAGTTTAACAGGGCAAATATGTTCTCACACTCCAAGTTATTTTCTTCGTGGCGTCTCTTTATTCCGGTCAAATAAATCGTTCGTCAATTTCGCAAATAGTCGTGCCGCAAACGAATGTGTAATTCTTATTATTTTTTTGCTTGTAGATAATATTACGAGCCTGTCTTGTCGTTTGTACTGTTTACGAATTCTGCACGTGTACGATGGTTTGTTACTATTATACAGGATATCCCGCGATACTTTATATCCTATAAGTAAATTTAACAGAAAAATGTTATGTAGGCACAGGCTTTGAAACGTTTTATTAAAAAGCTATAACGGGAATATGAAATAATAAAGAACTGGTGTTTCGTCTACACACCATAGGAATACATTGTCGACATCTATTTGATATATGTTTACAAAGACTGCAATGTTATGTTTACTTGCTGACGTTGTTGATTTAGTTAATCAATCCGACAATGATTAAATGACCATTATTCTCAACGTTAGATAAGTCGAGGATGATCAATTCTTTGTAGCCTAAAATCACCAGATATCACGCCGATATTACTTGTGCGAAACTGCAAAAGAAAAAGTTTATCAAGCACAAATTAATTAGTAGAAAGGATTCGTGATTAATTTGCCGTAATTAGGGAAAATTAATAAGAAATTAGTAATGAAATAAATTCTATTTCTCACAGATGCCAATTCTCTATTCATAATAGTGAGCAACATTTTGAATGAAATTATAACGAAAATCTGTCTAACGATAATCTATCCTTATGTGATTTCGAACGAGAAGGCAGTTCGTTGTCTTTCCTTATTTTTGTTATAGTATGTTAATAAAGCATTTAAGAATCTAAGTTTACATGTATAACATTTCTTTCTTACAGGAATATATTCTTTCCTTACAGGATATGTTGGTAAAGCTGAGTAAAACTGAGATACTCTGCGCATTTACTACGTGTAGAAGTTTGGATAGTAATCTCTCCTTCAACTTCAATAATGATAGATATAACATTAGCAAAGTATATTTAACTGACCATAATTAAGTCAAAGATAGATCCCTATAAGGGATCGAATATCATAGTGGTGTAAATGAAAATTTCGAGAATTTAGGTTTAGTTAGAATATTTAAACTCTTAAAAGTATCATCCATTTAACTTTAATTTTATTCATCAACGTATTCACGTATCACACACCTCAATCGAATCACGAATTTTCATAGTATGATGTACATAATCATATTGGAGAATATTAAATACAAGATATTCTGTAGGATGCAAGAAGTATTAGTATAGTCCAATTTCTTAAAAAACGAATGCAACGAACAAATATCTTAATACCAGTGGCGTTGGAATGTACGTAAATCAAATAGAAAATTCTTTAATATAAATATTCATCTGTTCGCTGTTAATATTTAATAGTTTCACCTATGATCAAGGAGTTACGTTTCCTTTGTCAATTTTAAAATATAATTTCCAAGTGGTCGTTTAATCGATCAATAAGAAATTCAGTAAATAAGAGTTCAGTAGTGACGTGCTTCACAGGTCTCGTTATAATTCATTTTTACATGCATCACGACCTAGTCTTTTACCCCTTCTTCTTTTGCCGATCTGCTTCCCCCATCGAGCGGTTCGAGTTTCAATTTTACAGGGTATTCGAATCTCGTGGAGGGGCAGACGAAGAAGATCGAGGTTTTGGTCCTCCTAGTGGCCAGTTTGCCCGACAGATGATCAGTTTTTGGTTCGCGGCTTCTCCTTCAACATCTGCTCCTCTCGAGAAAACGCTATTCGAAGAACTTCGAAAGGTTCGCCAAACAGAAAACAAGCACGGGGGCGGAAGTGAGTTTCGACGCTTCTCCGACCAAACAGAGAGAGAATCCGATCTAATCTTGAGGATTTGAGGTAATGTCTTATTCTACTTACGTACTGGAAACGTGTGAAGTTTGACTTATTAATCGAAAAATTTACGAATGACATTTTACGATCTTGAAAAAGTTGGTTAAGTTTCGTTATGTGTTTCCAATCAAGTTTTCTAAATTTTCATTTTTAACCGTTCACTGATTTCTCTCTTTTTTTTTTCTAAGAAACAATCTTTTTGTTCGTTTTGCAGTTGGTTTGAAAGAAGATAGAAAAATTAGTCAGCATGTCGAACATAATTCGTTTAGTAGTCAACAACTACAATGAAATCTTGGAGGCTAACAAAGGTAATTGCGTGAACATCGTTCAACAGGAAGATAATATCAAGCTGGATGTCCAAAAGCTCGCTCTTGCGAATAGAGCTCTTTCTTTTCGCGTCACGTCAATCAGCTTTATTCACTAAAGTCAAAATAACCTACTTTATGAATAATACAGGAAAGACTCATCTTTTCTTTAATATTTCAAATCGATAGCGATGCTAATTGATGCAAATTCTATGTAAAAGCGACGAAAAGGTGTCGACGCACTTTGTATGTAAAAAAGAATTAAAATAGGAAATAGACAAAATGTTTTCACTACAAAAATACTACAGTCATCACTGAAAAATAATCTAAGGTATTCGATTAAACCGTGTTTTTTTTTTTTTAGAAATAATGGTAGATTCCTGGCCAATGATGAGCTCTCCAGGACCTATGCTGTGCATCGTTGGAACCTACTTAGCGTTCGTTTTAAAAGTTGGTCCGAAAATGATGGAAAAGAGGCCGGCATTTCAATTGAAAAACGTGCTGATCCTTTACAACGCGATCCAAGTGCTTTTCAGTATCTGGTTGACGCATAAGGTAAGATTGATTAGAACAATTAATAAATTCAAATTATTTCAATTCCTAATTTCATCTGTTTTGGTAATCATTTCTCATATGACTTTTAATAGGCCTTCGAACCGGGTGTTGCATCCCTCATACTCTCACCTAAATGTAATAATGCGAATCGGCCACTTACGGATTTGGGAATTCAAACCACGGTGGGTTTACCAAAAAAAAAAAAAAAAATACATAAATAGCCGTAGTGCCCAATTTGTTAACTGTATGGTGTAATAATAAGTTTTACGTGAAATAGGTGACCAAAGCTGCCTGGTGGTATTTCATCGCAAAACTAGTCGAACTACTCGATACAGTGAGTTCAATATAATCAGTTATACGAAGTATAATTATTTAATACAGTAGAACTCCATTCTTCTGAACTCGTTAGGGAATAAACAATTCCTATAACTGGAGTTCAGCCATTTTCCTCGCTATTCATTACTTTTTGTCCATGCAATAGATTCAATCAACAAGAGTATAAATCGATCATCAATTAAATTAACGATGATTTCGTTCAGACAATTAATAGTTCAGATAAATAATACTCTACTTTGTATACGCGAATACGATTTTTCAATTTTTCTATCACCTCAAAGGTATTCTTCGTTCTCCGAAAAAAACAAAACCAAGTGACTTTTCTACACGTGTACCACCATACGCTAACCGCGATATTCTCATGGTGCTATCTGAAATTTCTCCCCGGAGAGCAAGGTGCTCTAATTGGTTTCTTGAATACCTTCGTGCACATTGTCATGTACTCGTATTACCTGATAGCAGCTCTTGGCCCGCAATACAAGAAATACTTGTGGTGGAAGAAATACATGACCTGGATCCAACTGGTAAATATTTTCACCAAACAACGCATCGACGCATTCTTCCGAACGCAATATTCCTACACTAAATGTGTTTTCTTCGCCGCGCCAGGTGCAGTTCTTCCTGATGCTCGGCTACCAACTGATGATTCTCGCGATGGATTGCAAGGTACCAAGAGCTCTTACGTATTTCTTTATCGCCAACACGATAATCTTCATCTACTTGTTCGGCAACTTTTATCGAAAGTCCTACACGAAGAAGCAAGTTTAATATCTTTTAAAATCGTCAATGTGACGCCTTCGTCAATCGAAATGGTGAATGAAAATCGGAAGCCATCCGACCTAATGATGAAAACTTAAAAAAGAACAAAAAGAGAACGGAAAAGGAAAAAGAAGTTCATTAACGCAAGAAAGTCGAATAAAAGGAATAAAGAGACGGAGCAAAGGTCATATATGAGGACATAATAGAACGACAAAAGACCGGAACAAAGCAGTTCTAATTAAGAAAAGGATTTGAATTCCCTTCGATTAGAGCGATTTCGATGAATCTAATTTGAAATTCCAATAAATAACGAGCTCCGTTCGGGATCTAGGCCAATAGGTCCAATGAGCACATGATGTCTCAGGAAAGATACCGAGACGATTCGTCAGAAGCTGGAGAAAGTACAACGAAATCTTGACTGAACCCAAATCCCCGGGGGCGATCTTTGTAAAACGATCTCTGGGCTATTATTCAGGAAATGGTCGAACAGAGGAGGCACTGTATCTTCTCTAGACGACTGTCACACACGAGCACTGAAGAAAGGTAATTGCTTTCTCCTCGGAAAGCAAGATCCTACGTCTACCGCTCCTGTTTCAACTTTTAATCGATTGACTCTTCGATGAATTCCTGTCTGGAGGAACTCATCACAAGTAGTATATTTCTGAAATTATTTTTCATTTTTCCTTTCTTTTTATTCCTAAGATTTGATGATTTTTTAAATTAATTTTTTAATTAAATAGCTTTTGCCTTGCCGACTTCGCGTTGCAACTCTATACGATATTTGGCTTCCACTGATGTCGTTTCGTTTTAACTCGGATGAATAAGCTGTCCTATGAAAAATCCTTTTTTATATAAGAATGTTGGCGAAGATTAATTTTTATTTATATGTACATATATATATATATATATGGCATATATATAACTACGATTAGACGCGTCACAATATTATAGACTATTCGATATATCATGAGACACCGAAGAAAAAATATTTTGTTGATTCGTTCGAAAACGCGAACAGTCATTTACTTGTGTTTTGAACGAATCAACGAATTTTAAACGCATATCTGTCACGCCTGATGCAACAGTGTGCAATATAAGCAGAAATATTGCCGTTATTCATGGCATACGTTAATATTCTGCATATTTATAGAAGTCGATCACAATTAAGACATGTAAATACACAATGTTATTATTTATTCATAATCTTTTAGATGATTTGACAAAAGAAGGATCTCAATACATCTTGTAAATTTTAATGCAACGTTCGAAATAAGTTTTGGATTGTTCTATCTTTAAAAATAATGTTCAATGGAAATGGATATGCATTTGATCTATTATGATGCAAATCACGATCGCGAAACGGCACTGTAGCAACTAAAAACAATCGAGGAACATGAATTGTATTTAAGATAAAAATGTTAAAAAATTAACAATTCCTTCTTTCTTTCGAACATTCGGACAATTTATAAATTTTTAAATATCTGTCTTAATATAACAAGTAATCCCTAAAGAATCATTTTAAAAAGAGATCTTTACATGAAGTTGTATTAAAATTCAACAAGTCAAAATTAGATCTCTCTTGTTGTGACATCTACTTTCATTCTTCTTTTCCTTTTCTTTCATTTCCCAAATAAATCGTTGCTGTTAACAGTAATTAAATACCAGATTTTAATATTCTTGCAAACAGAATTTAATAAAGTTGGCCAATAAGTAATTTCTCTTTCATAAATGTGTTTCTTTTTTTAACACTTTATACAGCTAATGACAATTAATATTCTTTCTTTATATAGATACAGTAATTAGCAAAACATAAAGAAAATTTCAATGAAAAACGTACAAATCAAAAATAACGTAATCACGAATATTAACAAATCATCGTTATGATTGTTTTTCTCACATGTATGATTAGGAAAGTATCGTGATTCAATATTTATGTTCAAATACAGCTTGCAAAGCGTGCTGCAAAGAAAACATTGTGGAAAAAATAAATAACAGCTGTCTTACAATATATCTAAATGTAATTGGAAACTGTAAAATTCAGTGAAATTCAACGATTAATTTCTACTATTTAAAAATGAGGTTTCTGCAACGAGGCAGGCACGAAGCGATCTTAAAACCATTTTCTTTGTCTTCGTTACTTCATTATTAAACTTTATTCTTGTTAACACTTAAATATGTATTATGTGGCTTGCAAAATAATTCCTAGTCCTAATAGTAATTTTAAGTCCGCACAAACTTTTTCCTTAGCTTTTCATACTCCAACAGTTTCATACTTCGACATTTCAGTCATTGGAGTTTTTTTTTTTTTGCTAATAAGCAAGCATAAATCAACTTCTTTTAATTATTTCATGTTAAAAAATTCTTGAAAGATCGGGTTTATTCTTCAAATTACACTAATTTATAACTACAAGATCAACATTCCTTTCAATTTAAATAATAAAGATTTGAGCGAAGCGCGTAACAAAAGATCGAAATGCCTGACGTAACTCGCATTTTTTCCTACAATTTCACAGACTAAACCATGACAAATCGATTCTGAAAGAGTGGTTCTCTAAAATCTATAGACAAAAAACGGGACAAGTTACGATGCTTGAACAAGTATGAAGTTGGAATTCGGGAGATTTCAGATTTATTTTCAGAGATACACTGCGTTTCTCCTTGAGAATTATTTCGTACTTGTTCGTTTGCGGGTGAAGAAGTCCACTGGATCCCTCACTGTTTTGCGTCATTGTAAGAAATGGTACGTTCATTCATCGGCGATAATCAATATAAAACTTGAATTATTTACTCGATCTGAATGTATTTGCAGCTTATACTTATTTGATACCCTTTATAAAACTCTACATCGTAAAATGGAATGTATAAAATACTTTGAATTAATTAATAATTATATAAAAGATCGAAGAAGTTGACAGCCTTGTTAAAACATCGTGCCATTTAAATGACCGTCATAAGGCATATATTCGATAATACTATTTAGATAGTCTTAATCGGATAATATAGTGATGATTGAAATGATTGAAATTATACTAACATCAAAACCAATCAGTCAATTTCATACCCGTTGTAATATATTGTACGTCTACATACTTCAGAAGAACGATCTGTTCTTTTCACTCCAGTATTTATCTAATACTGTCTAATTGGACACGAAAACTAAAAATTAGTCCGATGAAGCTGCATTTTCAAATTCTTTAAAGTACGTGAATTCTCACATTCATTTTCTAGTTAAGTCGTAATGATGTAATTCAAGATTAAATTCTTTTTAAGCGGATCGTCAAACGATTAGTTGGAATATTTTTTATATTAATCTATAAAATATTATATTAATCTAAGGTAAATTCGGGAAATAGGCCACCCTTTTTGATTAAGGATCAATGATAAATTTGGCTTCATATTGATTAAAACGATTAATTTTTTTATTACATTAATACACTCATACACTATAAAAAGCAAAGGCAGTTCTCAATTTTTCTTATATAGAATCCACAAAAATTAAAAAAAGCTATACGTTGCTAAAATGGCAGCTCTTCTACATCTTATAGAAAAGATGCCACCTGCACTAATTCCTGTTCCTTAAATTCTTTTTCTGTATTTACTAATTGATAAGAAGCCATTAAATAGTAAAACAGGTCTTGTCTCCATTACGCTTGTAACAAGCATTGCATAATGTCTCACGTATATAAAATTTTTAAGTAATTTTTTGTACAGTTATTGCTTTAATGATTCACAGACACAGACCTGTACATTGAGAATCGAGCAGGTACTAACGTATTTTTTATGCATACAAGCAGGGTTACGACAAGACGCAACATATACAATTCTCTTTCTCCGATTAAAAGATATTACAAGTGTGGCGTTTTTCTTCTGAATTTACCTTATGTAACTTCAATTAAAATTCTCACGCGTCTTTCCCTTTTCTGATCAATTCCTACCGCTAGTAATTACTCTAAATCTACATTATTGAACGGTTATAATTGACGCATGCAGTCAAAGACTCCGTAGATGACAGTCTGTCCACAAACGATCAAAGAGAAACGATCGATTTTATGCGCAAATATACACTTCTTCTCCATTATCGTCAAGAGACACGACATGAAACAAAGAAAACAAGTTTTTCCGATTTTCCTAGGGAATTTTCAAGAAATCTTTGAGGTTGTAAAATTCAGTTTCTATTGTTCATGGAACCATAGACGTTGAAGGATCAAAAGCACAATCACCGTGAATGTAAATCCATTCAAACATCCCATAGTCGTTTCATCGACCAATTGTCGATGGTCCACTTTTAACGCATTGAATGAAAAGCCAACGGCAATGAGCGAACGTTCTGGTCGATTTTTGTTCTTCTCGTTGCCTGTTTCTTACTCATGGATTTCTATACTAATCCGTTTTCTTTTTCCCATTTTGCGTGTTCCCATTTGCCACTTTCTTCGCGACTCTATTCTCTTTGCCCTCTATCGATTTCGAATAGTTCTCGTTATACTTATACGCGTTGCTGTAGAAATCGGCGAACAAGAAGTAGAAGAACATCGCGTTTGGCAGAATTATGATGAGCGACCATTTTGGGTAGTCACAATCGTAAATGAGCAATTGGCAGCTGTGCAGAAACGCCAAGCAGAATTGACCCTGTTTAACATAATAAGAAGTATCTATTACATCTATCTATATGAATGAAACCATGATATTTACGGCTATTTAGAAAACTCAGAGTAAACATGAAAAATAACGCATAGAGGAAAGATGTTCACCATTTGGAGAGTCGTGATGTATTTTTTCCACCATAAATATTTCTGGTACTGAGGTAGTAATGCAGCTAGCAAGTAGTACGTGTACATGATAATGTGCACGAAGCTATTAACAACGCCTGGAAGAAAACGATCTGGACGTAATTAAATGAAGAATGAGAATTTAATGTTTTAATATTAATTTGTTCGAGATCGGTACTCAGACATTAAGTTACGCAATACTTAATGTTCCATTAGTTCAGTTCTGAGGATCTATCAGGTAATAAACCAAAAGAAAATTATAAAAGACAAAAAATATATGTTAATTTGAAACATTATATTTTTAAAGACAGTTGCTCGGTTGGAAACTGAATTGTAGATTGTTTGAGGTATAAAATAATCGCTGATTCTAAAATCGAGTAAAAAATATTTATAGCCAGAGCTGTCGATTTAATGAAATGCAAATTAATTACAACTGCAAAAACCATTTAACTATTAGCGGCAGTCTTGTCAAAATACACCGATTTCCAATGTATTAAGGAAACGTAAACTTTACCTATGAACGTGCCATGTCCACCCGGATAATATTTGGTAGCGCCCCAAGAGGCCATCGGCATTACAGTGTGATGATACAAATGGAGAAATGTGATTTGGCTCTCTTTCTTTCTTAGAACGAAGAATATTGTGTCTAAAAGTTCCGACAGCTTCGCCAAAAAATAAATATATACACCTCTGGCGACCTACGATAAATTTATATTTAGTTAAAATTAAAAAGTAAAATTCGTAATAAGAGTCAAATGGAAATTAGAAATGGTAAGAATACCCTAAGTGCGTCTGGCGAGTTAGAATAGTCAACAGGTTGACACTTCCAACTGTACTTTCGAAGCCAAGCTGCGTCCAGACCTTCGTAAAATAGCCAAAAGCTGAGGAGAACTTGCAGGAAGTTGTAGAAGACTAGAATTTTCTTTAATTGGTATGGTTTTCTGTGCTCCATATGTCTCGGACCCCAAGATAGGATGAAATACAAATATCCGATTATAATACTAGCACCAGGTACGGGTGATGGTATGAGGAACCAATCTCTTGTCCGAGAATCTGAAAGAGGAAATTAATACACAACAGGAGATACAAAGAAAATAATCATCGAAAAAAGATATTATTTCTTACCCGATAGATCGTGAAACACATAGTGATAAAATCGAACCACTGAGTTGTTGTAGATATTTGACATCCTGTCGATGTGAGGTGCGCTGCTCGTATTCATTAGAAGCTCGACTAAAACAACTGAAAATATAACAATTGTTTCATTAGATTATGTAAAATTTTAAATATTATTTTGTTCTTTTATTAGAAACCAAAGTTGACCCTTTCATGCACAGTGTATATACACTGTAATATATTATAGTAAGTTATTAATATATATAATATATATAAAATATTTGTTTATATATGTATAAAACTGACCGCATGTTTTAGTATATTATGTCTTCTTTAGAAAACCATTCGAAAAAATGTGTTTCTACTATTAACAATTAATTTAAAAACTGCAATAAGAATGAAATATTACAACACAAAACAAAATAGCTGGCATTCCAATGTGCTAGACAGACGCCTACTTAATTATTGTGGCGTTATCCCTACACCCCTGATATTTTTGTTATTCTATGCTAATACTTGACAATGTATATCTGGAAATTGCTATTATCTATCGTTGTTGAGGCATCAAGATAAAAGAATAAAGAAGAAGAAAAGTTAATACCTAAATAATGATAATTAGCTTTAATCACAATATATAGCAGCAATCAATTTTAGTTTTCGAGTTGTTTATTTCATTTCATGATATCGAGTTGCGCAAGCAGATCGATCGATTGCACAAATCTACATTCTATCTCGTAATCTACATATGAACCGGTTCCGATCCTACATTGCACGTTTCGATGCACGATGGAAAAGAAGAGAAAACAGTGGCACGCTCGATTTCGCAGTTTTTAATGACAATATTTAAACTGTTTGCTCAATGGCAATGTTCCACCATATACAAAAATATCATGTCATTTTTTGCTATCTTATTTTTTTCCACTTCTAGCTCATAGACATTGCTGTTCATACAGGAATTACAGGCAAGATAGATGAAGTCGCTTTTACATTTTTGGTTTAAACTCTCCATCCATTCTTATTTTATATTGGTTACTACAATAAGATTTTAAAATAAAGTGTTTTCATTTGGTATACCTGTAGCTGCTTATTTAGAGCCTGTTTAGCATAAAAATTTATTTCATTGTCTGTTTAAACGATCGTTTCAAACCCCAGAACCGTTCGAATGCAATTTTATGGTCGCTCGTAAAATTACGATCAACATTTTCCTCTCGAAACAAGTGGAATAGAACGTAACGGTCAGACAAATTTTCCATCTAAGAATATGTTGAGAATGATAGTTTAAGCAAGGACACTTTAAACATGTTGGTCTACTCTCTTCAAAGCCACAAACGATGGTAAAATTTAAACGGTTTGTCCTCGATGGCTTTTACTAGGCCTGCAATTTAACCATCGACAAGCAAATGGTGAATCACGAGTTCTAAGAGATTAGAGATTTTCGAACGATTCTTGGGGAATGGTAATGGGGGAGAGCGTGGATTTTCACTGCGATGCGGTGTGTCGGAAGAAAGAAAAAATGAAGAACTGACGCAATTACGGTAATCGAACATCGCTCATACGAAGGACCAAAGACCTTTCATTAAATAAATTAACCGAACCTTGCTCATTCTCAACGAATTATATTAATTTTATATTTATTTTATTTTGTCCTTTATATGATTTTATATACATACACTTGACAATGACTTAGTGCTCTATCAGAAAGCAATAATAATTCTTCTTTTCATTTACAAATAATTGCAGAAATTACATGGGACCTTTTGATAAAATTTTCTTCTGTTAATTACCGTTGTTTGAAGAGCAATCTCATGTACACTGCTTTATAAAATCCTAGATAATTCTGTAAATGCTTGATACAGTTAACAACATTCCTATTTCTTGGACACTTTTCTTACGTATAAAACCTCTATCCAAGAAATTGCCTGCGGAAACAGTTATCTAGTTATCTAGTACACGAGCAGCGCGCTCTGTCATTATCTTTTTCGAAGAAATTTCATCCTGCATACTTAATCGAACAAGTGAATTGACAAAGATCGACTAACGTATCGCACATGTATCTCGAAAATGTCACAACTCAAAATAATCCAGTATCGTTCATTCATTGGTATATAAGAAGAAATTGAATATCCTTAGGAATTTTTTTTAATTTATGATAAATCCTTTTGGAAAATTCACAACGCTCATAGTTATTTATGTCAACAGTAATTACATAAACGATGATCGGTTACATTAGAAAGAAACTACGCATCAGTGAATTACTTTGTTTTCTCGTAAGGCTCCACCTTAATGTCGTTTTTTACGATTTGTATGTAATATCAAGTAAAAAACACCGATTGGTATAATTAATAGAATGTTGTTCGACTGTGTTTATAATTATCGTAACCGATTAAATCGTTTGCATATTCGTATTAACTTGACATTCATGTTTTTTTCTCGCATTCCGAGATACGAACCATTCTATTACATGTTGCAATTTCCTTCCAATACTACCTAGTAATGACTTGCACTAGTTCGTAAACAGCTTGTCTTTTTTCATTGACTTCTATACGCTCCAGAAAAATGTTCGGAACTGTAACATTTTCTGGAAATATCAATCAGTGGGTTTTATTTTCTTCATGTACAACATACAGGTTGATATACATTCTGTATACAGGGTATTCACGTTCATATTAGTTTCCAATGTCTCTATCGTAAACGATAAGCACGAGGAAAAACATGAAGGAGGAAGGTTGAATAGTTCAAAAGAACATGTAGTAAACTACATGTTCGCATGTGCATTTTTGCAGTTGCACTATTTTTTAAAATTGAGACCTTTCTTTTTTTGCGTACATCAGATCCACTCATTATTCTACGAAAAAAAAGTATTAGGATAACATTGGTCGAAAACTGATTAGTTTAAGAGGTACTTTAACTTTAATTGTGTAGAATTTATCATATGTAAGACAAAGAAAACGTAAATACAAGAGTACGTTGCGTTTTACATTGCTCTTCCCATCTCTTAAATTAATCAATTTACCTGAATACTTTTTTGCACGGAACAGCGAGAGCATTCAATATATGCTAAAACAAGGAAGATCATGTTAAAAAATAGTGCAGCTACAAAATGCATATTTTTGTATATGTATTTTTTCACTTGCGAGAAAGATATTGTCAATATGCAGTACACTTTAAATCATCCATCTTTTTCCTCTTTCAATATTTCCTCATACTTATCGCTTACAAGAAAAACGCTGCGAACTAATAGCACGAATTGCTTTACGTATAGACTCGTTAAATTACATGATTATTCAAACAGCATAATTAATTATCATATAATTGCAACGTACAGATGGATGATATTGCCATATTAAATAGTATAGGCCGCAGAATTCTTCAGGCAGCGTTAAATAAATCAGGATAGCGATTACGAAAAAATCCTGGCGGTTACTCAAAAAAATATGTAGATCTGTTTATAACATTCGAGGAAAATATATCATTGTTTACGTTCTTATATAAAATACAACTTTATTTAGTATTAGATATGCAAACAATAACATCATTAACAAGTAACACTTTGGAACTCGTTATTCATGGAATAAATATGCAGCAGTTAGCAGAGCCATCCTATAGCCAGCAGAATATAACAATGGTAATCGACTGCAGGAGAATATGATTAAGAATACGACCAGGAGAATTCTCACTTTGTAGATCGCTTTAGTTTGATTTTAACATTTAAATAAGACGATCGTGAATGATAGTAATTGATACACACTGGACATCATAAACCAAATATACGAATATTTCTCTATAAAAATGTAATACACAAGTCTAAGTATACAATACCTTTCCGCATTTCTTAGTACCAGCGAAATCATTAATCGCAAACTATTATCCCTTATTTATTTTCTATTATTAAGTATTCTTATCCGTTCTTTTCTATCATTATTAGAAATCATAAAATAAAAATATTAGAAATAATTAATTTTTCAAAATATATTTTGAGACTTATTTGTACACTTATTGCTAATTAGATAATCGCGTCTCTGTTTTATTTTGAGTCCCAAATTTATTCAAAAACTATCTCATGACTCGCTCTTTATACAGATTAATATTCTATTATTATTTGATACTATCAAATATTAAGTAAATCATTTGTAAATAATTTATTTCTTAAATAAAATGTATTAAAATGGACATCTCTTGACTCGAACTTTACGCTCATCAGTGTTTCAACATTTTATTTCTACATAGAATACATAGAAATTTATACATAGTACGAGAACGAAGAATTCATAGATTATCCTTCAAACCGTAATCTCATTATTTGTTTCTATCATGTATTATAGCCATCGTGGAAATAAATGGCATTTTGAATTGGCGTTGGACAACCGCTAATAAATTCTCGTTCTAAAATCAAGAACCATGGTAAATCTATTCTTTCAACCACAAATATCTCTGCCTCTCGCGTAATCGATATATATACAGTTTTCATCATTATAAAATTTCGTAATCCTTCCTTATTTGTATTTATTTTTTACGCAATTATTAAAACATCGAGTGATTGATCCAAAGTGAGAGTTATCCATTATTATAATTACAACAATAATGATTTGAATGATTTATAATCATATGTGATGGATTAAGTATTTTATAATAGTTACTCATGATTTAGATGATTTATAACTGGTGGTGATATATGACAATTTAAAGTACCATGAACGGTGTGTAAGATCTATAAAGGGGATAGTAGGCAATGAATGATGATCGTGATAATAATTATGCATATGTATAATAACTAATCTAATTTTATAACTACAACATTCTACCAAGATGCGTGCAATGATAAAGCGAAAAATAAAGTGGAAAAATATCCCGCAGCGATATTTACTACACATCGCTTCCTGCATCTCGGATCAGTCGCTCTTAATTTATTCGGTTAATTAAGAAAGAGATAGTTAGGCATAATATAACCATAGTTAAGCATTCAATCACAAATAGGCGAATAGCTTATCAGTTCATCAATTTTCAGACTGATTCTAAACATCTCGTTCTCATTAAAAGCATGCTGAAGTGCAAATCACGTGAGAAGTAGGAGTAAGGAAACAAGAAACTCTTAATTAAAGATCAGTGGACATGAAAGACAAGTCTGGTATGACCATTGGTTACACTGTACGATTATGAACGTCTCGAGATGTATGTCACCAGTTCATCTTCTCGTCAGCCCGTTTCGTTTCTATGTCACATGCTGCCTCAGAAAATCCACAAACCGGTTTCCAACACGGCGCAGTCTGCTCGAATCGCGGCCGTCGTACTTTTGATTTCGAGTCTTCTTTTATCCGGGCACATTCCCTGAGAAGCTTGCATATTGGTCGATAGTTTAATCGATTAATTGATTAATCGCTTGCATATTAGCGATGTGGTGATAGGCGGTCTTATAACTGGTGGGATCTATAGGATGATTCATAGTTCATAGTAGTAGCGACAGTCACATTGATACTCTTTGTATTATATAATTGTTTATAAATAATAAGTAGAAATAAGTACGAGATTATAGAAGGAAAAAATAATTTATAGTCGTAACTACGAATTTTAACTAACGTATTTTTCTTTATAAAAAACAAACTTTTCTGATTTTCCTGTTCAACGCATATGAGATAATATAAAATATCCGACATAATAATATACCTCATAGTAATTATGAACTGCTACCCATCATTAATGATAACGTTAGAAACGATAAACTTCATTCAACCACAACAATGGACAAAATAATATAACGGTGTAATAACATTTGCTTTGTCGTCAACAGACAAGTACGTATTCGGCGCGAAGTTTACACTAAAGAAGTAATCAATTTTGAATAGCAAGAAACGAAATCCATCACGATGTTTCAACAAGTTAAAAGACAAAACTCATAACATATATTACAATAACTTAATTCCTGGAACATTTTCAACGCTTCCTACAACTAACATTCTTGAAACATGTAACGCATGTTGAAAACTGCATATAGCGGCACAGTGCCATTATTATTCCACGACATAGATGCACATTAAGAACATCTACTACAAAATATGCATCGTTTGCATTCAGGTAGTACACATTATTTGCATCCGAACGATTTTACATTTACAAACATTTGTCTCCTGCAAGTTATACGAGTAAAATAATACGAGTAGCGATATGTTTAACGTTATCCCCATAAAATATGACTCATTTCGCAACATAGAATCGTCAGACGATATTTATTGCTGATTCAACTTTGGCATATAGACCTCGATATTCGCTTGATAGAAAACAACCATCATACGTTCGTTCTAACGGAAACGATGAAGTTACGCTTCGAAAATTTGCGGTCGCTAAACCAGAGAACGCGAAATGGAAATTCATAACCGCGACCCATGCACCTTTCCCTTGTATTTACCTCGTTTTTTCCTTGCGTATCTCGCGCGCTCGGAATTATGTCAGCGCCACAGATCAGCTGACTTCTTACAAATAAGATCATTTTCGAAATAACGATCCTTGGTTGTACATTCTGTGCGTATTTAACTACTTGCTTTTAAGAATTGAGATCATGTAAGACATAACTTTCTGCCACGCGATGACCATGTTTCACGGCGTTTCGCGATTTATCTTCGCGGAGATTTCGTAAGCTCGTTCCGTGGTCGCACAATATACTCTCTTGCAACGTTACGTTCGATGACGACGATAAATACGCCTGCAAAACGTTGCGAAAATGTTACGAAGTCATCCTAGAAATTTTGGAAATGTTCGAAAGGAAAGAAAGGGAGAATCTTGGAAAGAAAAGAAAAGTTTAAGGAGATCGAAAATTGGCTCGATTATTTGGTTCGTTTAAAACATTCAGTTTAAGAGGAAGTAAACCGATATAGCATAGAACTCTGTGTAGATCAATTCCACAAATATCTTTGTTTATTCCACAAAAATTATTGTTTGAAATCTATCTTAAAATTTACAATTATTTGTATTTATTTCCTTGTAATTAAAAATCTTGCAGAAGTAAATTATTTATTTTTTAGAAATTGCGTACTAACCATGTATTCGAATATTGGAATTGAAAAAGTAAAGGCGATCAGTTTGTCTTCTGAAAGATTCATGGATTTCTTCTGGATTTAACATTTTAACAGATTAATCACTCTGACTGTACAAAATTGCTAAAGGAAACATCTACGTACATATTTCTATTTAATCAAGTAAACACGTTGACATCCTCCGTTTCATTTCTAGTCAAATCCCGATTGAACAACCGCATGACAATTGCGGTCTCCCATTTGATCCGCAATCGTACGTTTTGCATATACGCATTTTGATGAAAGGAACGAGATTCCATACACATAAACAACAAATTAACTGCAAGCATGCTACTGCAATATAGGTACGAAGTAAACAAAGAAACTTATCAAACAGCTACTTACGTATACTCATTCTTATATTCATTGAATTAGGAAATAAATTGTTCAAAGTATCGAATTAAATGCCATACCTCAAGAGTCAAATTCTGTTCAAATTGTAATTCTTAGGTTTTAGAACGGTAATTGTATGAAAAATATTTATCTATTAATTTAGAAGCAAGCGGATATTGATAAACAAATAAAAAATAATTGGCTCTTCCCAAACATTGTATTGTGTGTTAATGGGTTACATATATTTCAATAGCAATCATTCTCAAGCGCGTTATTCAAAAGATAAATAATCTAAGAAAAAAGTCATGAATATTATCAAAGAATTTACATCCGTGAATTACACACTCGAGTAAATTAATTAGCCAATCGATCTATTAACATGCTGAAATATATACATATTAGATTGATAATCAGTTGTATGTACACTGTAAATATACATAATAAGTATATTTTAATATAAAAGTAAATCAAACTCGATTGAGACACTCGTGTTTTGATAATCGCTTCGAAAAGTCCAAAATTGAAAGACCGAAGTACGACGAGTATAAAAAAAAGTAATGTACAACGGTTAAAAATGAACCAATGTCGACTCATTTTAAAAAAATGTAAATTTATCAAACAAAAAGGAATTTAAATTAATGTAATGGCATGTTGTTGAAAATTTGGTTCAAAAATCAGGCAATGTCAAAAAGTTTTTGCAAACTTTTTGAAGTTTCACCTCCTATTCTTGAAAAGCGAATATTGATAAAAAAAAAAAAAAGAAGTTTCAATCGATCAAGTGACGCATTGCTCCTGAAACTATGTCCGCTACGCTTTCTTCTTGTCAGCTATTTTTATTTTTATCGATGTCGCGCGAGCGAAAGAGGATTGCAAGAACGCGAGCAACCATTTTCGTTGCCATTGGCAGTAAAGCACGAACATAAGTAATACGATAGTTCTCTATACGAAATTTGTGAAATTGTTACGCAAGCAGTCGCGTTCGATCTGCGCGAAAGTAGGAAGTAGATAGGATAAATTTATTGGATCTCATTAACTGGGATCAGTATGTCTGACTTAACTTATACAAAGACAACCTGTACTTCGTACACCTACATATATATTACGTCTATAATGAAATTGAAATCTAATTAAAAAGGTAGAATTGAAATTTCAGTTTGCGAACAGACAGAATTTCTAGGACCAATTAATTAAAATTTAGGTAGGAATTATCATTAGCAAGAACAAAAGTAGGTGTGCATTTCCTACATTCTTCCCTTTCCTCCTTTTCTCTCGTATAACCTTCTCCGTACTCTTCCTCACCTGTCGCATTTCTTTTTTATAGATATTCTTTATAGATATAAAAATTCCTCAAGTCCACCAAAACATGTACATAATTTGGATATTATTATAAACATACACACTACATACATATGTAATTTTGTGAATATAATATATCTTTATATATCTCAAGAGAAGCAATAAAATGAGTAAAAATTTCTCCTCATCAAAAGTTTGTATGTACAATGTATCTAATTTAAAAATACTTATGAAAAGATTTTGCACGTATTTACTATAACGAACGATTAGCTTGATGACCTATATTTAACGCTGGCATTCAAGCATTCTCTGACACATGTAGTCCTATATTTACATTCCTATATTACAATTCTGTATGTTTTATATGCAATCAAAAAGACCTGCCCTATATTCGTTGAAAAGACAATGAAATAATAGACAATTGATGAGTGTGTGAAAAGTATTAGTCAGGTCGATAATATAAAATTAATTCCATAAGCTCGTTTCAATGAATAAAGTGAGTAAAGAAAGGCCTCCCTCTAATGCCAGTTATTGCCTACGTTCCTGTTATTGCTCTCTTTCACTTCTTCGAATCTTTACTCGTTTATTACGTTAATGGATGCACAAGTGAAATTTCTCATTTAATCTATATCCTTCGGTCTATTAAGGCAATTGACTCATTTTGCGGAAACGGCGTGTATTAAAATCATATGGAATTTCTAAATAATTATACGATCGTGATACAAGAGTCGAAAATAAAAAATAAAAAAGGCGATGGTGAAAATGATGAATAATTTTTACAAGCCATACTTAAATAATAATTTGAAAATTTAAAATGCTGGGGATGTCAACAACATATTTAATATACTGCTTTGTAATTTCGCTTGTAATGCTTATACTCATGAAATATTAAACGCTGCTATTTTATGTCCCCTCTTTAAGTCACTTTGTTTCCATTTTTCTTGTAAGATGAACCAGAGGGAACGCTTATAACAGCACGCATAATTATCAAACAGCTTTAAGAGGAAATGGCGAGAATTACTTCAATACAAATCGTGTTGCCAGTCATGTAATACTTCGCGTTCATTGGAAAGTGCGAAATGTGAAATCATAACCTAAACCTGTTAAGCGTTTACACGGTTCCTACCTTATTCTCATTTCTGTCTGAAAAGAGATACGCGCAATTTATATATATATTGCCATAAAAGATTTTTGCACGAGAATATTGGTCGCTTGTAAACGAACATTCTAAATAGCCTGGAAAATTTTCACGATGATAGATGTTGTTCCATTCCTCTTCGACAGGATCAAAAAAGGTTCGTTGAGAATGCAACTGGGGTGAAATCTATAATGAATGCAAAGATTCCGTACACGAAAAAGAATACGAGAATTGAAAGTTAAACAAAGAAACCTCTTGAGGCTGCTTACGACGCTCGTACTTATATTAGAGCGGTATAAAAATACCGTTTAAAGAGAAAAACGAGAAACTTAAAGATTATGACATTCTCGATTTCACGTGGCAAGGTCAAGATCCCAACTGGCACTTTCTAAATGAAACTTAACGACAACTATGTCAGTTAGTTTAAATGACTGAAAATCATAGCGATGTAAGCGTATTTTTCACAAGGAAATTTAAAAAGGCAATGTTTATAATCGTCATTTTTCTCTGTTCTATAGCAGTCTATGTTCATTATTACAAAAAGTTGATTGCATCTTTTCAAATTATGAAAACGTATCGTGATAGAGAATAGAGGTTGTTATAACTCAATTAATTATAAAAGTAAAGATTTAGATAAAATCTATGAAAGTAAAACTTTTAGATGATACATTTAAAAGTTAGAATACATAACTGCGTGAATTCAGATTCTCAAAGCGATACGAAATACTTAATACATATTTGTGTAATAAAATGGAAAATTTCATACAGAGTTATTTTATCGCGACATGTGTATTGCTTCCTGTTTCGTAATGCCTATATACTTGTTGTGACAACGCGTGAGAACAAATCGCTTGTTCTCATCAAACCTAGCTAAAACCTCAAAAATTCAATTATCCCTCCTTGATCAAAATTTCGTTATTAGAAACAAAACGAAACATAAGATCAAGGAATATTACATCTCGAACGAGGAGGAAGCATTGACCTTTTCTAAATGTGTTCTTGCACTTTCGTGCTTACGTAACTCTCGTGATATACGTATATTCCTACAATACAACCTGCATGATTCGCACGACCTTGATGAATGTACTTGCACGCATGCATTTTTCCTTCGAATGACATGTTGAATTTCGAAGAAGGTCCGTTTACAGCACGTCCGAATGAAATGGAAAGTAATTTGACTGGATCAGCAAGCCTACCTGGTTCACCGCGGAGAACCACCGGTGACACGAACGTGCAACAGTTCCATGTCTTTCCGGTTTATACGCGGAAATTCTTGGCAATATCGTGCCGGTTCGAGATCGCACCGAGTTCAAGCGCCAAGATGTGAGAGACAATCCCGGAACCGACTGCAAACAAGTCCCAAAGCTTCGTTATGTATCACTGTCTACAGGTTAGAGTGAAATTGCAACGTGTGACGCGTAACTAGATTTCTAGTTAGAACTCTGGTCGTTCACCTGTGGAGAATTGTCTAGAGGAAACGGAGAAAGACGAGGAATCGACGTTCTAGGAAACAGAGATACCAGCCGATCAAGTGGAAAGGACCTTTACTGGATTATGATCTTCGTAGAATCTTGTGTATCTAACCTGATTTGTAAAACTAGAGTTAAGTGAAATCGCAATGTAGATTGAATAATTTAAAATATTACATCTTGAATTTTCACGAATATGGAATAAGATGAACATTTTTTAAATTAAATCTTATAGATGAAATTTGAAGATTTACTATTTGAGGATAAAAGAAAAAATTTTAAAAATCATAAGAAATCAGAAATTTACAAAGGACAAGTGTGTTTTAATATTTGCAAGGGACGATGGCGAAAGAACTCAATGTCTGAGCTCATTCTAAAATTTCGTTCTCACTGGCATCGTATGCTGGCTAATATCAATTACTTAGTAACGGGATTACAAAGATAAGTGACCGATGAAACGTATAAAAAACCGGTCGGCAACATCGCAGGAAACCACGTCAAATGCAATCATGACAGAGAGAAAGACCGGTTGAGGAATTACACTAGGGTAGCAAGTAAACGTAAATCGAGAGAACCTTCCAAGGACATTCCTGTCGTGGAAATCAGGATATCATCGATTGATCATCGATCGTTCATTTCTAATGTTTCCTTTTATAACTTTATTCCATACTTATCAAAGCCATAAAGATCTAATCTAAAAATCGTATGAAGCTAACGATTATATTACCAAAGCAGATGTGACACCTATAATACAACTTTCCTTTTTTTCTTTTTTTTTTTTTGAAAATACGTAATTACGGAGATTGTACGCTTCCCCCTCCCCCTTAAAAGTATGAAACTTTCATGCTCTTTAGAACTCTAATCAAGACTTTTACATATAAGCAAAATTTCAGAATCATTCAAAACTTTGAAATATAAGCAAAGAAATTACTATCGTGAACTTCGATCTTCAAAATATAATTAATAGAGTAAAAAGTCTTAAGCACAAAAAAGATTCCAAATGTACATCCTCTTACCGAAAATGAATTAGTTCACGGACAATCGTATGACGATTCGCGTCACAGCACCACCATCTACCTACGTATTTATTTACGACCAACTTAGAGGAAGTATACCCAGAATTGGTTTTCCTTTCAAACTTTAAACACCACCCGGTTGTCGCAAACGAACGATCGATTACAGTAGCCTGAAAAAATTGCAAAGCAGATCGGTGCACGTCGGATCGATGTATACGCGTTTGTGAATTAGGGGATACCGCGACGACCCTCGATCTCGCGTGATCCGACGTTTCTGATGGACTGAGAGGGCCGATTCGATCGTACCACGCTGCCGCTACTTTCTACCAACTTGGGAGTAGGAAAAGATGCCAGAAGGGGGGTATCAAACGATAAACATGGATACAGACGAATTGGAGGGGCAAGTTGTTTTTTCGTACAAATTTTGTGGTGACCTTTGCGCTCTTTCGTTAAGGATTCGACCCTGCTACAACACAAGAGATACACTTGCTTCCTTCCTTCTCTTGCTGTTCATAAAGACAAAAGACCCAGTTGAATTAATTTCTGAGAGTAATTTGAAGTAATCTCAAGTGGTAAAATTGAATGGAAGATGGTGAATGATTTAGCAATTTGAAGTGGACGTTTCAAATAACATGAAAGAGATGCATACCTGTCTATAAAACAAAGAGAAATAATGAACGTTTATTTATCTGATTCCGCATTTTTTTCTGAGGTTCAGTGTTGTGATATATTCGTGGATGAAATAAGTGTAATACGAGAACTCAAATTTCGAAAAAATCAATTCCAAACACGAATAAACGAATAAATACGATAGATGAATATTGTAATTAAGAACCCATTAGGCGGCATCATTCGTTGCTGGATGAGAATATAAGTAAAAAAGATACTTACACAACAAACCTTGTGAAATAACTAAACGAAAAAATTCGCTACTCATCTAACAAAGATTACCTGTTCTGTTTTTACCGAACAATGATATGGAATTTTCTTGATATGGACTGTGCATAGATATATGTAAATGCAGATTTATTAGGTCGATCAAAATCAAGATCATTAGATCAAGGTCGATCAATTTTGGTCCATATGATTACTCAATTTTCACATTAAGAGACAGCTTTTTCTATCTTTCAGTAATGAAAGTTGCGACCTTGATATAAATGATCCATCAAACATCTTGGATCAGACATCTTGTCAATACGATTTGTTTCATAATTGTTTGACCATCATCACCGACTACATTGACTACTTTTGTACGACTCTAAGCACTCTAACGTCTCAACACTCACTTACACTTACACAATAAACACTTACAATCTCTCTACATTTCTTCAATAACATGGAAATCACAGAGAAATGATTACGCGAGACGATTGAAATTGTTTGGAAACGATTATACAAACATTTAGAGCGATTGAGTGGCACGAAAAATCGTTATTTTCGTAAAATGAAACCTGAGAAAAGCGTTGTTCATACATCGTACCTTCGACGTTCGTGTCCTTTTCAAACCTTGATCGATGTACAAACGCTCAAGAGAAAGGGCGACAGAAACACATCCACGAATGCTTCATTAAGGCCAAAAGAAAAATCATAAAACATAAATATTTCGAATGCTCTATCATCCCTGATGAAATTTACATGACAAAAAGTAGAAACAGAAAATGGAAAGAGAACCAAAAAGTAGGAAGAAATTACAGTAGTAACAAAAATTACCTACGCATCGATAATTTAACCGCCTAGAAACTGATCAATTCCATTTTCAAAAAAATTCATGATATGAGTATCAGAATATGTGAATAGTGTTTAATTTTTTTAAGAAAACAAACGATTAATTTGTTGATTAGTGTGACTCAATTATCCATGGTATAAACTTATTATTAATTTCATAGATCATTACGTTAGCATTAGTAGACAGAATTCATTGAAACTACAACAATATTTTCAATTGAAAATTAAAAACTACCCGTCGAACTGAACGTTCGTCGAGGTGTTGCACTTCCACTTTTACTTTTTCATACGTGTTCACGAAATAGAAACACTGTATAGCAAAACGCGATTTCGAAATAGAACCATTTTCTTTTTCAAACGTTAATGCTTTTAGACTGATCGAAAGGCAGCGCTATTTATGCGCTTTCATGCTACGTGAGCATCGAATATGGATCATCGCAATCACATGAAATATTCTACGATAAAAGTGTCAAATCGTTTCTATCTTCCCTGATATAACAATGAAACGATTGTGGTATTAACGGAGGAAAAGAAATCATTTGTTCTCGTTCCTTTTATTAATACTTAGAAATCTGTATTTCTGGTAGCCTAAATTAAATAATAGCATAGTGTTGCGGATAAACAAGCACGAAGATATATGTAAATGATGATCTTTATCACTTCTCACTTTTATCAATTTTGGACAACCAAGAACGCGATAACAGAAGTATACGTGCATAATGTAGATACCAATAACGATATAACTTAACCATCTGAGTCCCAAGCAGCGCGACGCGCTGTTCATATTTTGCGTCGAAAAGTCCCAGTACACTTGAATGCTACGGATGACTGACAGTAATTTGTATTTCATTATTATATTCTCAATAATTTTTATTGAACAAATCTTGAAATATTTATAAACTAATAATACGCATATATAATAATATAGATATACTTCATAAAGTAAGAAATATGACGAGCGCTATTGTGCCGCTTGTTTCTTTTCGCAATCAATTAAGACAAACGCTATCGCGCTATTCGGAATTTTTCGACCCTGTTTCTCCAGTGATCCCTGCGGCTCATACGATTAACTAAGTTCTAAAAAGGAATAAAAGAAGAATTTTCATCATCTTCATCAGTTCTCGTCAATTTAAAAAAAATTTTGCAAATAAAAATTCATTAATAAAAGTGTATCACCAATGATGGGCGCATCAATGATGCCATAAATTGATTCTAAAAGGACAAGACCGAAGACGTGATTATCTCCAGCAGTTTTCACTTGCACTAATTTTTAGAAAATTCTACAGATTAAACTATCGTTAACAAGAATGTATCTCGAATGAGACAGCCATCGATAACAACATAGATTAACCGAATTTTCTTAATAAAGACTCTTAATTTTTCAATTACAAAGAAGACATGGCTGCCATAATTACTTCGTAATTATTAATTTCAAATCTTTCCTCGTGCCTGATTTTTCAATCGCGCACTGCTCACACTACAAAACAGTTGAAAGCTATTAATTAATAAGAACATATATGGTTATAAATGGTACAAACTAAACAAGATACCAAGGCGTCCCAAATCTTTCTCCTTAAATGTATTGCCTAGAGCCTAAAGTAGCGAACGTGATATTTCAAGCGAAGAGAAAATGTTAATACCCTCACGCATCGTTAAGCGGATGAACAATTGCGCGGTGAAGTCGCGTACGTCGTATATCGAGATTGACCAAGATGGACTTTTAGAAGAAAATCGGCGCGGGCAATCAGTCACGCGTGCAATGGTGCACATTTGAAGCAAGCTTCTTAGACATTTTCTACGACGCGACGCGACGGTTCGTAATGCATGTTGCAATTTCGTCGAGTCATCGAGTCGTCGAATTTTCGTCGAGTCCGTCGGGACACAGAATGGCGAAGCTGGAAGGAAACGAGCCAACGGAGAGAAAAGAGACAGAGCGACCAAGTGTATTTAGCAAGAGATTTGCAGCTGCCTCCAATGATCGGGTCCCCATTCGATTTTGCAATCGGCCGTTGCGTCGAACCGGCAACTATTGCAAATACGAGCGCGCGCGTACGCGCTGTCTTCAATTAATATTAGTAATCTGGTAGAAAGGAGCACTGAATGACGAAAGATGAACCGAAGACGCGGTTCTGTTACGTAGCACTCTGGTCTCCATTAGTTGCTTTGATTTGTGGTTCACATATTCACATGTTGCTATAACTTGTGATTCACAATCGTGTATCCGGATATTAAACCAGTTTTAAAAACTGGTTTTTAGAAAAATAGTTGAAAGTTATAATTAGAACAGTTTTAAATAACTAAAACGAATATCATTTGCTTGAAAAGCTTGGAAACAGTCAAAAAGAAAATGGTGTCAAAGTCTACTATAATGGATGCAAAATAGAATAAATTCCGTTTTGAAATTACCTTAAAATTCTTTCAGATACATGTAAATAAAATTATTGAAATTAAAAAGCAACTAATTAATTAATTTTGGTTCTGATAGTGTCATAGAAGAATTTTTTAATATCCGAATATTTTAACATTTGCCTAATTTCCCTTGCAAGATGTAAGTAGAAATATAAATTAGAAATAAAAATATGATATAATTTGCAGTAGAAATTAGCATAGTTTGCAATCAAAATAATCGAATCATTCGAATCATCTAAGTTGACTATGGTATTAATCTTATGAAAATGTTTTTATAAACTCGAAAACATCCTAAAAAGAAATAAATTGAGAGTTGAAAAATTTCAGATGGATTTTGCGAAATTCCCCCGCTCGATCGAAATAAATATCCGATATTTTAGTTTATGGACTTGGAGATTGCTATCGGAACAGATATAAAGTGATGGAGTCATCGTATTATGATGTAAAATCGGTAATTTCCAGAAATAAAGGTCTTGGACAAATTTGCATATTGTGAAATTCACACAGAGAATATTCAATGCAAATCATAACAACGACGAGTGATGGAAAATTTTATATGAAATGTTTTAAATAATTAAAAGATCACTTAAATGTTTCTACAACTAACGAGAAGAGATATAAACCGCATATATTAATTAATTATTCGTTAGACGAATACTACTTTCAAGAAGCATGCTAATTTATAAATATTCGGCAATCGCCCAGGATAGTGTTTAAAATGTATAATAAATTTTTAACTTTATAACAAATATTTAAATGAGGAGGAAATCAACACGAATTGAATAAAAATGTTCTTAATAGCGGCGTCTGAGTGCAACTTGCAAATCCATGAAATATCCGCGATGTATAACTGCTGAAAATGTCAAAATGTCAGTTTTGCGGAAAGTATACGTAAATCGCGATAAATCATGATTGTATCTTATAGATGGTATGCAGTTTTAAACATAGTTTCCGATTTACCATTATAAAAGCGTAAATGCTAACAAACCTCGGAGATTCTCAGAAACCAGACACTTTTATACAAACTATCGATGCCTTTTCAATAGAGTCGTTAACTTTTAACCTTATGAATATTTCCATATGTTACTGGGGCTTATTATTCCATCGAATCAAGACGATTTACGAAAATGAACTGAAAGAATAACTAATTAATACGAAAACAAAAATCTCGCTGCGGTTCTTCCCCTTAGTCATGTCTTCTATATAATGGAAAAAGAGAAAAAGAAAAGCAATTACTTTATTGCGAAAAATAAACAGAGAAATGTTATTAAAACCTATGCAATTTTCTGAATTAACCGAAGTATTCTTTCCATACATTTAATACAACTATCCCTTTGTCTATTCAAATGAAAATTACTTAACGATATGGTGTGCAGATTTCTCCAGGCTCATTTTTCATCCGATACAATAACACGGCACAAAAAATATCAAAAATACATGGAAACAAGTTACGTCAAGAAGCACTTGCTTTGCTATTATTCCAAATGAGAAGTGTCTACAATTTATCATTGTCATTACATACACATTTGCGTTTATTTGTATTGTAACATATAATTGCAGCATATTCTCTCCAAAGAAAGAAGTTGCTTCACGAAATTGATATTTATTTCAGCTATTTCCTCGAAAAATATCCATATGATGTAATATTTACCTAGTAACGTAAAAAATCAACAAACAATATTGACAGATTGTTCTGGAATAACTATTATGAAAGAATAACCAAAGTTAAAACGACAACCTGTTTTATCATGCAACCATTGAAGAATTATTAACTCTAAGTTTCTGATAGAGACTCGTTAACATACAATTATACACGAGTCTTTCTTGTACGTTTCTTTTAAACGATGAAAAGAACACTGTGAATGTAATATAAATAATACAGGTAGCGTTTATAAACTTCAGAAAAAGTATAGTGTATTAACATTTTTCATAAAATAATATTTTATTTTATGAATATGTTATGGTTATATATTTTCCATAAGTATATTACAAGTATTTCATAAACATATTTTACATTAGTAATATTACAGATAGTAGCCGATCTTTCTTAGTCTATAATACATTTTCTTTTTTACTCGCCAACATGAAAAAGTGACTAATCTCCAATTGACTCGTAATTAGACACATTGTATAGTAAAGTCTTTGGACGGCGCGCGATTTCTATCTACTGCGACTATAAAATATGTCCCAATTTATAAATTGATCACGATATTTCTCTCTCTCTCTCTCTCTCTCTCTCTCACTCTCTCTCTCTCTCTGCTGTTTCTAGAAAACAGGTTTCTTATCGAAATGGAATAAGTGCGCGGCGACATGTACATTTCTACACGTTGCATCTCCGAACGCGAGAGAGTTGCAGTTTAACAGGCGCTCGATTTTAAAACTTACAGTAAAATCAGTTTTGCTTGAGACTTATCTATTGTTGGCCCGCTTTTAAAGTGTTCAATTTAATTACCATTAAAATTATTTTCCTTTCTTAAAAAGTTCTGATGATACAAAACAGAAATATAGGTAAAAAATGTCGAAGTTTTACTGGAAAGAAGGGTATATTTCTGACAATTTTTATCAAATAACTTCCTTACAATCCACAAAGATCCACATTATGCGCGCCCTTTATTTTTCATCGATATATTATATTTTACGCTGCTGTTTGCTTTATCTCTTTTTAAGTTTTTTGTTACAACGCTATTTTATGGATATCATTTTATAAAATCTTCCATTTTCCTTATTAATTATGCAACGTGTCAAGTTACGATCGAGAAAAAAGATAATTTGTTTCTTACAAATGTCATCACAGATAATATGAATTAGCTGGGAAAAAACGAACCTGAATCGTCAGTGTGATAAACAATAAATAAATATATACCGTGACTTTTTACATAATAAATCAATGGGAAGATTCTGTGTAGGTAATCTACAGCGACACGCTATTTTCAAAGAAGACACAATACGAAGATCACAAATCTTCCAAAGTCCACGTAATCAAGTCATAAATCTAATCGTGACCGATCGTCTACCATCTCTCTGGAACATGCACGGACTTCCATCGCGTCCAGTCGTGTTACGAGTTTTAAATTGGCGACATGTGCGTTGACTTAAATCTCGATTGTATTCCCTCGTCGAAAAATAACAGAAGAATGTTGAAATCATACAGAAACTGCAAACTGTCTACGCTTTACAAATAAAGTGAGCAATGGAGGGACGAAGCAATTCTTTTTTGATAAATTTTATAAATATGTAAATCTCTACGCCTTCGATTAACTGCGATAAAATATGAATTTATTATTCAATTATACAATAGCAATAACGACACAGTCGATATGTAACGGAAGAAAATCGCTAACAAAATATCGATATTTAGAAATGTTTCTTTAATGTTACAACTATCAAATCCGTTAGAACGATGGTTTTCAGACTTCCCTCTTTTATAATTACTGAAAACATTTAGAAATATTTAGGTGAAAGGAAATATTTAGATTCGTATTTCAGACTGGTAGCTCTAGTGTTAATTATAACATTCAATGATAACAGAGGGTATATATCTACATAACGATGCAATAAATAAGTGAAACATTATGTACAAAAACCGATGAGGAGGAAAAATATATGTAATTAGCATATGATGCATGAAATGCATTAACAGAAGAACAAGTTATTAACGAAAGGATGATTATTAATCTAATTTCCTAATGTAACAAACAAAAGAAAAAATTTTCTTGGCTGATGAAAAATTTATTAGATTTTACCTATCATAAAAAATACAAAGAAAGGATAAGGAACCGACTGGTTTTTAGAAACTTCATCATTTTTTATAATAAATCAAAGATTCTTTAAACGGGTTTGATCAGCAACTATGGAGTTACATAATCAACGACTAGACCGCGAACCCGTTTAAACAGTCGGTTCAAGTTACAGTGTCGTATATGTAATCACCGTGAAAAAGAAGCAATAGGACTGCTGCAAGAAACTTGACCCTGATTTTTAACCGGAATAGAAGTCACCATATTCCGCCAAAGAAGCTCGCAAATTTCAGTATCGAATGTTCTACATATTTTTAAAAATATTCGGAGCAAACCTTTACTTTAAACGTATAATATATGTAGATTGTAATTTGCGGCAAGTCACGAAACTTGCTTCAGAAACTCGTGCGCATCGTAAACTCAACACCGAGTGAAAATGATACATCAGATCATGGAAATCTCTTCGCCAACTCTTATTTTAATGCGAACGTGAGTAGCCTGGAAATCATGCAGATTCGGATAATCTTGCTTTGCTGCATTATCCTCATGAATTACAAAATTTCCAGTAGACAACTTGTACCGACATACGTCTAATTTTAAGTATAAACGATCCTTGCCGGTCTCTTAATGTTCTAAAACTCGCTGCAGATGGCTCAATGAGATCTTCTTTTCGATGTGAAGATCGATACTCTAATGTTCACACTTGTATTAGTATCGATATGAAGGTCGACATTCTAATAAACATACTTACTGTTATTGTCAAATTGTGTTATTATCAAAAAGTTCTACCTTTTTTTCGCTTACTGGAACTTTGAAAATGAAAATTTCCTTTAGGAAATCCGGTAAATTCTTTGCTGACATGGTTATTGAAATTTTCTAGATGTCTAATTGTCTAGATGTAACTTTGAACTGTGATTCTTTGTGTTTTATGTCGTATGACACTGTAGGCACGTTGAGATAAAAATTAAATGAATGATAGCACGAAAAAATTGTTTACTTGTTGGCATTGTGATGAGTAGTGTATCATCAAGAACGTCTGGTAACTTCAACGTACGCATAAGGTATGTAATATCGTTGGCTCGTGTATGAAGCGCTCCTTTCACAATATTATGTTGCTTGATGTTTTGAATATTGCTTAATTTTCTAAGTACGTATAGCAGTATGAAGTAACAAAGAACACAAGGACACGAATGATGTTCAATTTTCTGAGGTATATATGATTAGGAATATAACATAAAATAGTTGTGCCATATAGTGAGTTGACTTTAAGCAGCATCGAAACGAATACAAGTAAAATTTAAAAATCGTGCAAATATCAGGTTCTTGAAAATTTAATTAATTAATTAATTTTTTCATTTAATTTACTTGTTTCATTTATCTATTTATTTATTTATCTATTTATTGATCTATTTATTCATCTATTTATCTATTTATTTATTTATTTACTTATTTATTTATTTATTTATTTATTTGCTTATTTATCTAATTATTATTAGATAAATTATTAATTTATTTATTAATTAAGTACCAGTTCCATCTCATCGCTAATGTTTGTAATTGTTGCTGAGCTTCATACTATCCAACAACTGATTATTGTATATTAATCTGGTATTATTTTGTAGAACTTACATTTCGGATACGTATATCGATTATAAAATATATATCATCTCATACCTAATATAATTGGCATCAGATCGTAGCCGACTTACTCCACCTGATTAATTCACATCGTTCTATTATTCAGTTAAAGTACAATTATGAAACTAATAATAAGTTTCACGTACCCTATTTATATAGTTGCAATATTTCACGCATAGATGATACAAAATTACGATGATAAGCATCTATATGCGTTAACCTCGTCGTTCATACATAAATAAAAACATGAACCTTCTATGATTATGTAATTGTACTAGCCTTATTTTTTTCCCTAATTGTGCCATGTACTTCCTGTGAGTATAAAAGCAGGTGACGTAGAACTGACGATTTGTTTCCGAAGAAAACTAAAGAACACTTGGATGGATCGGTAAATGCAGCAAGTACTAAGATATGTAAACAGCTTAACAAATTTTATTGCGTATTGTACATATACAAATTATATTCTTTATATTTATTGTATATTTAATATATATATAGTAATAAATAATATATATATATATATATATTTATATATATAACTGCTTCACTTCTTTTTCCTGAATTGAGTTATTCACTATGTATGTAGATAAAGAATAATCGAAACTGCTACAATAAAAAAAATTGTTTTCGCGATACAAACACTGAGCCAAAAAATGAATTAACATTTGGAACATATTAATAACTTGTTGTTAACGACATATTATAAATACATTAATTATAAATTCGAAACACGTAAGTAAACTCGTGCAATTCGTATGTACATATATCTGTTGTATGTATGTGTTGAGAATTTCAAAAAGGAAAAGTGCAGTATGAGTCATATGAATGTCAGATATGTAACTGGTATTTACCACGCCATTTATTTAGTTGCAACATGATAATGTTACAATTAGAAATTGAAGAAACGAAACCGATCGAGTTACACGATCAAAGTACTATTCGCAGATTTCAATCAAGCGTCATCGATATTTCTATTAGACAAGTGGCATGAACTTGAAAAGTTCACGGACAAAAATTTAATAACTACGTATCTGTTTACAAAAATTCATCATTTAGACTTCTTTCACTTTATCTCAGAAAGTCCAAAGAAATAGATAAAGAGAACAAAAAGTATGAGAAATGATGTAATTTTCTGGAAAGAGAATGGCGATAAAACTTAATATATTTAGACAGAGACAGAGAAGTTGAAACAAGGAGGAAGGTATGATTTACGAAGGTTACGATTGGACCTTGGAAATCTGCTGTTAATGGTTTCGCGGATTCCGCTTATAATTGGCCCATCATATCATACTTTGTCATGACATCCTGATTCTTACGACATAATTTTCTTAACTAACCATATAGAAAAAATATTCATCTAAATGGATTGACAAAACAGAGATTTCATGGTTGTTGATCGCTAACAGGAGAGTCAAAAGTTGGAACAGGTTTCTAGTGAACAAAGTTCACCGTGTGTATACGAATAAAATTCATCTAGCCGTTAATGTCGCTTCATCTACGTCCGTGACATAGTTTATGCGATTATGTAAAATAACAGCCCCCTATTCTTCAAACGGTCAGTTCCTTAAAATTTCGGCTCACGATTTAATGATGGAGAGAGAGAGAGAGAGAGAGAGAGAGAGAGAGAGAGAGAGAGAGACAGAGACAGAGACAGAGAATCGGTTTCAGCGAATAATGACCGGCGAATAAACACGTATCGTGACGTCGACATATTTAGTACCTTCCCTAGATCGATTTTTCCAAACCAAGTTTATCGAATGACATTCTGTCAACCCATCACGATACACGAATCAAAACCGACGTTTACATTAATAAAGGAGTCGTTCACAGATCAAAGTGGTTATCTTCAGTTTCTGAAATTTCCGAAATTTTAGTGCCAAACCACTTATAGAATTTCATTAATTTTGCCCATCTTTTGTTTTGTGGAGTTAACCGATTGAGCAAATATGTAAGAGCGACTCGAGTAATTAACATTCCAAGTCTCTAAATCTCTAAGTCGTAATTATTGTTAAACACTCTAAAATTTAAGTTGCAAATTATTTAAGTAAAAGTTAAAATAAGAGATAATTATTGTCATCAAACATGCTTCATAGTAACATTTAGGAACTGGTTTCAACAAATATCCAGTTTATGGTGCTAGAAGTCGGTTGTAGTTTTTCAGTTAATGTTTTCTCGTATTGATAAAGTCTGATGTGAAACCCGAACATAGTGATTCGAACTGTATTAATACCAATTCGTTTTCGTCATAATAAACGATAACTTAAGCACTGACTTATAATAAATTAGTTATAATAAGATAACGATGACGATCAGTGATATTTCTCAGAGACCTAACAACAACTGACCTTAATCTACTGCACCAGAACCAAGAGAAAGCTATTTATCGCGTAACTTACGGTAACTTGTATTCCCTATCGTTGCAACGTCTGATTCTATCATCCGGAGGAAGCGTGACAAATTCGATTTTCAATGTGCATTACAAATGGTTGGACGTAATGATCTTAATGCGCGGCGCTAACATATTGTATCTAAATATAGCAAATGAAAAGACCATATCTACATATCGTTTGTTTAAAAATGAATACGATTTTCAAGATAATATCTTCGCAGTAACATCTTTCCAATTAATCAAAAATTTCCCAATTAATTCCTCCTATATTAAACCAAATGTAAAAGTCCTACTTTTTACTATGTATACGTTACGCTTCTTAAATACCACGCTTTCTGTTGAAATAAGTCACACTGCGGAGAACAAGAATCCTTTTACCGATGATTCTTGTGGATAGTAACAAAAAATGTTTAAGGTAAATGTACAAATAACTAGACACGTCGCAAAGGACGCGAAACAAGAATGTAGCGACTTACTATGTTACTGTGTACTTACTATGTACTGTATACACGTTATAGAATGAAAGGAAACGGGGAAGAAGAGGAATAAAAATCAAACAAAAATGCACGTAAACTCTATAGGAGATAATTCAACGAATCTTGTGGATGAATCAAAGGAATGACTATTTTATGGTGGAGATGTCACACCGATTGAAGGCGTAAGTATCGGGGCGCGTTTCGATTCGGCGAACGACCTTGGCCGAAGGGTGTAGCTGACTCGAGACGCGACAGCTTCCCTTTCTCCGTCTTTCTCGGAACATGGTAGGAAAAGAGACCTTGATTCCCCGTGGCACGGAATTTTCAAGTGATCACCTAAGTAAGGCCCACACACCCCCACCCTAACCTCCTCTCGACCGAACCCCACTTGCTTAACCAATACTTAAACCGCTAGTTCGCTCCGCCGCGGACTATTCACGCAGCATCGACTGTTGGACCCACATTTCTGTATATGTGTCTGCGCGCGAATGTGTGCACACGCTCGCACACTGACACACTCGTATCACAACACACACATATATACACATGAGCACGCGCGTACACACACACACACACACACACACACACAAAACCACAAACATCTTATACACAGTCACACACGTGTGTCGTTGCGAGAACGCGTGTACCCGCGCAAAACACGCAAAACGCACAAAAAACGCGAACTGTGAGCAAGTGTTAGCTACCCGGAAGATCGCCAGGCGTGTGAATAACGTGTGACATTCAAATGGTAGGAAGCTTGTGGACAGCGAAGAATAGACTGCTAGTGAAAAGTGCCAAGTTCGGGCTTCATCCCCGATTCTTTTGAATCGAAGCCAGACGAGGATAATCGATAAGCTACTTGAGGGGCAAGGGCTTTATTATTCGAATCGATTGGCTAGGTGCAAGTTGGTACATCGATCTGCTTTTCAAGGGATTCTGCGTCTCGTAAGAAGAGTTAGAAATTGCTCGATATCGAGGTCGATACGCAGAAGTGAAGTCTCGAGTGAAGCGAGGTGGCTACAATTTAATTTGCAAACGCGGCGTCGCTCTCGTCGGTGAACAGGTAAGCCGTTCTCTTTGTTCTCTTGATGCGTATTAAATTATGAGAGCAGTGTGATAAGTGATGTAGCAATATGTTGGAAAGAATGTCCATTATGCCATCTATAGAGAGTAACGCTCGGTCTCGATCTACGTTTGTCACATTCGAAATGAACTAAAAAGTGATACCAACTGGCGCCGCGTGCCTGCAATCGAGCCGGTCTCGCGTTTACAGGAATGGAACAAAGGCAGAAGAAGTAGTTTGACGAGATTTCGAAGGCAGTTTGTGTTACATTTTTCAAACAACTTCGAACCTTAATTAACTGCCTGTTGGCGTATAAAACTGTAAAATTCGGAAACACATGGAAGATGAATTTTCTCGCGCAGTAGCATCGCGGGCAAAGGCGAGATATTCGCAAGCGCGGTCCTGCGAACATTATGCACATCGCATACGATCTTCACCTTAATGGCATCTAACAAAACGGGTGTAATCGGTTTGTGTACACTTGTGTGTCAATTAATCGAAGTACATTCGAAACATTATCGAGGAATACATTGAATGCCGATAAGAGATTATCGCGTAACCATTTCAATTAGCTTCGTTGTACAAATGCATACGTAAAAATAGATATTTTCGACAAGATTATATTGCTCTCAAAATATAAATTGAGATTACATTCTGATTATCTACGGTAGAGCAATATTTTTGTAAAGAGTTTGCCATTAATTACTCAATCGTATTTTAGGTCAGATTTGTTAGAAATTTTAGAAAATAATAAAGATAAATGAGAATGATAGGTATTTAATAAAGTATTCAATAGAAGTAAATAAATAAGTTATAAGAAACAGCTAACGCGCTATCATATCGTTACAAAGCGTTGCTTTCTACTTTCGTAAGTAGAATACGCTTCTAAATGATCAGACACAGCTAGGAGTTTCCCTGTGGAACGCACGGCCGTCGAATTTCGTACCATCGACTAATTTTTCTTTATAAACAAGCGACTTTCTCGATTTCACGACGTTGCACAACAAAGATTTTACCAGTGACTACCCTCGAAAGTGTAAACTTCATTCTGTAACTCTCTGGAAACGTTCGGCTTGAATGATAAGCATAAAATGTTTGCACAGTAAATAATTAATTTCCGCTTAGATTAAGCATTATTTAAAGAATGAATTTTCGCAGTTCACTTTTTATTAAAATTTATGATGATCGATCACGAAATCATCGATCGATCGATCGATCGTATAGTCGAATAACTTTTACTAACTATCGAGAAATAGAAAAATGAAAATCTTCTGCGAATCTCATATGCAGGAGAACTATTTCGTTGTTTTACTCTTTTGCCAATACAGACAACTGTCAGATAAAAACGCTAATTGTCATTGTCAATAGTGGATATGTTCTACACAAGGTCGAACGCGATGCGACAATTACAAGAAAAAAAGAAAAGACGAAAATAACCACAAAAAGAATTTGTTTTATTTAGCGAAAGCGTTGACGAAAACGAAATTAACTGCGACAGAAAATACAAAACACATGGATTAGTGGTAGCTGGTACAACGCAAACAAGTCCATGAATTATTGCAATGTGCAACTCGTGAACAAAATTCCGTACGAAGAAACATATGAATCAGAGGAAAAAATCTGACTGAGCGCACAGAGTGGTGATACGTTGCAAGTCAAACTCGGAGAGATAGAAGCAGCCAAAAAGGCTCGTCATGATCATTTGGCTTTCTCGCGATTCACAATTGATTTCATCGCCTTCGAAAATTACAGGTGAATGAGATTATAATAAAAAAAACATACGCGCTTCCCGTGCGGTGCAAAAGTGTGCCACATTGCACACTTGAGCAAGGTTAATATCCTTGCGTTAGTCGATTCGAGAGGAATGTGGGAGGGAAAGAACGTCTGACCCCCTTCGAGGATCTTATTCTCGGAAACAAGTTGCCGCCTTATTTGAGACGCGAACGTTATCACTGCCATAGGTGATAGCCTTGGGAGGTGATAGCTAAAGAGAAACTAGCTTAAAAACAATGCGTTACATAGCCACTTAAATGTCGTCAAGATAGTAAGATTGTTTTCTAACGTTAGAAAAAGTTTCTTCTTACCATCGACTAAGAAAACATCGATTAAGTATCTCAAAGGGGATATTCTCTATGTATATTGCTAGCCATAAGTATTTTAGGGCACCTACTTCTGTACCTATTTAGTATTTTATGTTATAAGTCACGTGCTATATATCTATCTCAGAAGAAACGTGACTTAAATAAGTTTCTCAGAAATAGCGAGGACCTATTGGAGAACTTATAAAAATGTTTTTTATACTGAACGTATAATATTGGCATAAAAACAGAATCTAAGAAATAATGATCAAATATCATTTTTGTAATTTTTCATTCTTAATCCTTGAAATCCTTCCCTTGCTTTTAATGTTCTTGTAATAGAGGATGGAATTATTTTGTCTTGTGGCGTTTTTGCAGAACATGTGCGATATGATATAAATGAAATAATTGATTTATAATAACATAACTAGAAAACAAAAACAGTGGGAAGCAATTAATTTAAATTAAATAAAATAGGTGTTCTAATATATATATGACAGTGTATCTGATCCATTTTCTCTAATGATATTACATCCATACAAATCGTGTTAGCGTTTGTCTCGAAATTGGAACAAAATCCGTAGAAGTCTAAGAATTCTATAATAATCAAACACACGAAATTTCTCTCACTTATCAGTATTTTTCAACCATTTTCTGCATACAAATTCCTCTGAACAGCCAGTGAAACGAGATCTGCAAGCGTTGCTAATTCTTCTCGTCGAATGTGAAACTCTTCGCGAAATATATTCCAAGTAATTATAAACTAAACTGGTTGCAACGCTATTAATTGCTTCAAAGCCTTTAGTTAGTTCTGTGCGTACATAACTTATGCCTGCAAAACATGAATAAGCGTCCCTGACGCGAGTCAAATTAATGGTTTATTAAAACAAGAGCCTGCTTTTCTTCGAAGCAGCCTCATACTTGATGGTACAATTCATGTTTCAAATTCTACTTGATTCTCTTCTGTTATTTGTAAGATACACATATGCTAGCAATTGTTTCGATTTCGTTAGAATTTCCAGGAACGATCTCGTTCTACCAAATTCAATTACACCACGTCTTCCTTGAAAGGACAGATCGTTTTAATCAAGAGTCTCTAATCTCTAACGGCTTCATTTCACAAATGAGCGACATATAAAACTGGGAGTAATTTATTATCCGTAACTCCGATATGTGAGCTGCTTATTTATCAAATTGGTTAACTCTACGAAACAAAAAATAGAGAAAATTGATGAAATTATAGCATGAAAATTAGCATCTATCAAATGCTCTGACATTGGAATATAACAAATTTCAAACAAATGGAGTTGGCCACTTTGGCCTGTGAATAGCTCATATAGCCTGTATGATAATAATTTACTGTAATGTAAATAAGGAACCGTATTATATCTCACCGTCGCATTTCACGAAGCAATCTGATTATTCGAATATGTGAACTTATCATTTTGTACTCACACGACTTTTTAAGTTTTGCATTAATTGTTAATAATTGTTTTGCACAAAGCTGTAACGTTTATTACCTACGTGTATACGATATAATGATAGACCTCGTGGCAATAGAAAGAACCGAAATTCTAATCGTGACTTCACGAAAACTTTCACACAGAACTATCGCGAATTGTACGAAAAAGTTATTTTCTTTTTGGTGTGCATGGCCAACTATCTCGCGTGTTGCGTCAAGTAATCATCAGAATCAGGAGAATGTCCGAACACGTAAAACATGTCGCATGATGTAACCGACTAAACGAAACTCGACATAAATATTCAGTACAAGGTTGCTGGAGCATTTTTGAGCAGACCTCATTGCTTGCCTCAAGAATTTCATCAGGCACGTATACCACATTTCTTGGAAGCTTTAAAAATTAGACAGAATTCTTCGTCTGTTTTTTTATCTTATTTCATGAAGAAATCTGAGACATATGAATGTTTATGAACTAATAATTTCAGTTTTCATATTAATTATTACTAATTGTTCTCTGCGAAACTGTAACGTTTAGTGTTCGACTTACTCGGTGTATATGATCTGCTCTAGATAAATAATTTGAACAGTTGAAGCGGTTGCAGCTACGAAGGGTCAGCTATAATACATTAATTGTATTCATTGAAAGAGACAAAAAGTTCGACATTATGGAAAAGTCTAAATCTAAAATCTGTTTAAAATCTAAAATTCTCGAAAGTCTACAGATCTTTTCACAATCATGTTTCATTCGAAAATAAATTATCTCATCTGTCTCATTGAATTCTATAAATTGCCAAATATTCAAAAGAGAATTGCAACTGCAGGAAGTCTATGAGTTACGAACGTCAAATAATCCAAGGTCCTTAACCAAGAAACAGGCTTTCACGTCAAATAAAAACGAAACAAGAGGAAGTATAGAGAATCACCGTCGATCCTTAAATATTTACGATCAATGACGTCGACAACGAGTCGGAAATTTCTTGTCCTGTGGTAATTAAACATCCTCGTAAAAACTCGAAATTATTAGAAAAACGTCTTTACGGTGTTTACGAAAAATGTATACTGTATCAGTTACTGTATCATAAAAGATTCAAGACAATGAAAAACGTATGCAAAAAGGAACATTTTCTATCAGATTACGTTCTTCGCCTAAATTAATTCGCGTAAATTCGCCAAATTTAGCCTAGTTTGAGAGTCACAGCAAGGAAATTACAATAAAAAGATGTACATATTGTATTGTACGTGTCATGTAAAATCATTTCGCTGCAATTGCACAACCAATCGAACGACTTTGTAAAGAGATGCCACGATTGGGAAGATATATGTACTTACATCTATCGCGTGAATAGTTGAGCTATCCTAACCAAATCCATAAATTGAATAGTAAAGAAAAATGATGTTAGTTAAAAACTAACGAAATGAAAAATAAGTTAAAATATAAATTTTTCTAAATCGGAGTTATTAAATTGAAGTAAATTGGAGCTTTGTACATTGGGATTTACTAACAGTTATGCCACTTCTTCGCGAAAAGCGAACTTGTATAAGTAAATAGTCTGTTTCTTGAGAACTGAAAACTATTATTTGAATTGAGGTTTGAATTGATTATCTTTTTTATGAATTGCTACCCTGACTTCTATAAAGTTCAGTTGTACAGAATGAAAGATAAAGGAAGATAATTAATGATATGAATATGCAATGTATTCGTGACACTAGAATTGAAAATTACATTCATACTTTTTAAGGTCGAGTCACTGAAAACTCCCTGAGAAAGAAACTTATTTGAATAATTATCCTGATCGTTGCACTATAACCACCTTAACCTTCCAGCTTCAATAAAATCTCTTCCACACTTTTTCCTCCAATTCGATTTCTATTCCGATATAAGGCAAGCTTATGTGAACTTCACCGATTTATTTATTTATTTAGAAAGAATTCCGAAATACAGAGGAAACTCCGGTGAATGATATTCACGAATAAAGAAGGAAGTACTTGTACACATGGTTCGAAGAACAGAATCTTTGAACCGGTATTACGATCAATCGAGAGTCGAGATAAAAGAAAATTAATAACTTTCATCGATGTATATACTACGTTTTTCTTCGTAACGATTCGTACAAATGAGAGACAGAAAATGTGTTGGCGATTCAAAGATTCTGTGATGATCGAGATCACTGTAAAATTAATACCGTTTTGTCCAAACGAAGGCTGTGTGAGATGAAAGTGAGAAGAGCAGAATTGGTGTCATCTATCACGACACACTACATGTGAGAATCATTCAGGATGAGTACCGTCAAGTTTCTCTATTGGTTCTTCGTCATCTAAACTTACGGTTGATTGCTTTAAAGAAGCATGTGCCCTTGGACTGGACATTCGATTGAAGATAATCTTGACATTCTGGGGAGAACTAATTTCCAAGAAGAATTGAAATATATAAGGCCATCTAGCGCTTTGGCATTTATACGTTTCAAAAATTATAGTCGCATAAACGATGCTCTATTATCATTCGAAACAATTTCAGAGCATATTTTGTATCTTATCTCGAACCTAGAGTAGAAATTAGTTTCTTCAATCAGAAATGGACGAAAGTTTAAAAATTTCGAATTTCTATGAGGAAGGACAAGGAAGTGAGAATTTTCTACTAAAGATAAAAGAAACCAAGCTACGTTTCGGGATGGTCGCCATAACGAGGAAGAAAAATGAATTAGAAGAACGGAGAATTTCGTAAATAACTCGCGGAAAGTTGCTGGATAGAAACATCATGAAAAACTCTTCGCGAAGTTAATAAATATACAGCTGGTGAGGAGTATGCACGAACGACGAGATCACGAGCTTAAGGTCGTCGAAAAAACGAAAGAGAAATTGAATGGAGCCGGAACGCGGCGCATACGTACTTAAAAACTCGTTGGCCGATTCTGCACTGCGTAAAAAACGAACTAACACAGATACCGATAATCGTTCATAATCTTCCGTCTGTACATAGAAAGTGGCAAAACTGAAGAAACTGCATTCGCGATAGTTACAAATGGAAGAAAATTGCGCCGTTTCGTAGATTCAATGATTAAAAGCGAAGATGTCAAGATCAGTTTCTTAGGAGCTTTATGAGAATAAACGAAAGAAAAATGATGGGAAACAGAAGGTGAAAGAAACGTACGAAGAAAAAGGGCGAGGAAGTTGAAGCGTCCTCTAATACCGGTTCTTGAAGTAAGAAAAACCCTAAGTGGCTTCTTCCTTTAAATAAAAAGAGGAAGACTTTAAATAAAAAGATAACAAGACACGATATATGCACGAGAGAAATTGAAAAGTGAACGAAAGAAGCAGAAATAATAATTATAGAACGTATACTATCCGCCAACCAGGTCGCCACAAATTCGAAAGAACAGAATGACCTAGAAAAGGAGAACGGGACATGTCAGAAAATCTGAATCAAAACATACTTTCTGTACTTTACAGCTTTCCTCTTCTTGATTAAATCAATCGATATGACCGATTAGCAGTCGAAGAGATCTATGACAAACGTACATGTGTCAAGTGTATTTTCTACTACAGATAGTTGAACGATGAAATTTTTATTTATTTTATAGCTAATATTAAAGAATTAAATCTAAAAGATCTTCCGATATTACTCAAAACGTCGATTTCGTCTAATAATTTTAAAAATATTCCACTTTACGAGCTTCCTATTTGCGAAATGGCACGACCCTATTACCCAGCCACTGATTAGGAAAGGAGGAAATACGCAACGAAATGAGAAAACAGAGAAACCGAAAGGAAAAGAGGAAGAAAGTAGGAAAGGGGAAGAAAAAGAAAAAAGGCAAAAAGGAAAATCCAGATCGTAGAGAAGTAAATATAGACTGCGAAAGAAAACGAGCGAAAAAAATGCGAGCTACGCGTTAACAGCAATAGCAACGACTATACCTAGATCGTGACAGACGAAGATCGAGGAGACGAATCGGAAGCTGATCGGCACGTAACCGGACTGTCGACCCACTTACCCACTAAACTCTAAGTAAGCGAGTGTTAAACGGCTCCGTTCCTACAGCCGTTGTTCTCGTCATCGACGTCATCGTACTGCCGGTATCGTTATTAGTCTGCCACGTTCGAATTCCCTCCTTCCATTCAAATAGTCAGCTACCTTTCTCTCTTTCTCTTGTTGATTCTTCTTCTGGCCGTGGCGGACCATCAAGCTTCTATCCTTTTGTATTTTACAGGCTCACGCGATCTTCGAGACTTTCTCTGCAACAAGTACCGTTGCTCTGCCTGTCGTTGTGAAACCAGACTAATCAATTCACTCTACTCGTGCCGATGTTCATAAATCGAAAATAAATAAATAAATAAAAAACGATCTCTTGGACTGTTTCGTTACGTTAAAATTATCGAATAGCCGACAATTTCACGAGATCGTTCGAAAAATTATCAAGGCACGAAGAAATTTAAATGTTATTTTTGTTCTGCGCAAGGTCTACGCGTTTCTTACTATTTTTCTTTCATTGTCTTCCTTTTTTTATTTTCCTTCCTTTCATCATCTAAAAAGTTATCAAGTACTACTATAATAAAGTTTTTTCTTATATTTTCTTATATTTACTTGAATTTGTTGAAAGAAATATGATTCATATAATAAAAGTTCACTGATTTTCACAACTATTTTTTTTTTTTACAAAATGTAAAAATGTCTTCCGCTGTTTTAAACTGTCAGCATGCCTTACAGGAAAGACCAAATAACTAATGACATTAAATTTCCGAGAAAGTTTTCGTCCATATACCAGGAGTTCACGGCCAAAAAGATGAATTCAATCAGTCGGTGGTCATTTAACCGCACATTAAGTCAAACTTTATTCCAGTGAATGGAGTTCAGATAAACGGAGTGGAGTTCTTCTGTAAATGAAGTGTAATACGACAGAGGCTCAATAATTCTCTTAGTTATTAGTGACTTTTTGTTCACAGGATTTTATATTCAGATAAATGGATTCAATTGACAAGAGTTCAGTTAACCGAGCACAAACTGACATTTCGTTCCATTGAATGAAGTTCAAATAAATGAAGTTTGGAAAACTCTAGTCTAAGTCTATAGTTAGATTAGACAAAATAAACTTTATAAGTAAATACGCCAATATTAGGGAAAAGACGATGCAATGGCATTGAGCAACCTTCCCAGTGCAATTATGTATGACCGTTACTCCACTTGTGGCTCGAAATTGCGGTTTCGTTACGTAGAATTCTATCGGTCAATGTTGGCCTTAGAATATTCGACATACACGGACTCAGTTGTGGCGCGACTGGTAAGTTCTAGTCTAGTTATGCGACCGGCTCGGCGTGTCTAACGAGATTCAAGATTGCGCTTTCATGCACAGTGCATTATTTCACAGCGATCTATCGGCCGATAGACTTAGCTACCAGATTCGGCCGGGAAACAAACGATTCGAGTTGTAATCCGACGAGAAGGAAGAATGAGAAGTCGATCGATACAACCATTGCCCTTTGTGTTTCGATGAAAAATACATTATTCATGGGAGAAAGGAAATAAGCGCCGAAGAAACTCTTCTTGAGACATTCCTCGTTATTCAGATTGTAACTAATATATTTCATACACGAATAATGAGAATCGAAATATGTTCATTACTTAAGAATTTTTAAGTAGTTTCAGGCTTTCATATTTCGAAAGTGGAACTCGAATTAGCTGTGTCCCACAAAATGATTTTTTTTTTTACAAAAAGTAAAAAAAAAGTCTTCCGCTGTTTTAAACTGTCAGCATGTCTTATAGAGAAGACCAAATAACTAACGACATTAAATTTCCGAGAAAGAAACAGCCGACGAGAATATTCGCTTTATCTTGGAGAACAAGTGACCATGGACGAATCTCGGAGAGCGAAAGTTGAAAGATGTCGCGCGATATATAGTTAGCTTTGATCATTCCTTCTGTGGTGAAAAATGTGTCATTATCTTTCTATTAATATCGTTTCGCAAACTTTCATCACCTGTAGATAACATTTTACCGATTTTCTTACAAGATACTAATTTTTGTATAAAACATTTACGTTTATGTTTTACATTACAAGATTTTTTATTTGTTCCAAGAACATTTGATTCCTTATATTCCCAAGATTTTTAATTTAATGACCAAACATGAGTTTTAAACATTCAGCAATAAATTCAAAGATACGCCTGCACAAACTAAAAGTAGAGGCATTAATTAATAAATAAAGATGATCGATCAAGTTCAGAGTGTAGAGTGTACGTGTATATTCTTAGCAATTACGGCCAAGTCTGGTGCTGTATCGAACACAAATAACGCAGAATTAGTGTATTTCGTGAGGGAAAGGGGAACTGGAGGTCAACCTAATAACATTTTTTGCGAATCAGAGAGCCGCGTGAAAACGAGTTGCCAACTACATATATTACGTCAACTAAAAATCGAGCATTTATGCGTGTGCCTACGAATTTGCAATACTTGCTCAATCCATCTTATGAAACACAACCAAAGAAATACGCAAAGGGTGACTAATATTCTACCCGCATCTAATAAGTTTACTTATTCTAACTTCTATGAAGAACAGCTGCAAAGAAACAACGGCAACCTTCAAAAAATTGAAATTTAATTGAATGACAGTTTGTAACGCGTCATCTTCAATCGAGGATCTGATCGTATCGAGGGAAATAAATGGTAAATGTAACTGCTCGAATAGAAATCGGAGAAAACAAGAACGATAATCAAAGAATCGAAACTGCATGACACTCAAGGAGAAAACCAAACGATGAGGCGGCAAAGAAACACGATGATCACAGATGAATCAGGATGAGAGTCGACCTAGTCGTCAAACTGTGTCGTGTTGTGTGTATGCAACATCGCAATTGAAACTCGTAATCGCGTCGCATCCTCTGATTTATTACTGCTATTGAAAAAGTAGGCGCAACGCTGAAGAAAAAGAATCGACCAGCATAATTCTGATCAACGTAGATCGATAAAATGCAATTCTAGATAGACGCTGCAATCAGGATCTTCGAGAATAGCGCATTCGACGAACTTTTTGACCTGTTGCGTTTAACTTTCGACATTCCATATTATTCGATCGTCGATCGACTTCGTTCTCTGTGAACGAGCAAAGAACCACGTGTACCTCGCGGATCTCCTTGGCTTGATCTTACGTAGAGCGAGAAAAATTATAAATTATGGAAGTTCGATTCTATACGTTCGCCTCATCTTTTTTGATATGGCATCGTGTATCGTTGATGAACGTTCCAAAGACGCTTTTTAGTACTGTGCTATCGAGTGAAAAGAACCATAACGACGACTTATTTTATTAACTACTTCGATCATTTTGAAGAAATATCATAGTGTTTCGATCAAGATGCGATCTCTTTAACTCTATCAAGATTTGACTTTATAAAAAGGAACTATCATAATGCTTATACGTTAAAATTGTCGCTAATTTCATCATTATTATTAATATTACTTATGTGATATACAAGAATAAATCTCATTAGCGTATAAAAAATTACGTAAAGCGCATAAAGGGCACAAAAATATTAAAGAATACGAGGAAAAAAATAAGAAAGAACGAATATAATAGATGCAAAAAACTTTTCGATAACACCTCGATGATCTATTCTCGATGACGTCGCATTCCAACGTGCTTTATTAATTTATGAAAGTAAAACTCGTGTGATTTTCAGAAATGGCGTCAGCGGCAGCAGAGTTAGTCGTGGAGCGGGAGCCGGAACCGAGAATCGAGATGACGGACACGAATCGGACGTTCGTGAGCGCACAGGGCCTGGTCAGAATGGCCCTTGACCAATACACAGAAATCCTTACCACGGTCTCGGATCCTCGAGTCAGCGACTGGCCGTTAATGGATTCGCCGATACCAACATTTTTAATCGTCCTTCTTTATTTATATGGAGTGGCGATATTCGGTCCACGGGTGATGGCTAACAAGAAACCGTTCAAACTCAGAGGAAGTTTGGTAGCGTACAACGCGTTTCAAGTAGTCTTCTCGTTAGGCATGCTGTACGAGGTAAGCGACTAGAGATCCAGACAGCCTTCGATCGTAAAGACTCAACCTCTGGTTAGAGAATCAGGAAAACGAATCAGCTTTCATGTACGAAAGTAGCCCGCCCGTTCTCTCCTCTTCGAGATTCAATGAAATCTCCTCCTTGTTGAGGCACGCAATGTTCACACACGCGATCTGGTTCAAACTAATCGGAATCTAGAACAATTATGAGCATCTCTAATAGCGTTTGAAGCGAGAAGGCGCGCGGCTAACAACCTCTCATAAAACGAAATTTTTCCCTTATTCCGAAGGTTTCAAAGAGATTTCGAAACGCCGCGAGCTTTCTCTAAATACCTTCGTCGATTAAGATATTGTCGAGGATGCGCTGACCCAAAGGTTTGCGAGAGATCGATGCATCGCCTCGCCGGGTTTCAAAGTTCATGGCTGGCAGATTTCGAAACGCCTCTCTCCGAGGAGCATCGCGAACGCAAGTGGGTCGCGCTGACGAAAATGTCAACTACAGATTTCGTTAGATCTCGCGTTAGTTTGAAATGTAACAGTAAAAACACGCCAGGGGTTGTTCATCCATCAGACCTACATGAGTATTTCCGTAATTTAGGCGACTTCTTTCGTGATACTAACTTCGATATAAATAACTGGCGAACAGTAGCGAACTACTTGAAGTATTTGTTTCCATTGAATAGGCTAGGTTTATCGAGTTGTTTTCATTGAACCATGGTGAATATAGTAGGTGTTTGACGTCAACCGTTTACGGGTCATCTTTCGATTAATATCTCACAGGCTAACGATCTTGTAATTTTATCGAAGTCGTAAACGTAAATTGTGTTGAAGAACATATAATTTCTCTCCTTCTCGTTTATAATAAAAAAGAACCGCGTAAATAATAATTTTCGAGTGTCTCGTTCAAGATTTCTGTTTTAATCGATGTAACGAACCCGTCTCCCCAAGGTCAACCATGTTGAATCGTCACGGTAGACAGGCAGAACAACTTCTCACCAAAATGCCAAATTCCATCGAACTTTCGAACAACGACGTAAAAATCCATGGATGGATTCAATCCACTTAAGCACGATTCAATCCACATAATCGACATTTTCTTTTTCCTGTTGTTTCGAAGGCCTTCGGAGCTTAAGTTAAGTCGTTCGTTGGCTCATTCGATCACCTTGAACCACTAATTTCTTTGCTCCCGCGGACTTTGCTCCGTTCTTGGCGAGATTCGACCGGAGATGTTTGCGAAACGCGACATTCCAATTTATGTAACCGCTTTGTACCGGCACCTGTTACGATCGACCAACGACTCGACATTCATCGGCCATTCGCTAGGTAATAACAAGAAATAGTTGACCATTCGAACGCTCTAATAATAAGATTCATTGTGAACCGTTCTCACGTTTGTGCTAACCGAACTTCCTAACGAGTAGTTAATCGACCGTCTCGAAACGCTTTTCACTCTATCGCAACACGCGTATTTGTAACGCAGATTTTCTCGCTCGAAAGTGCCTGTTATTGATCAATAGTTTGGGTGCAGGCACGATTAGATACAGGAAATTATTACGTCATACATTCCTTTTTCAATGCGTTTTCCTTTACCTAGATGGTCGTCGATTAAAATTCAATTCGATTTTTTCTACTCGTAATAATTAAAAGATCGTTTTCTACGTCACTTTAATATTCTTACTATTTCTTGTGTATGTTCGCATTTTGTAATAATTTTCATTTTCAAAGTCGACCCATTTCATGAAAATGGAAATATTTATGCTGATTAATTTTTTTTTTTATGATCACTATTGAAAAAATCAAAACTAAACGGAGATCTGTTTCGAATTAATATTCTATTTCAGATATTCTAAATGTTATGTATGCATTTCTTCAGCTTTAAATTTATTTTATTTTAAACAAATTTAAATGCTTACAAATCCGCAATTTATTTACTACAGTATCATACGAATAATACAATTATCTATCAAACCTATTGATACCTTTTTGCTTCTGTTTTCTTGGATTGTTCAATTTTATTGTTTATAATAACGACCCTCTGTCCGCCTCAGGTAAAATATCCTACCTAACAGATTTTCATTTCCTTTTTTTCAAAATATATTGAAATATTTGAAGTTCGCCATATTCTACTTTCAAGTAAAATTATATTATACAGACTGTTGCGAAATAATCAGCTATAATGTTTTAAACTGAACGAAGAAAATCATAGACGGCACAAAGGTAGGATAAAACTTCAGCTTTCTTCGGTTTCTCATTTTAATCTAATGACAGCGATATGTATAATCGTCTACTCCAATTGCCTCGCGTTTGCACGAAATACAAATTTCCGCAGAAAACGAATCTTCATCCTGACCGATCGAAGGAAAGCATAACGAGGTTTATTTACAGAAGGAACAGCTGTGAGTAATAGAAAACGGCGGTTGCAAAGAGGGAGCCGACCACGATGCGGAATGCCTTCCCGAAAGGTGTACGGAAAGAAGAAGTCGCGTTGCGACATCGAATCCTCAAGTTGAAACTGCAAAGTTTCTATTTCAGTTGCTCCAACGAAGCCATTCGAAATTTTGTGCGATTTTGAAAGACAGCACAGCGGCCGCTCACCGCGATGACCGACTTTTTCCGTTGTGAACCGCGCTAATGGCAAACAGGGGGTGAGAAAACACCGGCCCGCGAAACGTATCGTTGCAAAAGAAAAGTAGTAAAGAGAAGCTACATACAGGCGGGCACGATTGGCGAGCCTTCCAACCGGTTGCCCAATCGATTTGTACACTTGAGCTCGCGGTTCGTTAAAGGCGAAGCATCCTGTTTTCGACTTTCCACCAACCGCGCGTTTGCAATTCGTGCATCCAAACAGCTTTGTTTGAATAATTAATAAATCCTTGACAGTCTTGAAAAATTCGAAAGAATAACTAAGTAAAATCTATCCAAATATGGAGAAAGGCAATATTCATTACAGAATTTGTGGTTAACAGACATAGGCTTTTGTAACTTCAGCTATTAACACCTTTAATTGCGCTGCATCCTTCCGGTTATTTTTTAATATTTAGAAATGCTTCGAGTTTGGGCAACATATGAAAAAATTTTCATTGGTATTTTTTATGCTAAACATTTTCTTGAAACATTATAAATCTCTCTTGTTTGCTACGACGAAAGTGAAAGTTGATATATAAAAATTCAAGTATCGTAATAGATTTAAATAATGATATTTACGTATATGCAGTTAGTGCTTTTCTTGTTTGTGTTTATCACTGATTCTTGCACAAAATACCGCAAACTTCTACTTAATCCAGACAGAAGATGTTCATATCTGCTCGAAAGTACAAAGAAAATAACTACTTGCAGTTACTGTCTCATTCCATAGTCGGCAAGAGACCGAAGAAATAAAATCTTCCTAATTATTCAATCTATCAATGTATTCTTATGCCAGAATCTTTAGCGTGATCTGCCTAATAGATCTTAACTGCTGAATACATCGAAACGGATGTAGTTTCACGCGAGCAAACTTTTCCATGAGTAAGAAATCGAATTGATTTCTTAACCTCTCGAGCCTAAGATAGTACACCATAATTTATCGTAAGAGACTAAAAGATATCTTTCTAAATGAGAACAACCTTGTAAAAGCTGTCTAGTATCACCTTAGAAAGTTATCTATACGCCAGATTATTTGCCCGGTGTGAAAAAGCAAGGAATTATCAGCTATGAAGAAAGTCGAGCATCGCAATTGCGATCCTGTAAATCCGTAGCCAAATAACGTTTGGCGATCTCTTTCCTCACCAGAAATTCCGTTCGATTCGAACAGTGCGTAAGAACTGGCCGAATTTCATTCGAATTACTTGTTTCCGGTTTGAACTAGAAACGCATCGCGAGAGAAAAAGAATCCGGCGATTTCGAAAGGAAATAAGAAGCTCGTGGCTTTGTTTATCGACGGTGAAGGTTTCTGTCTAAATAACATACGGCTGAACGTTTCGAAATATTTCGTTAAGGCAAAAAATTGCGTTCTCGACTCTACTTAGAACTTATATGTTATAATCAGCAATGTAAAACTAGAAGGGAACTGAACATTATCCTATTACACTCTCGGCGGTATAGCTTCATTATAATTAGGAAATCGACGCGTCCTTGGTAAAGAAACTAGCATTCGCCGCTAGTTCAACCATATGGGTTAACAATCAACTTTCAATTATCTCCTTTTTCACACGCAAAAGGACATCTCGTAAACGAGAATATAATCAATGATGCAATGTTTACGTTCTATTTTCCCTCCTGCATCGGACTTACTTTTAATCGTCAACCAGTTAATTCTTACCAAGCTGTTATAATAATATAATACGTAGCAAAATAATTTGTTAGCAAGATTGTCGGATAGCAATAATTCTCCTGATACCACTGAAATTCTATTAGGACATAAGATCTCAATATAAATAGAACCAGATGTCATTGTAATATTTTAAAAATTATGATTTATCTACATTTTCTCAACTTTGAACGTATTATAGCCTGTGTTGTTATTATAATATTAGATTCATTGTTAAAAGTAAAATTCATCGCAAACAGGTTGAATCTATTCTTAAAACTTCGATATCACCGAAATTCCAAGATCATAGAAGAGCAAATATTCCAAGAGACTTATACTGAAAAACCTCGAATAACAACATTTCCTTGATATCCAAGTCATTGAAAGTAAGACAAAGAACAAGAATATTCTTAGGTTACTGATATATTTTTTTCCATCTGTAAATATCTTACGTACCATAAATATTAATGACTTTGCTAAGCATGTTTGTTTCCATCACATAATTACCTCCACAAGCGTAAGATACAATCGAGAATGTACCTTGACCATGAACTTTTGTTTCATAGCACCTGATGTCTGGTTGGTTGTTAGACTATAGTTACAAGTGTCAACCAGTGGACTACTCCCACAATCCGTCCGCGCTGCGAATGGCGAACCTATGTTGGTGGTATTTCATCAGTAAATTCACAGAATTCGCTGACACGGTATGTACGAGGCCGCGTGAAACACAATTGGAAGAATTGCTGCAGCAAGAAGATAGTTCCATTTTCCAGAAATTTGAGTAAACTTACAGAAATCTAAAAAGGGCCAATCGAAATTAAATCACTTTTTCTAACGCACTATAAATTTATAATCAACCGATATTCTTGGTAATAAACCTTCGCGTTTTTTAATATAAAACCTATACTTTTTTCTTTCTCTTCCGATAAATATAATTGAATTACTGCAGCTGTCTTCTTGCTATAAATGCTATAAATCTTTCAATTTGTGAAGTTATGGAATCTCATAACTTTCGGTGTTAGACTAAATTCTTTGCGAATTTCTCAATTCATCGTAAAAATCGACCACTGAGGCGGAAACAGAAGCTGCTGCACCATAGATCTTTCATTACAACACGCGATGATGTTTTTAATTTATTTATCGACACGATTGTTCAATGCCCAACGTCTTTGAAAAGAGCCGTCCCTTAAGTCATTAAGCCTTTTCTTGTGGAATAAAATCCTCAGAGAAAAGTAACCTAACCTGCGGTGCACGTGGGAATGTGAATTACGCGAATAGATAAGATCCGGCCGAATTAACAATATCAAGTATTCCGGTGAAGTAATTTACCTACGTCTCACAGTAGCTATTCACTGAATCGTGCGTTTGCCTGTTGCCCCACGAAAAATGTAAGATTTCTGATGGTTTAAAAATACGTGGTATTATATCACGCGGAATCATCGAGTATGACGAGTAGTTGTCAGATTTCTTGTTAATCTTGTTGAAATACGAAGTTTTTAAAAAGGAAACAATTATGGCTCGAGGAAATCGCACGAAATATTATATAAATATAATAATATTCAGAAAAAACATCCAAAACAGTAGCGAATAATTGATAATACTATAAACAGCAATTTATTGCCCGAAAGATAAACGATAATAATAGTGATCTATAGTATTGGTTTTGATGAAACCACGGCCGCCATAAATACCAAACTTCGAGAAATTATTATTATACAAATTACCCCAATGAAAGTAAAACAAATGTCTGTCTATAGCAGTGAGAGAAGAATACTTTTTGCTTCTTTATCTGCTTATGGAAAACGACAACTATCAAAACTATTTTATCGGTAGTTCCGCAATACTATTAATATCATCATTTTTTAAATTTATCTTATGAACTTTCAGATATTTTTCGTTCTGCGAAAGAAAGACAGTCAAGTGACGTTCTTACACCTGTACCATCACTCTTTAACACCTTTGGAGACATGGATCTGTGTGAAATTCATTGCTGGAGGACACGGTACTTTGGGAAACCTTATAAATAACGCGGTACACGTAATAATGTACATGTATTATATGGTGTCTGCAATGGGACCGGAATACCACAAATATTTATGGTGGAAGAAGCACCTCACTACCGTGCAGTTGGTAGGTGTATTGATTTAAAAAGAGTCAAAGCATAATGTTCATAAATGTGTATCTACTTCGTATATGCTTGGCCAAATCACGAAAAGATGATTGCATTTGTTTTCGTATATACATCAATTTTTTTATTTTAATATATAGCTGAAAGTTATCAGAATTCCCGTTTCTGGATATAGAGCGTAACAGATAGATCATTCTCTATTCCTTTACTTAGCATCGATAATAAATAATACGACATAACGATGGTAATCCATTACAAATGCAACCGATGCGCATAATTGCTTTTATACGAGGCATTATAAGACACTCAGCAACTGGTACAATGTCATGCCTCAAAGCAATGCGCATTATTTAAGGGAAAATAGATTTTCTTTCATCAACTTGAAGAATCATTCGTGAACTTGAAGAAGGAAACAATTTATAATTTTAGTACGATTCTCAGAAGATTACGTACGAAGCACAAAGAAACAGGATATTTGAACACATAATCAAAGAATGTAACGAAAGACTCAAAACCTCTGATCGCGTGCGAGCTTCTACAAAAACAACGATCGAAAGCGTGTTGAAACGAACCAGGAAATTATTGAGCGACAGTTCAAGATACAGATAATGCTTTCTTGTAACGCTATTGATACAGATAATAGAACATTATTACGTTGAAGTGAATGGCTTTTAGTTATGCGTTTCAAGGAATCGCGACATTTTGTTCATGGATATGCCCCTGGCGCTTAGCAATTTCCTACACTTCATGTCATTTTAACTATGAGTTCATTTTATCTTAGCGAAAGATAAAGGTAAGTATGTGTAAAACCATAGATGCAAACACAGAAGAAAAGAAATTTGGAAAGATTGTGAAATTCTTAATCGATTGGCTAATAAAGAAAACAAAAGACAAATCAAGATATTTGAAACGATAGCGAGTTTTAATCATTGAAAAGTGATCTCGGTAGCGCGTTGTTCCCAGAATATCAGGGCACGTGACCACGTTCGAAACGAAACAGGCACCGACACAAATACTTTTTAAAGCAGGATTCGCGATACCTTCTTCTTGCACAACATGCACGCAACCAGCCTGGCTAGATAATAATCTGCATCGATGAAAGTGAGCGATGCGGCAACAAGTCGCAGGGTGCAAATGCACTCGAAACAAACGTTTCACGACGTAGCGACCGAATGATATGTTGAGAGACATTGCTGCAATTTACGTAGTTTGGAGACAGAAGAAAGAAAAAGCAATGACCAACAATATAAATTGCTGGTTCACTAGTAGCAAGACGGACTACGCTGTTGTGGACGAACTGTAGAGTAACGGGGATTGAATTTTTTAGTAACCATCGTAGATGTCTCGATACTTCCAGGCGCTTGACCCTTTCACAGTATAAAAGAAGAGACTGAAAAAATTATTATTTCTTATAGAAAGTTGAAAGTAGATATTTTTTTACATCAGATATCAAAAACGCAGAAGACCTTAAGAGTAAAGAAATAACTATTCTCTAAATCGTTCATTCTGAATTCTTCATCACTTTGTCGCATTTTCAAATGGTTAGAAAGAACTTCAACATTCTCAAATATACTCGTTACCTTCTCGCGCAGTTTACGTTTTCCAAGCCGTATCGTAACGTTACTCAATTTATTCAGCCTTTTAATTTCAACAACAACTTGGACTTTTGCTCGAGCGTACTCGAGTAAAATCTTGCAATAGAAGCCATTAAATAGTCATTAGTGCCTACTATAATGATACTCATTACTGTCTATACCGCAACAACGTGTTGATTAAACCGAGAGCCTCGTGTCAGGAAGAAAGTCAATGCTGCGAGCCTCTTAGCAGATCTCAAATTATGATCAAAGGAGAATCTTTTTGAAAATTGATATCGGGAGCAAAGAAGCGGAGGAAAGAGAAATCTATGTATATGGCATAAAATCGACGTCGATGACATCGGAGACTTTGATGAATTCTAGGCCATCATTGACTAGTCGCCCAAACCGGTGAACAAAATTTCACGTAAACATGCGGTAGGGGTGAGGGAAAGTGAAAAGTACAACGTTGAGCAATTGCAGGCTGACTTGCTTTGGCCGGATTCGGTCGACTACGTCATGGTGGCGCAATAATTTGGCATTCCGATATGCCGTATAGCACCGTGCCACCATCACCATGAAACAACCGTCACGCTACCAGGAATCGGCCGTATGCCTACGAAACCTTACCTATGTATATGCTCTCCTACGTCGCTTTTATCTCGCAACACCATTGATTTCCCGTACACTGCTGGCGCAAATCGTTCAAAAGACAAATCGCGTTGTTCTTTTTCGCATGACACGCGCTTCCTTCCCTCATTTACATTCGTGATAATATTCTCCATGAGGATGTTCCGCAACCATTCGTCATTTCCAACTACGTGGCGTTACGAACGCCGTTTACTCATTCCTCGATGCAGAACGATTCGAACGAAAGGCGACGCTTAGTGATTTTGAGATGCGAGGCAATCGAACCTTCGAGATACAAATCAAAATACGATTCTTACTTTAACCCTTAGAGGCTATCATACTTTTATGTATTGTAGCAAAGACACTACGACGAAATGAAATTTGTCCATGATAGCCTTTAAAATTTCATTACATTTTACAAATAGGTAAAATAATAATATTTATATTCAGAGTCATTATTTTCATCATGATATTCTTATAGAGATTCAATGGATAAGTGACTCAGACTCTTTTACTTAACAAAGGCACCGATAACTACTACTTCGATATAATATGTAGTTTGTTTCTCATGGTAGTGATTTTGTTTCGTGAGCATGAAATTACACATCTCATAGCTGTGCAATAATATTCTACTTTTCACGGGTTAATCTATCGCGAATGGTACCGTTGCATCACATTGTTCGGTAGAATTTTGTCCGATCATGCGGTCGCGCGATCTGTGCAAGGTATAACCGATTATCCTTGCGTCATTGGTATTGCCGTATATAACATATATTCCATTAATTCAACGATGGCGCGCAGCTCATGTATCGTCGTGGTACAATTCGGGTTGCAACACTCGTCGTCTTTCTCAAGGAGAAAGGCACGAGCGTTTCTAAGTTACTACGATTTCGCCAAATTTTAAGTCAGTTAAGATAAGAAATTTAAAACGATTCGAAGGGATAGCACGCCATTACAATTTTACTACTTCGAAACATAGCTTGAAAGAAAGTATAGATAATTCGACTCACCGTTAATACGAAATAATGTAACAATTCAATTTATCACTTCGTTTTCAGGTACAATTCTTCTTAGTGTTCGTGCACAGCGCTCAAGCTTTGGTCTTCGATTGCGGCTATCCTAAGCTGGTGGCGGCGCTTCTTTTGCTTCATTCAACGATCTTCTTCGTCCTCTTCTCCGACTTTTACCGGCAAGCATATAATAAGGACAGACCGAAGAAAGAGCTAAAGGACGAATAAATGAAGGACATTATCGCGTTTTATCCCAAATTTGCCTCCGATGCGCTCCAACGCGTCGACCTCTCGGTCGCGCATGCACGATCAAAAATCACGAGTCAGCTAAAAAAGAGAAAAGAAGCATTTGCAAAATTGTATTACACCATCATATAGTGAAATTCGTTCTCGTATATTAGTAGAACATATGTAAGGTTAGTGTCATGTTAGTAAATCGTATGATACAGATTACATAGAAAGAATTTAATTAGATTCGTGAGTTCGATCGTCTGTTCGTCTGATCGTTGCATTGGAGCTTACAGCTTGCTTCCGTATGAAAGAGGAGTTCATTCGTTATTCCTTGTATCATCTGCAGGGCATCTCAGGTCTCGCGAACAGCTCGGACCAGGGCTTCCGAAGCACTCGTTACTTAAAAAACCGACCGTGTATTCGAGTTACCCGGACACGGGTAACGTTATCTTTAAAATTGACGTCTTTGTTAGAACGAACCAAGTATCTTCGGTAAAAGCAATCGAGATCGCTGCGTTCTACTAAGTTTATGTTCGCGCGAAAAAGTGCATCGAAAACCCAGAATCGACGTAATTTGATACATCGATCGGTCCTTGGTGTCGTTAATTTAGTGCTTCTTTTTTACTGTATGTGTACATGTCGCCGGATCTGTAATTAAGATTACTGTAAATAATAGGATTACTCCTAGTAAGCGCCACAAGGTATTACCCTCGCGGATTTAATTAATTTACTGACTGTTCTGAGTCAGTTACGCAATATAATTGTTGATTTTTATAATTATCAAAGAAAAAAAAAGAATGATCCTTTAAATGGAAAATGGACGCGTAATTTAATGAATGTCCCGCGTAATTTCAATGGCTCATCTCACGAATGTCCAAGCTCAATTTTTTTGTTTACATTTATTTATATCTGTATTATTATTATTATATACGTACTTTCGAGTGTTGAAAAGTAACCCCATAAACGATAAATCATAAGTAAATACGCTCACATCGTTGTATATGAGAACAATATAAACATAAGAACAATGAAATTTACGACAGCGAATCAAGAACATCAGCGTCCTATCGCTGAAGCAGAGACACACATACATAAGCACACATGTAAATGTACACACACCGAATATATTTCTAAAAATGAAATTTCTCTCACTAATTAACAAGCTGTGAACTGATAAACTTATAAGATCAAATTCCATAATCAAGTTCTGCTGCCATACATGAACTCGAGAGACAAACTCTCGCATATTTCAATACCACGATAGTAAACGCAAAATTTACGTTGTCGAGAAAAAACAATTATCACCAAACAACAACAATAATATCCAATTTGTAATTGATTTTAACTTATCCGAAACATGTAACAAAGCTATTGACAAACATGGATGTACAACGTTTGAGAATGAAAAAATCGAGAGAATGCGTCCGCAATTCGTTGCTCGCCGAAGATTCTCGGACATATGTATTCGCTGGGGTTACGCGTCACTCGATTTACTTTTTTATAGGAGAAGACAATGAAGTAACGGAACGTTAACGATAAGGGACAACCTCCGTTGCAAGCACGTGCGAAACATTGCTCGGAAGCCAGCAGAGTACAAGCACTTTCTACCTTATCGATTCTTCCATTACAGCCCTTCCAGAGGAATGAGCAGAGATGCTCATCCTGTTGCTACGAGTGGAAAGAACAAATCTGCTAAAGCTTTTATAGTTAATACGGTAATTCGTTTAGGAATTTATCATTGAACCTCACCCTAAAGTTGTAATTTATTTACGGTGTGCCACGCATGATGGAACCCTTCTGTAAATATGTAATTCTTTTATTTCTTTTGTAATATGACGAATAAATGTTAATAAGTTATTTGCAAGGTTTGAAAACTCGTACCTGTTTAAGAAATACAATAGAAAAACATAACTCTAGAACCTTCTGTATGTATGCATACATATAAAATGGAAATAAGTAAAAATGTTTTGAAGTTATACCAAGTAATTAATGTCTAAACTTTAAAGGGATGGAGAGAAATATGCCACTTTGGTAATAACTTATTTATATATAAAATTAAAATACTAATATTTTCTGTCCAACTTAATGACAAATATTAAGGAAATATTTTTTATAAATAAATAAATAAATTTTATATATAATAATACAAATAATTGTGGCATATTAGTAATAACAATAGCAACAATAATAAGAATATTTACATTTTTCTTTATCAATTTATACCTTAAATTATTTATTATAGTCACTCTCCTATAAGCAAATTTCATGTATATATCATCTATATTCACATATGTATAATCTAAATGTAAACAATGTTCAATATGTGGAGTTTAAGCTGTTACTGCTTCCATAGCCCTCTGCTGTTTCCTGCGTTCTCTGACCAGAAGTCTACGTTCTCTTTCGTATTCTTTGGCCCTTAAAATATCGCTGTAATATATACAAATTATTAGAAAGTGTACATTAAGTAATAATAACTTATCTATATTTTCCAATGTTATATAACTCACTCTTCATATTGACATTTCTTATAGTTTTGAGCTTCCTCTGCACAAAGTATTACAAAAGGAAACTCTTTTATAAAGCAACGTTGATATTCCAAATATACATGAGCACAATAATCTCTACAATCTAAAGGAACCTTGGCAGCTATCAAATCTTCTTCTGATACAGGCATAACTGTAAAATAACATTTATAATAGGGTATATTACATGTCAAGCAGTTAATAAATTGTTTCAATTAATACTGTAGCTCCTTTACGCTCAAGTGGAAAGATCATATGAGGACAAAAATATTTTATAGATATTTAAGATTTTTCTAATTCATTATAATCTACACTGTACAATTCTATCCAAATTCAATAAATGCAAAAAAAAAACCATTAATAAAATAATTCACCGAAATCGACAGCCAAAAGTTTTATTCAAACTGTTATGTCATTGGTGATTGAAATTATTTATACAGACAAATATAACAGAAAAGTTATAAATAAAGTAATAACAAAAAATTAATAACTGTGTTGTAGTTTGTTTCAATTAAATTCGTCGTTTGCCTTACAATCGTAAAAAAGTATAGTATTTTAATAAATATACAAAATGTCAGGAGCCAAAATGCACCTATTAAAGGTTAGAATTGAATAAGATACTTGCCCCTTTGTTTACGCTCCTTACGAAATCCGTACATCGGATCAAATGTCGGCTCCAAATCTGATGGTGGAAATGGATCGTTACTAAACATTTTTTGAAATGTATTGCCCATTTTATTAGTATATTATAGAAGTACAGCAAAAAGAATATATAAATCGAAAATGGAAAATTGCTACAACATACAATACTGACATCTAGTGACCCCATCTTATATAATGTACGTAGTTCAATGGATAGGTATGTAAATACACGAATCAGGATATATAAATATTTTATGTAATATAATATGATATATAACGATGTATTTATTTATTAAAAGTAATATTATTTTATATGAGGAACAAATTTATACAAAAAAGTATCTTTCTAGAGAACTTGTTTATTGAAAGACCACTGAAATAAATACATATATGGACATTACAAATAATTTCGAAAATGTTTAGTATTGTAAGATATACGTTTATAAAGTCGCTTCAGGCCAATTAAGATATACATAATTTTATTTGTACATCTTTAAATGATAATGCATTTGTGTGTAGCACATACATTCTTATTAGCTTAACAAACTGTTTCCAGTTCCATGTATGGTATACAGTTATGTACTTACTGTAATAAAAAAAGCTTTTCTTGCTTGATTTAAATCTGAAAATAATGTATAATATAACTTAATCATCTTCTTCTTCCATTGCTTCAGGTATCGTATTTCCTAGAACAATGAATGCAGAGTATTTTTCCATAATCAGAAACGTAAAAGGAATCAGTACACATTCTTTTAATTACATACCGGTTTGTAATCTTTCCTCACTAGGCACATGTCCAGCTTGAAGCAATTTGCTAAGGCGCTGGACTTCTTCAAGGGAAGAAGTATTTGTAATAGCTTCCCTAATTTTGTTACGTTCTTCTGGAGTTGTGAGTGGCTTGTCCGTAGGTATGCCAGATGTTTGTGTTTTTACTTTCTTTGCTATTTCGCGAACCATTTCTTTTCCTCTTTTACTCCTAAAGTATATAACTGCAGCTTCACGCTCCTTCATCTTAATTTTCCTGAAGTCCAAAAGTCTCAACTGTGGGAATCTGTATATAACGTATTGTCTATACTGAGGCTTCGCAGACACTGGATTTTGAAGTAAACAGAGATTTGTTAAATTTTTTAACTGTGTTAGTGGTTCCAAATCACCAAGTTCTTGTATCATATTTCCAGTTAACATAAGGGTTTCCAAATTTGGAATACAATGTTCCAATCCTTCTCCTATTCTGACAATACGATTATTATTGAAAAAGAGAGTTTTTATTCTTTTTAACAGAGGAAACCCATCTAATTTCCTTATATCATTATCAGAAAAGTCAATGGTATCAAACTGATCCTGTAAAAATATTATTATACTTTGAACTTGTGTAATTCTATTAATATTTTAATGGATTTATTTTAACAGATATTAATTCTATTAAATATTAATAAAATTAATATTTTTAAATATCATAAAAATTGTCAATATTTCAAAAATTTGTTCTATGTAGATTTTAAACCAAAGTCAATATAAATACAAATTGAGACGAATAAAAATACACACGATATAACGTAGATATAACAAACGATGTAGATATAACAAAAAATAAGAATCACTATTGACTAGAACACTAACCAGAGTTGCGCCCAAGTTTTCGATTGTAGGTATTTTATATCCTGCAATAACAGAAATTTAAACAACTAAGAATTACAGAATTAACGAAAATTTTTAGGTTATATTTTACCAATATAATTTATTTACTAGCCTCTGAGATCTAATTCTCGATCCTTCACAGGATTAATATATTGCATGGATTGTTGAATTAAATCTGGTGTTAACTTAACCATTATTTAATGATACTAACACATAAAACTGATACAAAACTTAACCTGACAACGATCACAATACAGCTTCCATAAGGTTCTCTCTAAAGCTATATTTTTATGATTGGTAAGCTTCATTCTCAAAAAACGTGCAGCTCATGGTAACCAACAGAAACAAAAGCTTTCAATCGTATAGAGTATCCCATTTTAATCTTTCCATGCAATTGTCTCTCAAAGTATTCGTTATTATAAAAGATGTTTCAAATAAAACTTGTTCTTTTTCAAATGGAACGTCTTATGATGACAACTAAATAAGTCTAGGTGGTGGCATTTTCGAAATCTCAATGTGATCATCGTTTTTCTAAATCAAACAATACACTTTTTTACGCGCCACTCGATGTAGTTTTTAATTCTCTACAAAAAAGTACTAAGATACTTGCATCTGAAAATGCTTTAAGGAAAAATGGTTTAAAAGATGTTTCAATATTAATTGCATTAGATTGAATGTATAAAAGATAAGACTTGTTTTTTTAATTGTTTTTCCTTGTCTTTCATATAAAGTTCTATATTAAAGTTAAAATATCTTATAAACTAGTAATTTTTGGACTGAAGTAACTTAAACCTTAAACCTCATAGAGAATTAAAAAAAGCATCAAATGTTGTACGAAAAATGTTAGTTTCGCTTTAAAAAACATAGCGTCGTCTTTGAAATCTGGAAAATACGTCTACCTAGACAAGATTTGTGAATGCCTCTCGAAACACAATAAATTTTACTTCAAACATTTTTTACGATAACGAATACTTTGGGAGATGATTGCATAGAAAGATTGAAATGGAACACCCTGAACATATAAATATATAAGTACAATTTGATAAACACATAAATAATAATATAGTCTCCATTTTTTAACTTATGTACGTACATCTACATTACAACACACGAAAGAGAAAAAAATGAATAGGAAGAATAACGATAAAGTAACAACTACGCGAAGATAAAAAGCTATTAACTGAATGAAGAAAAGGATTGATGAGGCAATAAATTATTATCAAAAGAAGAATAAAAAGCTTCGGGAAACATATAATAAAACCAATCACTAATCATCCATTTTTCCTCTTATAACGACCAATTACTTCTACTAGCTAAATACAGATGTAAATTTATCAGGTATATGAGTTAAAAAATATAATGCAAGAAAAGTTTATTCATATTGTTAAACAAGAGCAACTTGTCATCAAGCGGATATGATTTGTACAAGTCCATGGGAACGAATAAATTTAATTTATTAATAATAGATTAATATTATATTATCCAAATCCAGAACATTCTTGTCGATTTGGTTTTGTGTCGATATATAATACGATATATAATGCACTTGCCAAAATTCCACTTGAGGCTACGATTCGTAGTTCTAATATACTTCTAAGAGACACATTATATAGTATATTATATACATATATAGTATATATGCGCATATATGTAGATATTACACGCTTAAACTTTCTTTGTACGACAAAGGCTCAATTATTCATCCTCAAAATGTTAGTTTTGTCTTGTTCTGATGTTTGCGTACCATATTTGTCGTTTAAAGTTAGTGGGATATTGCTTGTCTGTATTAAAGGTCATATTATCCAAATAATAGACACAACATTCAGTATCACGTTCAAAAACTTTATGGGATTCATTTTACATTATATGTTCTGAACAATTCAAATTGAAGAACACATCAAACAAAACAGTTATCAATTCTTGGAGGACCATATAATGTACGGTGTTTCTACTGTTCAAAAATTAGTCAACAGAATAATTATCGAGAGACTATGATTAAATGATTAAATTTCGAATGATTAAATTTCGCGTATCTAACATTGGATAATCGACAGTCTATCGCGAAAATGTCGCGTGAGGCTAATGCGTGTGCAAATACATAGAAGTACTACATGTATATAGTGCGTACTTAATATGTTTCTCCTAAAATACGGCGGCAACAGATAAATTTCGTTTAATCATCTGCTACCTGCAGTAGAAAGAACTACGCTCTTCAACGAATCAATATTTTGTTAAAAATATTTACAGATTAATTGGTATAAGTTCTTCTAAGATGTATTATAATTTTACTATTCATTGTGATGGATGTTATCGTAAAAGAAAGAAGCATAAATTATCTATCAAAATAAATTAAAATGGCACTTTTTTCCTGATGATGATACACAGAAAAATTCTAGAGGTTCATGATTATGGAATCAAAATAGTTCATTATTATGAAATTTTACGCTTCGTGTTCCTTAAACTACCGACGTTTAAGAGATGGCTATCTCTACCAAAATCAGTCAAAATGACTGATCTTTAAAAGACACATAATAATGGAATATTTTTATATTTATTGATTTATTATTATTTTAGAAAAGGAACTGCATGTTCTGAGATCATAAAAACTATATAATAACAACTATAATAATAACAATAAGTACAATAATGAAGAATATTTAGTACCCAAATCTTTGGTAACAAGAATATTAAAATGAATTTCCATTGGTAAATATAAGAAGTATAATATAATAATATAATAATAAATGTAATAAGCATAATAGAATAAATAAAATACAAATATAACTTGAATTATTAGATATAAAAATTATCATTCGTAACATTTCTTACAAACGTTAACTTTCTTCTGCGTGCATTTTCCGCATACATATTTTTTACAAACATTGCAAATGGTAGTGGTCCTATTATTATTACAATATCCTATCTGACATCATTTGCGTGAATAAGGTGAGTTTTTTGACATACTTTGGATCTCTTTGTTCTAATCGTGATTTTTCATTGCCTGCGTTGCCGCAAGTTCATCTGCTAATTGAAACAAACTCTTTTCTGGATATCTGCTCACCTGTGGTTTCCTTATATAAAATCCAGGCATTTATGCCAGCTAAATCTAAAATATTAAAAAATACTTCAAGTGGCCATCTTCTTGATCCCAACTTCACGCTATATTTTTTTGCCATTTCGTCTGCTATATCTACTCCAAATTTTGTCTTGTTATAAAATTCGACCGTCTCAGGTAGGCTCCTTTCGCTTTTTCCAATTTTGACAGTTTTATGTTTTGAACTTAGGATAAAAACTTTCTTTCTCGGCTTACTTTTATAAATTGTGAGTATAATCTCATTTGATCGATACAGCAGCAAGGAAAAGCGAGCCATGGTATCCTTCTTCGTTTTACAAATTTTAGGGAGTTCTCTTCTGTTTCCGCGTATTGTGCCAACCAGTGTAGTTCTTTTGGCTAATAATTTATATGCCAGTGATAAACTTGTAAGAAAATTGTCGGTCGTTATGGCCCTTTGCATCATACTATATGGTTTAATAAGTTTGAGTACCACAAATTCACCCAGAGGCTGCTATGGTGCTCGGTTTTCCTAAAATAGGAAATCCATTTACAATATATTTTGTTTGAACATCAGATGCCAGCCAAAATTTAATTCCGAATTTGTCGGGCTTATTCGGTAAATATTGTGTAAAACTGCATCTGGCTTTGGTTGAGAAAAGTTGCTCGTCTATTGTAATGTTTGCGCCAGGTTTATAGCATTCTGTTCTGGCTGTTTTCAATAAACTTATCCCATACGGTTAATATTAGTGCAAATTTTTCATTTTTCAAACGTTGACTTCTATCATCTTTTTTGTCAAATCGAATAAACTTCAATATTTCAAGAAACTCATTCCGACTCATCATTGTACTGGAAAAGAAACTTGGTCCCCATTTTGTATTTCACAAATATGAAAGTTTCAAATTTTTCGCTTCGTATGCCCTCCCCCCCCCCTCCCCTTTGCGTACAATATTCCAGGGAATGCTTTCAATTTTGTTTCTGTAAGAGCCCATTTTTTAACCAAAACTCGAGAGGCTTCTGATTCGGTGCAAGATATTATACGTTGCAACATATGGCTGTCAATTAATAGAGAAAATGCGATAATTACCTTATCTTTTATAATGTTCCTTTTTACATATGCTGTGAGGCCGGATTTATCTTTGAATATATTATGCAAGGGTAATCTCCCAGAAGCTAATCTCCTGAATTCTTTCTCACCTGGTTCCGTCTATGGCAATTTCATTTGGACTAACTTGTACACTTTCAGTTTCATTTTTAGAACTTGAAAGCACTTGAGCACGTATTCTTTTGCGCACATTCAAAATGTTCTTAGGCTCATTTTCTGAGGACTCATTTTCTTTGCCACTAATGTCACTATTACTGCTATCACTACAAATTTCAATTTCTTTTTCCCCTGGTTCACTTCCGTCATACTCAGAGAATTCACTATCTTCGATATCAGAGCATTCCACTGGTATCTTTTTCAGTTTTTGCAACAATTCACATGTTTTCAATTATTTACTCATTTTCAAGTAAAATATCGCTTTATAAAACGATAAATCAGACCTTATTCCAACGATTGTGCTCTACAGAATGACCGTGTGCAACGGCAAGAGCAGCTATTCCTATTATTATGTTACGTTACGGCTATGTTTATGTAAACAAACTTATAGATAATATAAATTATATCTAGATACCTAATACCCCATCTAAATAAACGAGTCCGGTTTCAGTAAACAGTTTGTAGAATCCTATTACACTTATACCAGTACCAGCCAATATGCCCAGTCAATTTGACTGGTACTGGTATAAGTAGCCATGATACAAAATTTCTTTTATATTAAATGAATAAAACAAAATTAAAGTTTATTACATTATTCCTTTAACTATCCCTGCAAAAATCATTACATCATTGCAGAGAAAAAATATAACATGAAGTAGGAATTTTAAGATAAAGTTGTCAAACCAGTCATTTTCACTGACTTGGTAGTTCTAGTGTTATATTGAAACAACCAATATAATCAGCAAGTAAAATACAGTAATTGATGAGATCAGACAATGCATATTCGCAAGTACATTTTATTTATTCAAGAAAATCATCGGATGAAAAAAATACTTGAATGGACGCGTCTAAATAACCAAACAAATAACAGATACAACTTTTAACAAGCAAAATAAAATAGCCTGCGAAAACTGCGATTGAATATGTAATTACGTAGAACAGAATATCCGAGAAGTATTTTTATATGCAATAGTATTCCACATATGTATAGGACGTTTAAAACATTTCGCATCGGTTAAAATCGTACCTATCTTTTTCTTTGTACATACAGGAGAGTTCACGTATCGTGCACATCTCCGATAACTTTTAAGGTATGTGTTGTATGAATAGATTTTCGATAATTTGAAATAGAGCTGCATGGTTTGTAGGGGCACATTATTGTTTATTGTTTATTGTTTACAAAAATAGCCCATTAGGATATACAAAGTTAATGTACATATCTACACATCAAAAATAAGCGTTACAGCTACAACTACAAATTAAACTGCAACAAACTACAGTGGGGTACGGTAGGCATATCAACTATTTGATAGTAGAAGAAGATTCAAAGAATATACCAATTGTGGGAAATACATTATTAATATTTAAAATAACACAGTCGTCCTTGAAATCTCCAAAACTACTCCACCTATAAAAAAAAGTATATACATTACTACATGATGCACCCCTTCAAATCATGCAACTTTTGTATAAAAAACCTTTTCATATAACGCATACTTTAGGACTTATACGAGGTGTACAATTTGCGTGAACTGCGTATACCGTATAACTATGACTATAGTTATGTATAGTGTGTGTGTGTGTGTGTGTGTGTGTGTGTGTGTGTACACATAACAATAATAGATGCATACTAAGGAAAGCAATAAGAGTATAAAAATATTTCTACATCGATGATGAAAAATCTCCATTATTATTAACCTTCGAACTTCAGAGCCTTGATGTACGTATGTCTGCGAGATGGTTTTAACCACGAACCTTTTCTTCCACAAACTGGTCTATAATATCATAAGCGAATAATAACACGTGGCAATCAGATCCGAGCGAACCGCAGACGTTTACCTGTTCCTAATTTCCAAAGTTGTATTTACATTCAGTTACCTTTCTCTTGCATTTATTTGATCCTTACGAATCTCTGCTCAAGTTTTACCGCATATACATATTTAAGATTTTTTCTTCTTATTTTGCTTCCCGTCTAATAATTGGTACTTTGTTGCCAAACATCGTTGCATACAGAATTTTACAAATAGAACAGAACCTAGAGATTTTCAACGACGCGACGCGATAAAGTCGATAAAGACTAAGACATCTATATCTAACTTACTCGATGAATACGATTTTCATTGACGTTGAAATGATACGATAAATACCTGCACGTGACCCATTCAACATGCAAATCCTACAATTTCTCCTTAATATATTATTTTTCCGATTCGATGTCTTCTATACAAAATTAAGCGGACTAGAAGATCGGTCCTATGTTTTATGTCGAAAATCATTTTCTCCACCTGTTAGTTTGTAAACTTTTTTAAACATATTTATTACTATAATTCATATTATGTTTATCATTTACAAAACCTTCAGTTGCGTCAAAAAAATCCGATTGACGGCAATTTAAGTTATAGTAAATTGACTTGAACGATCTTTTAAAAAAACAGGAAGGGTACCAAAATTTGTAGGTTTCATTCAGAATATTTCAATTGTAAGATATTTTTGTGTTTACTTAGTCGTGTATTTATCGATCAATAATGTTTTGTTGAATTCGAAAGCTTTTTGTTATAATTATACTATTTTAACACTCTTTTGTAACTCAAATGTAATATCTCGTTGACTACCATATTTCTATCATAAATTAGTATGTATTTGTGTGCACTAGTTTTATCTGAAAAGTATGAAAAATTCAGTAATATTATTTATCGTTTACGTAGCCGATAATATGACTATTACATATAAAATGTTCCTAATTATAACATGCGTAATTGTTGACCTCGATCGCAATAGTCTTAGTCCAGATTCCACGTTGGCAATGTGCGTAATATCTACTTTCAAGACTTTTAGCGAATTTTCTACAAGTCAATTTTATTCATTAATCCATGAAATGAATAATAACATTTTTAATATTTCATGATGCTAGGGTCCGAGGTTAGTAGAATAAGTTGGAGAAATGCAAACTTCTATGAATTGTATTGTAATTGACGGAGATTTAAATGCAAATTCGTAAATTATGTAAAGAACGATACACAATACTAATAAACCCTTACTACTAAACACAATAAAGTTAATAATCATGGTGACTAAACATTTCTAAACAGTAAAATATGAAATAATTGCGAGCAAATAAGATTTGTTCATTTAACATCAACACTGTGTACATATAAGACCTGTACTTTTGTGTAATAATGACAGGTGTGTTTTTAAGCATGTTGTTAAGTGAGAAAGTCGAATTTCATGATACAAACACATCGATAGTTCCGGACCCGTGAAGCACTATACTATTGACGAGAACTCAAATATCGAACATATCATGATCATTCCGCCAACTTTGAACGTGATGACTTCCACGCAAAAATGTTTGATGGTGTATTCTCAATGACAGGGCGATTACTACCCTAACTAACTTGACAGTTAACAGTACATTGTATGGAAATATCGAATGAAGAATTTATAGAAACGCAACAATATTTTATATAGCTTTAGCATAACTTTATTAACAATCTTATTTGAAAAAATTTAATGGGATGTCTATAGTTACATAAAAATTGTTTTTTAAGAACTATAGAGTGCTAACATATTAATTTTCGGCAGCAAAACGCAGTAAGAAAAAGCTGGGGAAAAGATATAAATTTTCACGATAGGAATTAATGATGACGTAATGATTTTACTTTCGTCGAATACGCGGGAAAATCGCGGGATCTTTTACGAAATACGTCGTCATTGTATCGCGTCTTTTTTCGTTCCTGATGTTTGTTTTGCATAATCCTCGAAATAAACTTTTATGGATTGCCGATCACCTTTTTCCTTTTGGTACTTCGTTAACCGAAGAAGTGTAAATAACATTTCACTCGAAAACGTGTGATATTTATCAGGATGACAAGGCGGGAATTGCTGCTAAAAATATTGCAAAGTTTGACCGGTCACGCGTGTTTAGATTTAATTATCACCTCCGATCGTATGTATGTACGTATTTTTAAATATACTTCATTTAAATAAACTTACATATTCTTAAGTAACGTCAATGTATATTGCACATTCCGTATACTTAATAATTAATTTTTCAAACAATAGGTACATAATTTTAATTCATTTCCTACCTAATACTGTCGGAAATACCTACGTATTTCTATAGAAATCTGCCTTTAATTTTACACGTCTAAGTCACGAATTTTTGTTTATATATTTTAAACATGTCCTGTCGAACAGTTTTCACGTCTCATTGTTTTGAAAACGTCAGCACAAGGCAAATGAAATTGAAATATTTCGAGAATCATTTGCTACCCCCTCTGTAGTAATATGAAAATTGTTATTCATTGATCCGATGTATAAATTTTCAATTTATACAACGAAAATATACTGGATTATATATAAATAAATATATATATATACACACACACACACACATATCTTATTTGCCAATACAGATATAGTGCAAGATATTACAAGTCTCCTGAGCCATTCTAAAAAATTATCTATACTTCTACGAACAATCTACGCAATACAATCATCGTATAGGTAGTTTTTCTCATTATGATGAAGAAACATTATACCGTGAAGTAGACCAAACTATGCGACTAATTCTTTGTCTAAACGATTTCAAAGTTCTAAATCAAATAGGAAAAAACAACGTAAAAAAGAAGCAATCAAAGGGGTTAGAATTAGTCATGTAAATATCCTGCGCTCGTGATTCGCGTAATCGTGTAATTAAAAAAAATGCCTTTGTTTTTCTCTTGTGCTCCGCCGTGCTACTCGTAAAACTAAAATACTTCGATTATTTGAAACATTGTTTGAACATTCTACCTGGCAACAATATAAAGACTATGAAGCTAGAAAAGACCGATTCTTACTCGAACAAATGCAATAAAATAGTCGAATAGCACGTTTTAACGATGGAAATATCGGTTTCAACAGTTTACAGAATGCATTCTCTTTACAAGGATAATGCATTCGATTGTAACACCGGATATCTTTCTTTGTTTAAAATAAATAAAACAAACATAATGATTATTTAATCGAAGAATAACGCAAAGAAGCTTCAATATTTCCAATTTGGGAAAAATATGAATAATGCATTTTTTATTAATATGAATAATTCGTGTTTGTTATATGCCTAATCAGAGAACTTGCTTTGCATCGTATAAATGAAACATCATACAACAAGGTGTAACGGTGGAATATAACATCTTTCTTAAATTTTCCTATATTTTACATTTTCTTTCGACACGAGGTTGAATTAAATCATAGGAAAATTTATTAATTTAAAATATTGATATAAAAGTATAGGAAAAACTTGTTCGATGTCTGCCTCTCTTTTATCAAGAACGTCTTTGTGTCCTTTCTTTATTCTTAACTAGAGAGACCACCCAGCTTCATAAATCGATTCGCACACGACGCCAAATCACATGTAGGAGGAACTAATAGTGCTGGATCGCGAGTTCCATCGATGCGGGTGTGTTGCACGCCTATCGAATACCAATTATTATTGGCCACGCATCGTAACTGGTAATGAAATAAATAATATCGCATACGATTTGATGCAGCATATGGTAAAATATGTGTACAGAAATAAATAAATTCGGTTCCCTTGTCAATACAATATGTATTTTATTTCTTATGTAATATTCAAATCGATGTATCTTATGTAATGTCAAGCGAGAATAAAAATTTTGATAGAAAAAAACCAAAGGAATATTTTTTGCCCTCTCAAAAAATCAAATGTATTTACGGAAGATTGCGGAAGATGCAAAAAGATACTCTAGAGGATCGAAATAAATTTTAAATGGATTCCATTCGTACCCGTCACCCATATGTTTTATGCAATCGTCCGAAATTAGAGCCACGTTCTTTACAGATCGTTTTAATACAGTTGCAAAACAAAAGTGAAAATAGTTGTAGGAATGTCGCGACGAGAACAAAATTCGTATTATAAAGTTCGAATTCCTAAGCTTTATTCCTCTCCTAACGTAGGAGAGGCCATTGCACCAGGCAAACCCGCAGGTTTTCAAGGTTAAAAGTGGTCCACCTTGCAGATCATTTTTAGTCGAGCCGATTACGCTCACCGTCCAACGCTTGTTATATTATTTGACCGGGAATACACAAATTCTGAAAGAATACAAATTCATGGACCTAGCGTAATAGATCAAATATAGTTTAACATACAAAGGGACTTTACTTTTTATCAATTTAATCGTAAAAATTAAATTACTCGTATATGTTTAGCAGCATGGAGTATGGCATGGTTAAACCGTGAAAGGTCATTGATGCTTAATAGAAAGCCGACGATGGCGGAAAAGGACAGTAAAAATTTCCACACTATTAGACGAGTTCTGAAACCTTGGCTGTTTCCTGCGTCTTGACCTGTAACATCACGCAAGTCTATTATGTCTGATTAATCATTTAAACTGTTCGATGACGCCTATAGTACATACTATGTAAATGTATTTATGTAAACATTTCTGTATACTAACAGTGATATAGTTTTCTATGCTAATTTATATTTCCGGAACAGTGAATCGAATGAAAATTCTCGATCGATTGAACATGACCTTTGGAAGATTCAAGCAACGCGCAAAGACGTAACTAATATAAGAAGAAATTCATCTAACTAATTTACCTCATTGACATTTCTACGTCGAAGTAATTATACCTGTGTTATAAAAACTACGTTCAGTGTAAAAAGTGGACGGACACGACCCGATCAATAAATAATTTGATTTTGTATGTGATACACGATGTATTATTTATTACATTGGAGACATCGGTAGAATCGATAAATAAATAATTGTGAAATGAAAATTTAAAAAAAGGCAAAGAAAATTTTAGAGTCAATAAAGAAAATAAGCAATTCTAGTTGGTTTATGTTAAATAATAAAAGTGATAATTCTTTAAATCTTATTGAAAATCTAACGCTCGAAACTGTCACACGATACATGAAAAAAATATAAAGTTCTCAGGGTAAAGATCGTTTCATTTCACAAAATAAAAAGTGTATCAGGTTTGACATTTTTTTCTTATTTTTAAATCATTTACTTTTCTACAAAGTCTGAAATTTTTCCACATTTCAAAATATTATTCCTCCATATTAAAAATAGATATTTCACTATCACATTCGAGAAATTAATTCAGGTAGCATAAAAAGAAGTTTAACAATTATTAAATAAAGCATTCTGATTTGACGTAGAAATGCAAAGCAAAAAGCTTCACGTAAGATACTATTCATTAGCATCAACTTACTCTCTATGGAATAGAAAAATTAGATTAATTAAGAATAAACAGGTATCCTGACAATTGATTATACTTTTATTTATAGTTTATAACAACTTCGTACACGAATTCCCACTTAACTGCAAGGTAGATTTATCTCTGGAATGCGACTATCTTAAGGTATTATATTTCTTTAGTTTCCTAGACTCCAACTGTTCAAACTTTATTATTCAATATGAAATTCTATAAGACCATTGCCTTCTAAAAATACTTTCGACGTTTTGTTAATATTTTTTACCGTTATTTTGCTATAGACAATAATGATTATTCTCAGATATTGAATTTCGAAAAATCGAACTGTCATCGAAATACCTTAAAATCAGCTACGTTCAGTTTCATAGTCGGTTAATTAATTATTCATTTAATTATAATATAAACAAATGTTTCGTTTTCGACTCATCTCATATGAATAGACTATCGTCTTGGTCGTGCATAATGATAGATGGCATTTAACAATCCAAATAACATGATGATGCAAATGAGTACAGTCAAGTCCTCCTAGAACACAGTTAATTCGTTCCGTGCTAAGCACATCGGAGCCGTGTTAAACAAATGATGGAAACACTCGTGCTGTATGAAGTTTGTCCAAGTTTATTAGTGCTATATAAAACCGTATTGCAATTTTTGCACCGTGTTATATCGAAATCGTATTTTCGGAATAACGTGTTGTAGGAGACATGAGCGTCCATACATATTATATCAATAAATCGATCATTAACATAAAACGAAAAACAGTATTGCTTAACTAATTGCGTAGTATGAATATTTCATTGTGTTGATACGATCACGATGTATCCAGCTTTGATGTGGCTCGTACTGAAAACTGCGTCATAAACAACGAATACCAAAAATTCAAGTTAGAATTTTGTTCGACTTATATTGTGTATGATTGCGTAATCAGTTTTGCTTAAGCGCTATTTGAGAGAGTATATAATAGTAAGGTAGTAATGAAGAAAAAAAATACCGTCCCGATATTGAGAATTTAGCCGATCACGGCGTCTCACCGGTTACACTACACATTAAGTATTCATCATTCGATTACCTGAAGAATACTAAGCGGCACAAGCAGAGAAATAAGGAAAAAATAAAAACGGTTTCAACATTTTAACATTCGTGATGTCGAGCTGTACGGTATAACTGATATGTATTGCTTTAATATCAATCCTATTTGCAGCGAATCTTAACTTGACCCGAACCCGAACAGTTACAGACGATAAAACACGTAGCGTAGATAAACAGGTACTTCGAGTATCACAAAAGCAACTAAAATACATGAAAAATGTAAAAATTCATATGGTGAATCTTTAATAAGGTCATTCACATGGAACGTCCAATCAAAATCCTAGTAGTCTAAGCCTGGTAGACGTTCTATTAAATCTGCTCGTGCAAAGGCAAATAACGCGCGTAGATCCTCGGAAATGAGTGGACCATTGTACAATTGTCGTAAACCACTGTCATATTTCCCAAATAGGACAGATCGCTCATGGTTCGAACACATAGCCTACAAGGCACACATACACCCTGTTTATACGACCCTTGAACAGTCGAGAACCATCTACAGGCGGTAGAAAAGCGTCGACTTCTACAGAAGTTGGTGGGATCGGTGTTCTACCCCACATGCGGTAACCAACGTGCACACACGGATGTGCCGATATAAAACACCGTTTTCATCGTGGAACTTCAGTTTCTTCGAACGTAGTCAAACACGAAGGTTCTCTCCTGGAGAATCCAGTTATATTACATTTTAAGGCAATTGTGCACTCGCATCTCGTAAGACTTTGGGTTCGATATAATTTTGACGCGATCTAGTTCGCGGAAAGAAGACCATAAACATTGGTGTTGTTTTATTCTTATTTAGCTGCCTCCTAGATCGGGCCAGGTCGTTATCAAATCACGGTATGTAAAAGATTTCGGTTGCAGACATGTGTGAATTTCAAATAAAAGATCGGCTAATAGATACTGGAGAGGATCGGTTAAGGTTTTTTCGATATTTGGCTTCGATCTGTATTGAATCGTACTGATATAGAACATATTAAATATTTATGACTGAATATATTTTATTATCAATGTTGAGTATTTCGTTCGTTTTACGATCAAAATATTTCGCGAAAGACATGTTCCTCGTAATTTGTAATTTGTAACGTTTCATGACGGATCTGGGCCAGACAAGGTTTACAGAAGAAATTGCTGCGTTTACATGGGATCGTTTACGCGAGAAACAAAGGAACAGCTAAACCAAATTTAGACAGGGCTCGTCACTGCCATAAACGATCTTATTTTGCTTTGCTCATCGCTATCTAGCGGGCGAAAAATGACATGAAATTTTTATTTAACAAGATATGTGCTGTTGGTCATATGTAGTGAAGGAAATTAACATCTCATAAATCATAACTTAAAAATTTTAGTAATCTTAGAATATAAAAAGGACATCAGTTTTTGTGTGGCGTGTGAAAATCATCAATCCAAGTGAGAGTCTACGCGAAGGTGTTCATTACGAAGAACAATTATGTTAAGATTACGGAAATTCTAACTACCGCTAAGTGTCATCATTAACTTCGTAATTCAACTAGAAATTAGATATAACATGACAAATTATGGTAATCCCCACTTGCTTCAATGGCAAAAACCTTTAAATTAGAATCAGCGTTAAACTTTCGCAATATTTTAATCATCGGTGTGATTTGATAAAATTATCTCAGCTCTGAGCGACCAACCTCCATTCTATAAAACATGTTATTTAGTTATGAATTTCACAGAATTTCTTTTATCGAGTCGATCAGTCGATTTTACACGCTCGATAATAGTCCCCGTTCAAGTAGCTCTTTCAAGAGGCTTTTACCGTGATTTTCAAAAATTCGTCGATCGATTTTATTCTCGAACAAGCTGTATTGCAACTGGTTAAGACCGTTAGGATGATATTTTCAGTGTTTCCGCGAAAGTAAACTGCCAGAAGACAAATAAAATTTGTTTAAAATCTACTTTGGAACTTCGTCCGTCTGCATACGGACTTAATGCTCGCACAAGACGTCATAATTATTTCCACTTAGATCTCCATCTTCCCAAAACAACATGTTTCTTTAACTGAACAGCTAATCAATACAAAAAGAGATTTAACGTTTTCTTAACTCTCTCGCAGACAATAGATCGATCGATCGCTGAATTTGGCGGGCAATCATGATAATTGCACGCGCTGGAACGCTATCGTTGTCTCGTAACAAAGGCATTGCATTCATTATTTTCTTCGCTTAAGGCTTAAGGCTTAAAATAAAGAGCGAAGGATGCACCTGACTCGGCAGTAAACAGCGCTTAACAAGCGGGAATTGTCAAGGGAACAGTGATTTCAATTGCAACGCGCAACACCACATTTGTCAGACTTCTACATTCTAGACTTTACATTGCAAATCTGTTTCTTAATGCGTCTTCGATATATAGTGACCCGCTCAGGATCCTGGCTGATTTGAATTACGTGTGCGTTACACGTTTCTTGGAAAAAAAAAAAATAAAAAAGGTGCTGGTTCCACGGAAAACCTCGGCTTAAGACGAACTTACTGCCTCAATCACTTTCCCATACATTATCAAACCGCGATTCACAGGTTATTTATTGGACAGAATTTCCTCTTGTTCTTCGTGTTTTATCGACATTAGTCGTACGTGCAATGAAGTTAGTAATTATCACGGTATAGCGACTGCGATTGAAATGAAATATTTCTAATACCACTCGTATTTCATGCAACTAGCCGTAAAAAAAAATAACGAATTAGATTAACAAATTTGAAGAAAATAGAACGGAATCATTGATAATAGACGTGAATTTTTGTTTTAAGTTTAATGCTAATGTTCTTGTTAAAATATTGTAAGATCTTTTGTTTATTGAAAGAAGAATGAGATTGGCATATAGAAGTTCAAGAATAACATCAGGATCAGAAAAATAAACAAATATATTAAAGTAAGAGCGAGAAAAGACATTGATGAATAAGAAAGAACAGAAGGTAATTATAATCGCCCTTGAGCTTCTGTGGATATTTTTCTATGTAAAATTTTATCTTCCTCGTTAAACTTTGATCTCACTGGTGACACTTTACAGTCACTTTTACGATTTACTTCCTAATACCAGTCCACCTCGCAGTTACTAATAACTATTTGTACATATTGTAGTCATATACGCTACTTCTGCTAAGAAATTGTTTCGTCTTCAAAGAACACTGATGCATTAGACTCAGCATTAATCAAAATGTCCAACATCCGACAAACAATAATAAAAATATTTGCATCGGCTCGCCTGCTTAGTATTTACTTTATGTAGATCTATGAAGTATTTTGCGCAACGTAGAAAATAGTTATTAACGTAGAAAATAGACAAACGAATGCACTGCTTTTAACGCACCAAATCACAAAACTGTGCTACTGTCAAGTGTTGCTATCACCAATAGGAAATATTTTAATTCAATCGAACGTGATATCTCCATTTAATCGTAAAGATATTACATCATTGATAAATCTAGATATGACCGAATAGTAACAATTCCGAGCGAATAAACGTTCATAGGGATGGGTTAGTGAAGAGCAAACAGAACGACAAGATTCAACGACTAGTATCGAACAGTAGGTTTCCGTGGCGGAAATAGTAGAGTACTTGGATCGTGAGTGGGCGTTGCAGTATTCCATGAGGTCACTTCTCTCTCTAACCCTACTCGAACGACAATGCAGATCGGATTGCGAAACCGACGCTGGGACAAGCATGTCTTTCGTACCGTTTTTCGACAGACAAACGTTCTTCTCCGATTTGCTCGTAGTTTTCTAAATTTCGCAAGCCACTGCGTTGAAAGTCGGTCACACGACTTTTCGTCGGTGTCGCGAGTAATTCGCTAGAAAAGACGAATTAAAGAAAACAATTATGAGAATTGGTTCAAACACCTGTTCGGAGATTGAACCGGCCAAAAATAAACTTTCACAATCGCTACTGGTTATCGCTACACTGCGGATGTTTATGCAAAATTTTAATTTTTGTAAATACATATAGCTAAAGAAATGAAACTTAAACAAAAATATGTTTCATCCACTAAATGTGATGATCGTTATACTTTGGTTATTTTAAGTAGTTTTCCACGTGATACGCGTTACATGTACTTTTGCACCTTTCGATTCTCCATAAATGAATGAACATCTGCAGTCTAGGAATTGCAATTTGAATAGACGAAAAATTGTTTGATAAAGAGCTCTACGATAATAATGAACCTTATACAAGAATTTGAAAGCATTTACTATGATGTATCGAATCACTGAACTGAAAAGTATCATTTCTCATACCTGGCTTTATTGTTGTGGCTTTCTCTGTGATAATTGCCATTTCGCTTTCGAACGAATCGATTTTAGCTCGTTGACGTCGACTGGGTAAACGAGGATATAGTATGCGAAAAGATTGTCCTTGTTTGGACCAGGAGTGACATAAAAGATCGAGATTCTTCGAAAGAAAACGAGTGTAACCGCGGGCACATTAAAGTCGTTTAATGGTATTAGAGAAACTAATGACGCATGATTCTAGGGTAGAATAATGGAATTAAGAGGAAAGTTATTTTCGCTGACATAACGTTACGAAAATGCAATCGAAATATTTTTACTATTGTTATGATTATAAATATAATATAAGATACAAAATAAGATAAAAGATCGACAAACGATTATAGATCACAAGATATTACGAAGACAACTCAGTCGTCCAAATTGATTCATTTAATTACAAAAGAAAATCAGAAAGAAAATAAATTTATAGTCGCTGTATCAAAAAGTGGTATTCCCAATTACATCTAAATCATAAGATATGAAGACCTTTTAGATCTAACATTCGTTAATTCTCAAAAATTCGAAAAATACGATAAATTTATAATCAGCATTACCAGTTTAATGTATGTGCGGAACTAGAGACAATACTTATTTGTCAAGCACCAATTCGATAGAAAACAGGAAGCCGGAACTCCAGTATGATCTATAGAATGGTTGGATGAATAGGCACGAGGATGTTAAGAATATTAAAATATTGAAATATTATTGAACACGACGAAGAAGACACGATATTTAAAATCTAATCTGCTCAGATTTTTGTGAGACTTGTTTTAAAATTATAAAATAAAAAGGATTTGAGTTTGTTAGCAATCGTCTGAAGAAAGAAATTCAAACAACATACACACCTTCTTTCTTACATCGATAATATTACTCTATAAAATATTTGGAATCGTTGGGGGACAAACAGTAATCTGTTAACACGTGGTTTAACCTTATTAAAGAATGGCTTTTTCACAATGAGCGCTATCACGTGCGACGCATGACAAAATGTTTCACGCGTGCCTCGAGATAAACGTACGTTGCGTTTGCCGTTCGCGTGACGAGATATGATTTCGTTGATCGTGTTTTCAACAAAGAATTCCTGGCGTCGCGCCGTTCCAACGTTGTTCGCGTTCCTGCACTCGCGGGTGTAGTACATTCGAGGAAATCTCACAACAGTGAAAGCACAAGTCGGCTCTAACTTTTAGTCACGCTGTCAACGTCGATTCATAGATTCTCAAACCGCCGTCTGCGTTGGACGATCGTCGAATCGCAAATCGTGAACAGTTTGTTTGTTCGAAACGCAAATCGATCTCGTCGAACGCACTATTCGATAAAAATTGTGTAGAAGTGGTTCCAATCATATCTCTGATCGGTTCGTTGAACCATTGAGTCATGTTTTTCGTGATGAACAAAACCGTTTCGCATCATTGATGATGAGAACAATACACAAACAGTAAGAACGTGAATTTCTATTTATAATTTCTATTTATATTATATGAAAACGTGATTTTCAGATGGCACAACTTGTAAGAGCGATATACGATGGCTACCGAGACCTAATGGACAACAAGAGCGACCCAAGGGTCAATAATTGGCCAATGATGAGCAGTCCATTCCCGACCATCTTCATCTGCCTATTTTACGCCTACTTTGTCAAGGTTCTAGGTCCTAAGCTCATGGAAAATCGCAAACCTTTCAATCTCAGAAAGGTCATGCTATTCTATAATCTTTTCCAAGTGATATTATCCACGTGGTTGTTTTACGAGGTATGTGAATCGGTTAGGAAATATCTATAATTTATCTTTATAGCTAAATTATTTGAAAAATGTCATGGAAAACAAACAAGTTTTTCGAAACTCATTGTAATGCATCGTTTATTCGGTGTAGTCCTTAGTATCTGGATGGGGAGGTTACTATTCGTTCCGTTGTCAACCGGTAGACTATTCGGACGACCCGCTGGCAATACGAATGGCACATGGCTGCTGGTGGTACTACTTCTCAAAATTCACCGAATTCTTTGACACTATATTGTTTGTATTGAGAAAAAAGAACAATCATATTTCAATATTGCACGTGATCCATCATGGGTGCATGCCAATATCAGTTTGGTTTGGTGTCAAATTCACTCCTGGTAAGTATTCTCTTACTTTGCACACATATACATAAATACATGTAATCGAACGATCATCAATACCTCATAACAGATTTTGCACGGCAATAGATGCACGCGTCATGCCTGTTATTAAACACTTATTCATCCTCGACAATTGATCGTGAAACGTTCCGTCTAAGATAGTAATTTTCTTAGATATCAGTATGTGGTAAATATGTAATCTGTGATTTTAAGTTGAACTTGGAACAAAGAAACTGTAACCCCATAGCGGTATGGTTTGAGAGAGATGTATTTTTTTACAGAAGGTTGAAATTATGCTATATATATTGTTGTATCTGATGCCAGAAAATCAGAAAATATCTTCAGTGTAATTACTTTTCTAAATTGTTCGTAGTGAATTCGTCGCCAGTTTATTACATTATCAAAGGGTTAAAGTAAAATGCCTGTTAAATTTTAAAAGGTCGGAACGGAAGACCTGAATTTAAAAAATTAATCAGGTTAAAATTTGACATAAGACTTCCCTTATGGATTTCTAAAGATCTTCTATATTTTTCGTAATATTATTAACGAATAACACGAAATCGAAAAATAAAACTTTCGCTATCTCCCATCGTTCATTCCCCGTAATACGTAACGTGCAACAGCTTCGATTCGATACCTGCCATACAAAAGCTGTATCAATAATCAGTTGGTTTTTAGCCCTGTGTAACTTGCAGGTCAAAGATAGACGTAATACCTATTAGTCTAACGACTTAGAAGTTTTTCAACGTCATTAAAATTCGAAACTTCATTAGGAGATAATCGTAACACGATCGACTTTCATTTACAGGCGGTCATGGCTCGTTCTTTGGCATGCTAAACACATTTGTGCATATTGTGATGTACTCATACTACTTTTTGGCTGCTCTCGGACCGAAGATACAGCCATATCTCTGGTGGAAGAAGTATCTGACTGCGCTGCAGATGGTCCAATTCATCCTGGTGGTATTCCACGCTTTCCAACTTCTCTTTATCGACTGCAACTACCCGAAGGTGTTTGTCTGGTGGATCGGGCTGCATGGCGTCATGTTTTACTTCCTGTTCCGCAACTTCTACAACCAGTCATACGGGAAGAGAAAATCTCCTAACGCATTAACGAAGAAGGAAACAGAGAGCCAGAACGAGAAGAAACAGCAGAACGACGTAAACGAGAACGGTAAAATATACGCGAACGAATACAAAATGGCAACCGGTTACATATCGGACAGTGGCCTCAGAAACCGCGTGTTTATCGACAACCGCGGTTTCCAAAAATAAAATGCTAGCCATCAGTCTGAATCGCATTATGTGAACATGAATTTGTATTCAACGGATCCATCGATATAACATAAGCGGGCAGATTTTATCGTCGTACAATATCGAGAATATCTCGTCAAAGAATATAGAAAGGTGATTGAAAACGTTCGATTTTCGATATCTAATTTTTCGGATTCACCAAGTAACTCATCTGTTACCTTCTACGCGGATAAGGATGCGTTTGAATATATTACGAACACTAGCTCGCTTCCTGTGTGTATTCTGTGTCGCGCGTGTAGATTGTGTGATTCTGCGATTTGTGTGATTTGTATATCGGGGAATGTATGAGACAGAATGTCGGCGATACTCCACCACACTGTCATCAAGCTAAGCTTACGAGAAATTGCCAAATATTTCTTTCTAAGCTCTTATCGTCTGTCGTGAAACTTTGTAAATTCGGAGCAGAGGTTACTTTGTATCTGGAGCGTCAACAACATGGCAGCGAAACTAAGACCGGTTTCATACGACGATACGTGTATAGAGACATACTAAATATACCATGTATACCAATGGAAGTATTAACATGATGGATTATGAAGAGATACAGTACCGCGATACTGATTTCGTGTATCCCGAGAACGTCGGCCGTTGGCGATACTTTTCGTACAAAGTTAGCAGATCAAAGAAGGATCGACGCAGATGACCTATAAGCACAAACGAGACTGTATATTTTATTCTCGGGAGTATATCTCATACGCGTACTCACGGTGTGTAGCTCATGATGTGAAACCGGCAGCGCCGATCTAGTCGTAACGAACGTTACGGACTTCGTTGCGATTCAGCAACGTTCTTATTGCTCAATTCATCTAACTAATTAACTTCTATGTTCTATTTTCTCCGTGATTCTTTGTAAATCTTAGTCGCTCGGCGGCACACGAGTGATACAAGTGACATTTTACCGCGTGAACTCGCTGTAATCAAATGTCTTTCCTTGTTTTCCTATAAAGAACAACAGAAGCAGACATATAACTGCAGCGTTAGCGGATAGTAAAATATCGCTCATGGAGTCATGAGCCCGTGTCATTAGAACTATGCATTCTATCGCGAATGCAAATCAGTCTCAGAAGTAAGTATTGCTCGCGAGCAATCGACAAATCGGATCGGATCGTTTTTTTTTTCTTTTTGTTGTTGTTGCTGTTTTCAAATGTATTCAACGAATGTTGTTTTGACTAAATTTTGTAGATCTTTCGAGAAAGATGTATCTTGGAAGAGAAGCGCTATTTTGGCATTAGAGACTTTGTGATCAACAGTCGAACGAACAGTTGAAATTGCATGATATCGTATCTCGCTTGCGATTACCTGCTTTTTCGAATATGGTTAGCTTGTTTTAGTTATTAAATATTTTGCAACGACTTTTGCAACGAGCGTGAGTTATAGATTTATATAGAATTTGATATCTTTTGTCTTAAGAGTTTACTGTGATAGTTACCGGCCGACACGTATATCCGTTTACAACCAATTTCTAATAAGAATCTATACACAAGCGTTCTTCATTATCTGTTTATAAAAGAAAAAAAGCGATTCGAGAGACGTTGATTGAACAATACGAAGGGAATACATATTCAATGCATAGAATAAGTAAATTTGTACAATACAAACTAATAGTAATAAATGAGAGATGTATTTATTTTACGATTAAATTGTGTGATTTTTAATGAACAAATTTATTTCTTTGTTCATATCCTTATCGTTACTTCAAATAAGATCTAGAATTAATTATTTAGAAAGTGACCTGCGGGTTGATGCAATTTACATCGAACTTCATAGATTCCGACATTGTCGATCATCCTATTCTTTTTGCCAAACTCTTCGCCTTTAGTTTCTATGGTACTTTTCTTCCTCGGCTCTCCAGCTATTTGACTAACAGAATTCAGACTGTTAAGTAACAATTGTTGTATCGTAACAAATATTGTTACAATAACCATCATTCTAAAGAGATTACTGTGCTCTCAGACGTCTCACAAGCTTCTCACTCGGGTTCTTTACTTTTATTTATTTATACTTTACACTAAAAATGTATCAGAAATCTTCTTAAATTGGTACATTTTTACTTTCGATGACGAACTAAAGATTTACAAATCAGGTACGTTTGTGAACGATGCACTTCTGTTACGAGAGAAATTGAATAACCTACCTTCCTGGTGCTCGCGTAATGAAATTAGTTTTAACTTAACAAAGTGTCATGTAATCCGTTCCAGTCGCAAACTTAAGGTATTTAACTATCCTTGTTACTATTCACAATACATCTTATCATCCGTTGATACCATATGTGACTCATAAATGTATTTTCCTAATTTACTACGTTCCTGGTTCATTGTCAATACATAGGTAGGTATGGATTCAAGACCCTTGGCTTTATTTATCGCAGCTTTAAGTTATTCTTGAATACCATCACATCCCGAACACTCTATGAATCTTTACTTCATTCTTGAGTATGGATCCGCCATCTATGGCTCTCGTTATAAGTACCACAGTATGTTAATTGTGAGGGTCCGTTGATATGTTCCTTCTTTGCTATAAATACGACTCGATATTGCTGTATTTCGAGTTTATTACCTGTGATCATTTCTTTTTCTTTTTTTTTTCTTTGCCGCATTGGTTTGCCGCTGCCGACCCTCTATTTACGTACAAACATGTTAACCACTTTGTTTGTTGTCCTGAAATTCTTGAGAAACTTAAGTTTCTATTATCCTTATACAACAGCGCGTAGTCTTATGAAACATGCGCTTTTCCTTCGTGAGTCTTATCATACAAACTACAGATACGATAACGTTGTAAATCACCTCATTCTAACCACTATTGTGATCCCATTGATTTTAATACCTTTTACAATGCTTTTAGATACTCTACTCTAATCGACATTCGTAATTCCTCTCCTTAACCACTTCCTTTCCTTCCTTCTTCCTGCTTCTTTACCTCAATTTAGGAATAATAATTGTTATTATTTTATTGTCATTATTGCTATTATTATAATGACTATTGTCATCTTTACCATTATTTCGTTACGTTTAACCTTTTAGTCGTCTGAAACGATTCTGTTAACAGTTATCTTACTTTTTTGCAATGTGTATTATTATACTTTGTGATTGCTATGTGTACTATTTTTGTATCAAAAGGTCATTCACATAGATTCTATATAGATTAAATTAGATAAGGTACTAGATAGTTCTTACAAGACATCGTCTAACATTTATAGCTTTCGTATTCACACGTCCAATTTTTGTACCGATGCAGACGAATAGTCTACATTAATTTGCAACCACGTTTTGCGTTACCGTATGGTCTACTTCATCTATGCCATTCTAAGATGCAGCAGGGCATTGTTACAGCGGCGATGCTATTGCAAATAAAACCAGTAGTTTCAATGAAAATGACTCCTGACTCCTGATTACACCTCTTTGACTAAGACATATTATGCTTAAAAATTTGGAAAAGTATTATCATTTTTCTTTTCATTATAGTTAACCTCTTTATATAATTTATAGGATGTTCGGATACAGCTGTAAAAATATTTAAGGGGTGATCCTTGAAGCTAAAAGGAGAATGGGCAACAGCTTACTTTGTACAAGTCAGAGAAAAGAAGATTACGACATTCGAAAACGTAAACGATTCTACGCGACGTTTTGTTATAATTATTTTTTGCTATTATTTATTAATTTATTTATTAATGTTCTTTTCTACGACTTGTACGAGGTAAGCTACTGTCCATATATCGTTCGATTTAAGGATCCCTGTACATTGCGCTGCTTAGGCTGATCTACTTTCGTTCGTGTAAGAAGGTTTGTTCACGAACAGGGGCATTTCGGCTAATATTTAATTGTGAATAACGAAAGAACAAAACCAAAAACACAATCTTTTTATTGTTCATTTTCACCTTTTTATAGCTTCAAAAGTTAACCCTTAAATTTTTTTACACATGTAGTAAATTGAATTTTTATGGGTTTCATTTAGAATTTACTATCGCATGGTAATCGATTGACATAGAAGATTAAAACAATCGTGATACTGCTATCGATCATGTGTATCATTCGTAGAGTTTAGTAAAATATTGCGAAACAGATTATCATATAACGTAAAATTTAATACATTCGTATATAGTTGATTCTAGTATTAAGTTTCGTGTAAATTATGCGCGAAAACTTGATAAATCATAAAATTAATTTCAAACAATAAAATATTCCTTTTAATTTTCAAAAATGTTTTCGTTAGAAAATGGAATATAATATAAAAGTTAATTAGTAATATTCGGATAATAGAAATCAAATTTTGCATTTAAAAAATTATTGTCTAAGAAGCTTAAACTTTCGTAAATATGAGTGAAAGAAAATCATATTATCAAGTTAATAATTGCAAAAATCTCCGAAAATTTCAGTAATTGGAACGCATTAAAATTGGAAAACATTAAGAATATAACAATACAAAAAGTTTTGCGCGGAATCACCATTTCAACCTGTTATATCATGTATAATGCGATTGAAGAAGTACAGTTGAGCAAATAGATATTGCAGAAGTGTAGAGTTCTATGCTTAATATGCAAAATATGCTTAATATGCAAAATGTTTTATACCTTACTTGTAATTTCATAGCAAAATTTAGTTTCAACATAAACCACTACTATACTGAATCGGTAACGTTGCATGCGATACGAAAATGGTATGGGAGATTAAGTGACTTTCGAAATACAAAAAAGACTTGAATGTCTATTCTGTACATCATCGACAATCAATGATCCAGATACAAACAAGTATCCATTCTTAATCAATGGTACAAGATGTGAACATCGATGCGATTGCGTTTTTGCATCACTGACTAGTCAATGTCTGTACCTCGTCTGTGTCCTAATATAAAATTCCTACTTTAACGACACACGATTTCTACTTTAACCACCCCAGTGTATAATTTTGATCTTTTACTTATCAACCTAACATAAGATAGTATTAAAGAACTTAAGAGCATAAAGAATTCACAAGATAGAATCAAATTTTCAAATATCATTTCCTACATTTTTCTGAAAGCTGAAATTCAAATGCTAATTTTGTTCTAATGACTATTAGTACTAGTGTATTAAAAATACTATTCATATTATATAAATCATAACTACGTGTGCATACGCGTGTGCCTGCTAATACCATTCTTCAAGAACAAAACTAAAACCAACGATGCAATGATACTTGATTAGTTCGTGATTATATATACACGCTAAATTCAAAGAGGAAGTGTTTCACGCGATGCCTATCATTTACAGTAAAGACGATCTATTTGCTAGTTTCGAGAGTGAATAAACCAAGTAGTACTAATTTTCATCAGTGAAAGTGACGACGGGTGAAAGTCGTGAGCCACATCTCATAAAGAAGACACCGTATAAACTGCATATACATCACAAATGAATGTGCTATACATGCTAATATATTACGACAGATATATCATACTTTTACCGGCGATTACGATAGATTGCGTCCGACTAACGCGAAACAAGAATTTATAATCGAAGGTCCCAAGGAATTAATCATCATCGATGGATCGACAAATGTTATACCAAAGATATGCTAGATACATAAAGCAATGCAAAAATACTTTTATAATACTGAAACTATTCAAGCAGGAAGTATGACGTACGTTTACAAGTAATTCATATACATTATTTTATCTTCAAATTCGATTAATATGAATTGATTCGAAGATTTGAAGAGAAAAATTATCATATCGTTTGATACGAAATTTTAAGCAATTAGTAACTGAAAAATAATAATATCGATTAATATAGTATCAAAGGTACGTCAAATAAATCAAGTAATGCAGTCTTTTTCTTATCTTTTTCACACTTTTATAACTAACTCGCATACGGTTAGGGTTAGGTTTAGCGTTAGCGTTAGGGTTAAGTAACTTGCAAAAGTATTCGATTATTTTTAACATTCAAAATTTCAACTATTATAATCATATAATCGTTCAATACAATTTATCATGATTATAATAATAAAATTTAAGATAGATCTGAAAATGTAATATAAACCACGCATTTATTGCGAACGTATACATTTGATAAATACATAGTATGTATACATAGTAAGAATGATTGTATTAAACATAAAATTATTAGAGTCTAAAGGTTGACTTACTAAATATGGAAATTTATTAATATAGCGGATAATATCACTTAAACAGTTTTATAGTCATTATGAAGATTATATTATAATACCATATAATAAAATATACAATAAATATCTCGGAACTTTTACATACGTATTTATTTCAGACTCCAAAAATATATTCAAATACTTTCATGAATTGCTATATATTATTCTGCTTTCAAATTTGATCGATATTCGTTTCGAAAAGAAAAATAATCTTTTGCTCCAATTAAAAATGTCAAGCAATTAACAAGCAAAAATTGTTATACTTAATAATAGCACAACGATTGTGAAGATCATGAATAACATTACGAAAGTAAACGAATGCTCAAACGCGTTTTCCCAATCTGCATGACTATGTATAAATTTGAACCTGTGATATATAACACCACACAGTGGACGCTTAAAAATCTGTGCATGGCGACGGAAGCAAAACTAAAACGCATATATCCATTTACTGGTGAAGTTCCATTAAAAATAAACGACGAAGCGAATAAATTGTCGCGTCTGTTCGATCAAATCAAAGAGCAGTCAACTTAATTAACGAATCGAACAACGCAATTATGATTTACGTCACTTCCCCGATTTCAAGTTTCGTAATACAACTCATTACCTTTTATTCAAATTTTTCCGCATACACAATACGATAAAGCACAAAACCAATTATATGTATACAAACGCCGCTGATAAAGATGTTGCAATAATTCTTTTACGCGTTTCCAATGCTTTCACGAAAAAATTTACATGTGCTACGATTTTAATATGTTAACATACTTACTAACGACAGATAATATCCTATCAACTTAATAATTATGTATTTCGTAATTATCCTTTAACATCGTTTTTATAATAAGCATCTTTGAAGCCCAATCGATCAGCATAATTGAAATATCGACATAAGGTGCCGCCAATATTTTTTCTACAATTAATATACATTATTACAATTCTACGACTAACCCAAAAGCAATTAATCGAAAGGTAAACTTTAAAACGATGCGTAACAACGGAAGAAAATGCATGACATTATTTTAAAGTAGTACACATTAAAATGATAGTGTGTAAGAGAAGCAGAAGAAACAGAAGTCAGCTGCGAAAGTTACAAAGTAAGAACATTGATATATCCAAATATGTGTGTTTTAATAAATGTATCATAAAAAACGAGGTAGGAAATTCTATGTTGGTATACAATGAACAGTGAACAGTTAATGCGTCAATAGATAATTAGTGTTGAAATTTTAATAAATTTTACAGTTCAATGAGATTCAGTTGAGCGTTCAATTAATTTATGCGTCTGTAATAGTCATTACCGTTTAATATGAGTTCAGAAAAAGCGCAGATAATGTTATTTCCTCGTGCACAATTTAATTCGTTCGATTTTCTGCGTTACAAATTCATTATTTGTGGAAATATTATAGTAGAATAACATTTATTTGATATTAAGTGTTATTCTACGATGTGTCATCGTATTACGAAAAAGACTATCATCATAATTAATCGCATGTAGATCACACATACACCACGAACGGGCTAGCTGAGGCAGAAAAGTCGCCGAGAGGAAATTCAGAACATCGACTCGAAAGTACAATATACACAGGTGTACTATCAGTGTGAGTCTCTGATGAAATCATCTTTTAGAATTCTTTTCCATCTAAACGCGTCTCTTTCCCGTATGCCTCAAACACTCAGAAAACTGATGAAATACTGATGAAAATTCTAATAAAATTATTTATATATTATAAATACTGCATTTATATCAAAGTACAAAAGCACAAAATATAGGAAATCCTCGTATAAAATAGTAGTTGCCTTGAAATCTTATATTCTACGAAACAGTATTATAAATACTAAACTTCACTGTTTTTTTATTAGGTAGGGAAAACCGTGATTTCTGGAGCATGTTAGAACAAAATTTGAGTTGTAATTTGTTTTGTAGGAGTAGAAATATGTATTGCAATTGTAGCGATATTCACATCCTTAATAAAGAAATCGAATATATCAATTTCAAGAAATAGCCTCTATCTTCTTTGCATGTAATCATCACAATATAAATTTTGTCTTTTATAGTGCGTAAATTAGTATCACTGTTCGTCAAACATATTACATACCTTCGCTTTACCTTGATAGTGGCACAACTCAACAAATTTCAAATGTGCTCTTATTATATACAAAGTTTACAGTATATTTCTACTTTTATCATGTAAAATGTTATATCTATAATTCAATTTGCTTTGCGTCAAAGGACAAAATTATTATATTATTAACTAAGCTGCTAGCAACCTGACCTTAGTTTCAATGCAACATTGGGGTTAGTTAAATCTTCAATTGTTTTGTGACACTACAAATGACAGATTGTACTGCTTTCACGAACAGTGGCACATCTTGCGTTAATGTCATCTAGGCTTATAATGTCGTTCGAAACGGCACACGAAGATTTCTTCCTAAATTTTAAAGCGTCTTTCTTCTAAAGTTTAAATTTTTTAGCCGTTCCATTATCAGAGCAAAACAGTAATATGTACGTGTACGTACATATAATTAGTATGTTAATAATGTATCATAAATGAAGTCGAGGCCGGTGTCAGAATCAGAGTCGAAGTCGGAGATAAAAAAGAGGAGGAAACTTTGGTTGGGGAACTTTGATTGCCAACTCCGCAGCCGTGTAAACAATATTAGACGAAGTAGTGATAATTATATAAGCGCTATCAATAAGTGTAAAAATGTGAATAGTGACAATCGAAGCCGTGAAAGTCTCAAGACTCTGAATAAGTTCAGTTAATGGCTGTTACATATGAAATGTTTCGTTTTATAACGCCAATTTTCTAAAGCTTTTCTAAATATTTTTACGTATTTACAGATATATTATATGTCATTCTAAAGCCCTGAACTTGCTTCTATCAGATGGAATTATTTTTTATTTACGTTCTTAACCTTGCTTTCGTATAGTTTACTTGTCAGAATGAATCATCGTAATTTAGATTTTTACATGAGGAGTTGCTAGAGTACCTGCTCAAAGTATCAAGGCTGCAACAATATGAAAAATTCAACCGTGGAGAGGAGAGCTTTGACAACGAAAAACGTGAAAGCGAAAACCATGTCGAACAGTGTGAAAATTGAAGCTTATTTTAATTCTCTTCAATTTCAATAAGATTTTATTAGAAAAAAATTACAATTATTTGATGTTACTATTAAAAATTAGACATTTCATGTATAATATTTTCATCTAAAATCATCTGTCCGTGAAACTTTAACAATATGTAACGATATATTTCGAGTTTCGCATAATCGATACTGTTTTAACATATGCATATGTTTCTCAGACAACGTACATATTTTGCCCAAAATATTCACTCTTTCACAAATGAAAGATAACTATTATAAATACTGAATTTCATTCATCGTTAAACCATGCGAAAACGTATTAATGCGTAGTTCCTTGGTTTACCTTTTTCAGCAAACAAAAAGATTTTATTTTACGAACTAGCGTCATTGTATGTCTTTGCAAATGCATGTTTATCAAAGATCCGTTAAACAGCTTCTTGGAAAATCAACCAGGAATGTTTGCTGTTCTTCGAAGCACAGATTTTAAGAATTAAAAGAGAATCGATAAATTAACGTTCGCAATCAGTGGATAAAATAGACTCGAATGGATAAAATTCAATCATTGTTGCGACTGGAATTTCGTAACAAATGATCAAAGTAATAACGACAGATGAGAGCGAATGGCGAAGAATCTTGAATCGTTGCTGTAAAATTATCGTTATTGTTGTATTATATTAACTGCTCCTTCGTATAATTTCGGGATGGTTATGTTTTATTTCTGTTGCGCTATCGCCCAATACTGTTCGAATTAAAAAGAACACCTTTGGCTTTATACAAATTTATAATGAACGACTTTTACACTTTTCTTACGCACAGAATAACCTCTTTTTACGCACTATAAGCAAATAGATTATTTATGCAAAGTAAAGTCGATAAACAATTATATAAAAAGTAACCAGTTATAATATGCGAAATATCACCTGATGATAATTTAATTAGATAGTGTTAGCAATTACATTTTCTACATTATTCATCATCAGAAACAGTGATCAATGTATTTTCTAGTGCCAGAAAAAGGACCTAATCTAAACCAGCTGATTAGAAGAAACAGAATCTTGTTCTTTCTGCGCTTGATCCTATTCTCTTTCTAGACGTATCAAATTTTCTATTTAAAAAAAATGAGAATTGAACTTAAATTTTACTTCAATTTAAAGAATTAATATTTTGCGGATTGTAATCCAATGTAAGAGATATTAAAATATAAGAAGCACCTAGATAGATAGCAAAATATATAGGAAAAAATATGTTTCTCTTGATTCCTTTAAAATAATAAGAAAAAGTCAAAATGCGAATATCATATAACCATCTGAACCGGAGAAGTACTGTTTTTTGAGAGGTATTTGCAAGCATCTTGTGACTGTGCAAACCAGGTAAGAATCACTTTCCCCGATCGTTAAGACTGGGATAACCATTACATAACATCCCGCAAGACATTACACAGCATTATACTTTCTGTTCTTTTCTCTGTTAGTCAGAGTTACTCATATTCTGATCCACTTGCTTATTCTTTTCTGCCTCGATCGGCTAACAAACAAACGTCGCACAATTTTGTCTTGCTCGCATCTAGAAGGTTTAATGCTGTGCATCTTCACTGAGCTATACATAAACATTTTCTAGGCCTTCCTTCCACAAATTATTTCAAGAATATATGAATAGTAAATTTAACAGAGGTAAATCTAACAACAGAACAGAAATTTTCTTCCACTTCTTCTTATTTGTTTATCTATAGTCGCATCGATTACGATGTCACTTTGTTGACTATGCTAATCATTAAACTGTCAATTGCTATGTATTTATGAATAATTTGTAGATGCAAAAATACTAAAGTATAGTATTCGTTATAATATTTCATAGGTAAAATATATCTCTACTAAGGTTCCATTTTTTAATTATGTTTATAAAAATATGAATCTAAATAAATATATCTACTGATCATGCTTAATACTCTTATTTGTCATTGTACTTAAATTATAGTTATCAGCTTATACAATGCGCTGTAGATATCTATGTATAATTATCCCAAATGCATGCTCGAAAACGTGAATTATATTTAGATGTTTGCTTTAACATTATATTTGACTATTTCATTGGAAATTGTTACTGAAAGAAATTAGTTCTCGAATTTCATAGCAATTTTCGCCGTGAATTTCGAGCGGCGGGGATAACAATTTTGACCTACATCTATCGAAAGGATCTAAAATGGCTTGAAATATTCTGCGCCGATATTTTCACCGCCAGGATTGTTACATTATTTCATCTCCATTACTTGTTTGTTGACATTATCGTTAGTAAAAACTTCTACAATACTTCATTAACGTGATGAATATTAATTTTTAACGAGCACACGAGTAATCCGAGCTCGTACAACTTTGAAACCACGGCCGAAGTCTTAAATTCTGCAATAACAACGAAAAACAAAAATGTATAAACCATGATGATGCCAATATGATGATTTATGCTGATTGATAATAATGCATATGTACATGTATATCGCATTTATTCTTAATGAAGATAGTACGAATTATTTCGACATTATTATTAAATCCAATATTATTGATTTAAATTATATACAACTCGTTAATGTTTATAGTAATATGCTTATAATAATAATAATATTATAATAATATAAATATTTAATATTGTTGCACGTTATTGCACCAATATTGACAATATCTATTTAATTCCTCCTCAAGAATAAAATGAAAATACGTATGATTAATTTGAAATTTCAATTCTCTATTATCTACACTTAAAATACAATGGTGTGAATGAAACGAACGTAAAATATTAATGAGGGCAAAGCAGAGACATATAAATAATTTACAAATATGATCACTTAATTATAAAGATCAAAAAGCACTTGGATAAGGTTAGGTAACCTCATACATTTTCCAATTTCATTAATCATAGCTTTTTTAACTGTACTTTTGCACATATTAGTAATTATTCTAAATTACATAAGGATATAGGTTTCACACCGCCTTCTTGTAAAAACTTCTAACTTTTTATCAGAATGACAAAATAAGACACTGATATAATCTAACCTGTTAGTACATGAAAAATCTATGTAAATAAATTCATAACAGATGCCTCTTTAAAGATTAAATTTTTTTTTCTGAAATTTCCAAGAAAATAAAGCTACACAGACGCACACAGATTTCCGATGCGAGCAATGTTTATTAATCATTAAAAATAATATTTTAAATCAATTAACATAGATTAATATTTCGCAGCATTATACGTCGTGCATTGTAGAATTGTGTAATATATTTTTTATTTATAGTTTTTAAATTTGTCAAAATTTTAAATTTTACATAATAAAACAAAGATAAAATCATAAATAATTCGAAGTAGTAAAGTTGTTCTCTAATCACACAATAAATTTTGTACAATCTTTTGAATAAAAATGTGAATAATAAGAGGATACTGGTATTTTTCATACATTAAATTTCAAATACATATTTTATAAATACCTGGATGTAGTCATTAAAATTGATTTGAAATAACGTATACACACAATATATAACAATAACTCACAGTCATACAAATGAATAAACGAGAGCGAAACTTTGACAAACAGCTGACTAAACTCTAACGTTGTTTCCCGCGTAAAAAAATCATCCTGATTCGTTACACATCTTCACTGGTGCTTCGATCAAGTTTCGCATTTGATTTCCTATCAATTATCTCTAAACGATTATATTAATATATAAATTATTTCCAAATATTTTGCACACTCCAATACCTTCAACGACACAAACAATACTTTAACTATTCTAATTTGAAGAATTTAAAACTTTATATTCCATAAAGAATTAATAATTGTACAAATAATCATCTAATCGTTATATCTCAATCATTGTTATATTAAAATTAAATTTATTAAACAAATTAATTTTTTGAAATATTGAAGTTTATTGAATAAAGTCACAATAGATATGACAAATAACAACAGAAAGCTCTTGAAAAATTATGTCTTTTAGAAAAATATCTAAGTAAAAATAACATAAGAGATCCGCGGTTTGAGAACCATTCACGAACGTTTACAGTAATGTCCGCAAGATGGCAAGTTGGCGGCAGTGGTTTTCGTCGTCGGCCCGGCGGCCCTCGTTTCTATCGTTTTCGTCGCGTCGTCTTCGTTGTCGTTCCCGTTGTCATCCTCATCTTTGTCGCGATCGGTTTTTCCCTTAATCATTTTTAAAGAGACTCCGTTTATTTTGTTCGGTTTGGACGGTCGGTGCGCTACGTCGAATACGAGTCATAGAGATATCTGGCAAGGGGCGAGGTAGGAGATCCGTATGCGAACACGCACAAGAGTGACAGGTTACGAAGAGTCGGTCAAGAGTCGTAGAGAAAGACAGAAGGAAGAAAAAAGAAAGGGCGGAAAGAAAGAAAGGAAAAAAGGGGGGGAGGAAGACTGGTAAAATGAAGCATCGTGGACGAGGGTAGGGCGACGGTGACCAACAGCGAGGTGGATAGGTGGCAGGTAGCGTAAACGGAAAACGGCCGGCAGTTAGAGTGTACAAAAAGAAACGAGGTACCGTCAGTCAAGTGCGACCGCGTGCACAGGAAACTCTTGTCGAGATATAATTCTGTTATCCCTCCTCTTTTTCCCTCGCTCTTTATTTCTTTATCTTCCTCCTTCTGCTTCTATTTCCCTCTCTCCCTCTCACTCTTTGTCTGTCTGTCTCGCTCTCTCTCTCTCCCTCTCTCTTTCTCTCTCTCCTTCTCTCTCTCTCTCTCTCTGTTCTTCTCTTCCTCTTCACCTTTTTCCTTCCGTAATACGCGCTCGCGACGGAGAGGAGGATAAAAATCACGTCGATGAAGGAATCTGATGACAAGCAGTCATCATCTTTATTCGTGTTTGCTTGCTTCTAACAGCGAGAAGCGAGTCGAGCTTTCATTCCATTTTGCAATACGATTCACGAAACTGATATAAAGACGGAAGGAGTACCACCAATCAACTTACACATTCCACGAGGATATAAGGACGAGTTCCGCATTTTTCTCTACGACTACAAACCACCAACGTGCTTATTTTATGTACCATCGACTAGGTGACAAGAAGAAAACTGGATAGTGTAAGAATTTGGAGAAACAGCAAAGCCGGTAATCACGGTACTACGAGACGTTAGTAACAAGGAGAGAAAGATAACCGAAGGAGAAACAGACGGAAAACAACGACAAAAGCAGGTGGGTGTAATCTTTTGACATACACGATTCGATTCTAAATAAATTTAGGTTTTGTACATTTGAGGCGTGCCGGCGCGGCTTTTAAGGTTAGGACAGCCCGTGATCGATTTCGAGCTTCGTACAAAACGAAACGAGACACGTCAACCCATGTATATGTTCCACATGATAACCCTCGTTTTTTTCAACGGGTACAATGATTATTGATCGACGAGAAAACCATCGTGTATTCCTTTAATCGTCCCGATAATCTACGTACTGTGATCTTGATACATTTCCCGGTAAAACATTCAAAATGAAATCACCCATTTTAAACTTCTCGATGGTTTCACCTAACCTCCAATCCCTTTCTCATACAACACGAATGACATTCATCGTTCTTTGCGAAACTACAATTTTTCTCGATGAATAACGATATCATCGATATCAAACGTAATCTTTGTATCGAAGAATGTAATCTCTGGTATGTAAACATCGAATGTGCAATGTGAATCTGGCATTCTACTCCGCAAATAGAAGTGACGAAAATAAATAAGCAAAGACGCGTTATATTCGTGATTTACAAATTGTGTTTACGTACGGTGGAATATCTTGGTCGATAGCGCGCGAGATTTCAGTATTAGCATTGACGTTTGCTCTTTCGATTTCGATCAAATTTACCAATTCAGCGATTCGAAATAATCAACGTTATAAAATTTTTTGTCGATTCCTTGACGAGAATCGTATTTTTCTCTATAGCTGAAATAGTATTCCGGATGATTTGACAGGCGACTCGAGTCGGTTAGGCTCGGTTTGCCTCGAATTCCGTTATATCCGGTCCGCTCTATGCCTGCGAGAAATTAATAATTCTTTCGCATACGACCGACAAACGTGTTAGGTTTGAAAATGATAATACCACAGACATTACATTCATTTCCGGTATAATTGGCTCTCATTGCTCGCAGACAGACCAAACGTTCCGTCAAACGCTTTCTCTTTCGTCTTAAAAATTTGCGCAATATGTTTAATTCCGTTGCTTAATAGTAAAACCATATAAAAATATAGAGATCGAAAGTTACTTAGTAAGAGACGTTATCGGTATTGTCCGGTTACAACTGCGTTCGTCGTTCCCTGGCCGGAAGCCCGACAAAACTGCATTCTCGTTCTTCCTAATTCGTTCCTATTATGACGTCTGTCAATCGCGTTATTTACGAATGCAAAACTCAACCAGCGAATGTTTCAACATCTTTTCAACCTTGATTGAGCTATGATTCAAACACGAAATATTATGGTGAGCAAAGAGAACATTTTGTTTAAAACGAACATCTATCTTCAAATATGAACGGTGGCGGAGGATCGAATCGTGTCAACAGCCAATAAGACCACTCAATCCAAAGAACAGCCTGACTCGGTAAATAATAGTTCTGACTTCTCCTCCGATTCTTTTCGCCTTTCTTTCCATTGTCGGAGTTGCTCACCTTTGAAAGGAATATTCAGTTAATCTTCTACGATGCATCGTCGAACCAGATTCCCCCTCAAACTAGAAATCGTATCGACGAAACGCTTGAGAGACCATCTTAAAACGTATTCGGAAGGCGGGGTATGGTCGAAATTTTGCGATAATTAACTCTTCTGTTACTCGATTCTTATCGACTTTCGTCGCGAAAAAGAAAAATCAGAATATCATCGGGGCCAGTCAATGGCGAAAGCAATTCTGTCTTTTATGTCGAACAATCACGACGGATTCGCAAGAATTAATAGAGGCGCGTCAAGTGCCATTTGGCATTCAGCTTATATGAGTACTATTGTTGCTTTAACTAACGTCAACGTGTCCAAAAGTCACTGGACACTTGCCTATTTTGGAGAAAACGATTCTTAGCATATACGTACTTTTTACATTACACAATTTAAACATTTTATATTAATATTCATAATACGAAATCACACCATATTCTAATTTGTTTGAATAACTTATACAATAAGTTTAACAATGCACAAAGTTGTATTCACGTTTTAACAATCATTTTGCCCAAAATAAGTAAGTTTACGGTAACGGGGAGTATGCATACTCGCTGTTAGGCCAGCAATCGCTATTTTAATCGTCTGATCAATCAAAACAAAAAATTGTTTCCATATTATCGTTTTGTGACACAAAGGCATCTGATGGTGTGAGGCGAAGCGAGGCAACCCAGAACAACAAACCGCTAAAAATCCGCAGGAAAGGCTCGGCCGAAAGTAAACACTATTTAAGCAACTCCATCGGACAGCATTACTTTCTCTGTCCTCGACAGATGCTACGTAACAACTGCGCGTCATCGTCAAATTGGATAATTCCGTACGATCAGCTTTATTCTTTTGCGTCACCGTAAAACTTGCTCAGCCTCGCCTCTGCCACGGTAATTAAATTTTTAGCAGTATCCTCTTATTCCGAACGAAATTACATCTTCGTCGACACGACCGACCTACTTTATATCTGGAGGAGACAACGAAGACAGAATCGCGCATCGGGGTGGGAGAAGCATCTTAGAAGCGAAAAACCGACGGTTGAGAAGATTGTCCGATGTCTCCGTGTTCAACGAGAAATCGATAGATCTTACGTGGCAGCTTAACACCGATGCTCTTATTTTCCTCGAGTAACCTATCTTAACCTCTATGTTCAGTTTTCGCGTATACTGTCCCGACAAAGGTCGCATATCGTATCTCTATCTTTCTTTTTTTCACCTTCTCATCGAATATAATTGGCGGAAAAATCTACAGATCCGATAAGACTTTCTACGTAATCAAGCCACACTATGATTCATGCAATGCCGGTATTATCTCGATTATCTCTCGGCTTTTATGTATTTGCATCCGTGACACATCGCGGCGATGCCATGACGATCCTGAAAAAGACATACGCAAGTGGAACTCATATGACTATGTAACACACACCCTGAATTACGAGGAAGCATTTCACTTTCGTACAAGGGTCGTCGGTCGAACGGAAAGAGAAGAAAAATCAATATCAGAATGACCGAGCTTGGTCACGATATGTACGATTGTATAAATTATACACGCGACGTGAAAAAGTGCGGTTGCTTCACGCGTTACTCACTGAGAGAGAGAACTTGTTATTTTGCTCGTAAAAGTCGTGTAAAAACGCGTACATCGCGAAGATTGCATTGGTTCAATGATAATTTTGGTTTTGTTTAACTCTTCCGTGATCTCATGTCAATTGTCTTTTAAATTTAGACATTTATAGGGAAAATGAATGATATGAATCGGGATATTATGTTTACTATCAAATTCCATTGTAATCACCATCTGCAAAGATCGAAGTTTGTAATGTTAATCGAACGATTTTGAATCAAGTTCATGATTTAATTCTGCATGCTTTTGATCGTTTGCAACCGTGTCTTACTTTTCTAACGTTAAAAAGTATATCTCGAGTTTGAGCAAAATATGGAAGAATCGTTATTAGTACGTATATCCTTTTAATCTTCTTGTAACATTAAAAGTGTCTTGTCTGCTAAAATGGGAGTAAGATCGTCATATAAAAATTCGAGGATTACGGTAAGATTAATTTAGAGAAATATGATATGTATATACGAAAGTTTTGTTCGTTCCTATTTGCGATTTGTTATTCAGAAATGAATCATCCATCTGTTACATGAAATGTTGCGCGCTCAAAATAATCAAATCATTTGCCTGGATGACTTTGCTGTTTAGTAAGGTATTTGATAATACTTTAATAACTTCAAATATTATATATGATAGATAAATATCGACGAGTCAGAAGAATACCGCTTAACTTAAATTGAATCGCACTATGTGTACTACAAGTTCTGTCCTATCTTAAATGTTAACGAATTCGTTAGATGAGCAGAAAAGAAAGTGTTCCAAAAAGAACTTGATCATAACAAACAGTTATCGTATTTCAAGTGTCTTTTTTTTTAGTATTTATATATTGTTTTCATAATTGCGTTAATGGTCGACCGATAAAAAACGGATTTTTTATGCACCGTGATTTACATACTTTGTTTGACATGTGCGAGATACATGAAAAACGATATAAAATTCAGACATCGCTGTTAGACATTTTAGTCTACTCAGCCAAATAGCGATAAAATAATAATAACGTATAAAAAAATTATACGATGGCGTAAAGGGTAACGACCGTTTAACAGAACGAACAGTTAACAGCGTTTCTCTTCATATAGTCACCCGTTCGAGGATAAAAATTTCATGATCAAGTCGAAGGAGGTCTATTTTCATCGACACTGGGGAACAATCATTGATAAATTCTTCACCGATTGAGTGATTTTGCTAGTGATTAATTTTGAATAACCAATCGGTGGTAATTTTATTATGCGATCCTGTCCAGAGTAGAGCGTTGTTCGAATTGTTTCGAATTTCTGATAAATATCTATCTAAGATAATTATCTAAATAAATTCGTATTAGATAAATATCTTATTTGTGGAATAATTATTTGCTATCCGTAACAAATTATTCGGATAATAATACTAATAATTGCTTGTTTTCACCTAATTATATACAAATATACAGGTACAATTCTTACTATTAATTTACCAAGGAACAATAAACTTCCTAACGTGGCATCTAAAAAGAAATCGGTTATAAAAGTCAATTACAATAACTGAACAATGAAACTTGAAAATATATCACACGTTCAGTACCATGTGCATCTTCGATGTAGCTTATACATATTTATATACAATCAGTGTAAAAAGTATTCGTACAATACTCAACTTCAACAAAGATATCCTATAACATCATTTACTAACAAAATTTTAATAGATAAAAAATATATACATATTCTTACAAGTCCCCAGAATAATTAAGGAAAAGGAATACGATATCTATTCCTGTTATGAAAATATTAATAAATATCTGCGTACTAAGTATTCGTACAGTTCAGTATTCGTGCAGCTTCATCTTCGTCTGCATTAAAGCGTAGAAAAAAAATATGTTTCGAAAACAATTTCATCCTGATGCAAGATTCAACGATTCTTAATTTGCGAGCGTAGATTTTGGGGAATGTTCGGAAATTCATATTCAATTCATAAAATCAAAAGGAAACCCCACTAAGTATTAAAATAATTAAACTTAATAATTTCTCCTCTAACTTTTTCCATTAAACTATAATTATACGAATACTTATTACACATATACTTTTACCATTCTTTTAGATATTTGTTAATATTTTCACAAAGGATATAGATACCCCATTTTTTTTAATGAAAATCTGCAGGCTTATAGGAATATGTACATATTATTTATTTGCTAAAATTTTGTTAATAAGCGATGTTCAACAATATTCTATACCTTTTACACTAACTATATATAACATTTATTCAATTTAATCAAAACAAATTATCATTCAATTGCACGCCTATTCATTAGCGGCAAATAAATTTTTATTTGGATTTAGTATAGTAGGTATCCGGACTGCAAAATTCTTGTACTAGATATGTCTTTCCGGGGGTATTCTGGGTTGCGAAAATTATGAGCATTTGATCGACGAATGTCTTCACTTTAGAAATCCGCGTAAGACCATGATCCTGCAGAGCGGTAAGCAGTAAGCTGCAAAACAAGTGATGGCATAGCCAATACCAATGCTCCAGATTTTTCTTATCGTCTACTGCTCTTTGTCTGACACCTACTGGAAAATAAAAAGTGGCTCGAACCTAAACCAAAACTCACGATCCAAAAGCGTACAGAGTAAGCCATACAGTACAAATACAGTACAAATACGTTACATATCAACGAATTGACCGAAATTATGTACACCTTATTTCCGTGAAAGACGACCCGTTTGGTCGCGTTCTCATTCTCGGCTTCGACGTCCACAAAAATCCTTAATTAAGAAAAAAGTGTCATTTTAACCGAATATTTTGCAATCCGGATACTATGCTAGAGCTCTTTATTTTTATTCGCTATCTGTTATTTGAATAAAATTTTGCTCAGCACTAATCATATCACTGTCATTAAGTGAAGTAGCTCTTTCCCGGAGATTGTTTTTAAATCACGTAGCTACGAAAACATTCGATCATTCCACAGCCATCTTGGGAGGAGAGGTTCCCCTGGCGTACTACGAAGTTGGACGGTTCGTTGCGATCGAGTAGTGTAGCATGATTCAATGTCAGATAATGTATCTTCTAGATAGCAATTCAACAGCAAAACTTCTCTATTTGACTTTCTTAAAATTAATCTTTTACTGGCATATCGTGAGATCCAGATTAAAATGAGACCAAACACGATATAATTTGAATTATATTTAATTATCATTTATTAAGTAAGCAAATATACTGTGAATTATATCGTATTTGGTATCACTATAATCAGAAAAATGTAAGAAACATGTTGATAAAAGTTTCTTTAATCACAAATCAAGGTCTTAGCTTATCGCAAGCCTTCAATATTTGTCGAACGCTCCGACTCTCTTTTTTGCATTCGGCACGTTTAAAGTGTCAGTTTCGAGGATTAGAATCCTCCATTATTGCAACATTTGGTTCCCGATTTTTGTGCAGTTATCGAATGTTTACTTATTATCGTAGAAATTGCACACGCGTCAATACTTTTTTGCTTTGCATCGATCGAACATCGATACACGATTATAATATTCTATGACACGTATAAAAACACGTTAATTTGTTTGTATTATTGCGTCTTTACGTGTAAATTATTATTATTACGTGTAAGCGATTTAATTAGTAGATAAGTCGCAATATATACATATGGAAACGGCACGTGAGATTTCTTTTAAATCAATTCCGGAGGTCCTTTAATGCCGCTGAGAAATTGGTACGATACGTGTCCTCCTCAAGGTAATGTAAGTCGCGTAACATAGAAACATTACGAAATATTCATCATCTTAAGAGAGTGACGAGTTTCGTAGAACTCTTTCCTAACTACCCAGTAATATTCTTTTTTGATACTTCTACTAATTTGCCAAATTTATTTTATTGATCGGGAGAATAAAGATCTAAAGTTTTAAGGAAATTAAGTCATGTCTGATACAATTCCATTTTTCCACTTTCCTACTAGATTTAATGTATGCCGACTACATCACTATAAGGTTAATTATTGTTTGTTCAGGAAACGGAACGGTGACGGACAATTCCACCGAAAGACGCTTAATGATTTTATACCGTAATTAGATTTATTACTGAATAGATCTTGTGGAGTGATTATTGTTTAATAACATGGAAGTGATAGAATTTTATCGAGCGAATAAAGAATGTTTAGAAACAAAACAAAGAGGAGCGAATTCTGAATATTTAATTTGCATATAACAATATTTTCTGAATTTAATGAGTATAATACAAGCCCGTACTTCATATATTTCAGTGATTTTTTAACCAATGCTATTGTATTGTTGTAAGAACGTTTTCTTGCAAAGAACGCCGACAGAAGGGACTGCTGTAATAAGGATCTTCCAATACATACAATCTATGTAATTATTGGAGCTGCCTTCTTATTGCTTAAATCCTCCAATTTTTACACAGGTGTACGTAAGTACCCTAGCGCTTGCAGACACTCTTTACGAATATGTTTTTCATATTATACAAAACATATTCTAACTTAATTAGCAGTATTACGGGACTAGAACATCATGATTATATTGATCGAGTTTGACACAAATAATAGAAATTACAAGATATTTAGTACAATTATATATTTCCTTGAATTATTTAAACGGTCAATTATCCGTTATATTAATAAATCTTAATATTCAATGGAACCGTATTTAATACTTGTTATTGCATTACTTAACGTGACTATTCACTCTAATTTTTTACTAAATATATATTTGCAATAAATATCTTATAATTTCTATATACATTTTCAAAATATTTTTCATAACACATACATAATATGACCGTAAGATTTTTATGGCAAGTGTTCAAATATTTTTGTGAGCTACTGTATGTCTGGATAATATGTATCTGAAACGCTTAGCTATAAATAAATATTTTATTACGTGTTATACTTACCAGCAACGTTTGTCTGAACGAAACAGAGCTATTATTGAAGTAAAATGGCGAGCGTAATCGCTGTAGAGGAGAACAAAAGAGGTGAATTTATAGTTGACCGTAACACGCGCTAGATCAGTTTATGAGTTTTGATCAGACGGCGGTTACGTTGGTTATCTGCTGTAATCGATCTCAACACGACGTAACTATGTATTTAGTAACTTTCTCGCCGCTACCTTGTGCCTACTTACAGATTTCTATATCTCTTTCTATCTGTGTGTCATTTCTCACTCCATCTGCCTACTTTTCTCTACTATCTCCTCCTCACTTTTTCCTTTTCTTGCTTTTCGAATGCCTACTAATCTTACTGTATTTATATAACATCCGTAACCGAAGGAGAAAGAACGAAAGAGAAATTTCTGTGACTTAATAATCGAATCATGGAAGTCGAAATTCTTCGATACCTTTTGTTGTGAATCTTGCTGTTTTCCAAATTGCACGTTATACGTACATTAACTATAATGTCTCGTATTATCACGAACTATTCTGCAATGGATACTCAAGCCAAGCGAAGCTCGTGTTATCGAGCTGACTTGCATATTTGCGTATGTTCCATAGTAGTCGACTAACTTCAAATAATTCGAGCCAATATATACTCCTTAATAGTTTCAAATAGTATAATATATAAGTATAATAGTGTGAATTAAACTTTTTCCTACTTCTTTCTTTCTTCGTTTTTTAAATACTCTGGCAACGACAAAATTGCGTATTAGAACTTTTTTCATCGATGATTTACAAAAGCATATCGTCAAAGGATCAACAGTTTTGTTGCGTCATAGCAATTATACCAGCTAATTATACCAGCTGAAACGTTCGAGTTATACGGTAGAAAGAGAGAGAAACAGTCATGCATGTTGACAAGATAAATATGCACACGCACAAGAAGGAAAAAAGCAATCGAATACGTGATCGTAAAATGTAACTTTTTAAGGATTCATTGGAAATCATATTTTCATTATCTATCCAGGATATATGATATCCAGTGAAGTATTTGGACACTTATCGAAGAAAACCTTTATGCGCATATTGTATACATTACGCAAAACAGTTAGAAATTTTAATGGTACTTTAGCGAGGCACAACTTTGATTATATTGGTAAAATTTAAAGCCAATCTGAAAATTTGTATAAAAGTTACAAAATATTTACTGCGAACGTATATTTAGTAAAAATTTAGTACATAGCGTAAACACCTGAAACGTATAATGAGTGTTAAAAATATGTACAATGGGTTGAATATCGAGGATTATCAATATTCAATAAAGCAAGGTTTGTTTTTAGTTTTACGAATATAATCATGGTAATCCGATCTCATTACAGTGCTAATAAAAAATCGAACTGCTTTGAATAACGTATGTATTATTTACACATATTCATGAACAATTCTACAGGTGTTCGAATATTGTTCGTAAATTACTATATATTGAAAATAATTATAGGAAAAAGTTAATATTAAAATGCCTGAAAACTCGTTGTTCGAACGTAATTAATGTAGAATAGTTCCATAGAACTTCCTAAGCAATACAATTATAATATTATGTCCGTGAAGAATTGCATACATTTGACTTTATTCCTATCACATGTTTTCTAATTTACAAGTTGCACGCGTTTTCTCTGTTTACGGTTTATGATGGCTATGAAATTTTCCATTGCATATATGCACAGTTCAAAATTTCATCGAAGATAGATTACTTAGATTTCAACAATCAATTTTATCAATCAAAGAAATCGATCTAGCAAACTTAACATCCCCTGATGTTAACTTTGCAACTTTGTGCTATTTTTGTAATTCGACTTTCAAAACTAGGATAATTTACATATTTTTATTTACCTTTTAATAATCCATTTGAATTTCTGTCTAGATTTTAGGTTAACTTTAATTTGTATGATTTCATCGATCCACTTATATTGGAAAAAAATAATTCGATTTTTTGAAAAAGTTTAATTTCTGATGAATTAGATACTCAGAAAAAGTGGGGAAAGCATCGCGAAATTCGTTTGAGATTTGCGAAAGATTTAAGTCGTTACAAGATTCTGCATCCGAGTTTCGCGAATTTAAAAGTCAGGTTTCGCGAGCTATCTCTAATTTTTATCCATTCAGCTCTTCGTTTTATATTGTTCACACTCGGTTGTAAACAATAAGGCAGAGCTATACGGTCCACAACCAATTCACGCTACATTGAGGCCTCGCAAAGTCGATAACTCGAGAAGAAAAAAGCGGCGAGTCTCTCGATTTTTTGTATTTAACGTAGCAATTCTGTTAGCAAGTATTTTTTAGTCGGTCGACGTGTCACACGAAGGATAAATTCTATTCATTTATTTCTTTATTTCTTTCTTCATTCACGGAATGAATCCTTTGATATATAAAAGATTCTCTAAGATGTTAGAGAAAGAGTACATTATTGTGCATAGGTAAGTTAAAAACAAATTACTATAATGCATATCTATTAAAACCGTTCATAAATATTAAAACAAGTACAAAATCTTAGGAAAGATCATTAAGAAATTATCAAAGCCTCTAAGAATTATCATCTCTTAAAACGTTAGACCCATATAAAGGACACATATGTTCAATTTTATAATAATAGAGTTATCAGCTTGGTATAATACAAGTGTTATTAATTGACTAACTTACAATACATTTTACTGCTTATTACATCATTAATAACGAGTCAAATAGTCTGTTTTCAAACGTAGATCGCTTAAAAATTGTTCATAATCAAATTTGGCGATTACAAATTACAAGGCAAATTATTTAGCTTGACTCAAGCAACTCTATATTGCTCTTTTATTAATCGATAAATTAATACAGTCTAGATAATACTACCGTACTTTAAAATGAATATAACGAATCCGAACGCGGATATTTTCGCTACAGATTGGATAGTACGCGCGTTATAGTTATAGTATTATCTGGCGTGTGGCGCCATAAGATTGATCAAGCTACGCCCTGCGCTTTTTCTTCTCGATAAAATATTTGTCCGATAATCGACACCGTGCCATCCGCCGTTATTTGTACGCCGTTTCTTTCGTTTTCAATTAACCAGGCATTCTATCGATGCCCCGGATCTGAGCCTGTAGCGCGCAAAACCGATGAAAAACTTGCAAGCCAGACAATTTCGTGAAAACGCAATCAACGGTCGATGTTCTCATCGCCTCATCGTGAAATTCCATAACCCGATTCTGGGTGTGCAAACCAGAGATAATTGAATATGCATTAATTCGAAGAGGCTTTAATACCCGCGACTTAATCCACTTAATCTCTTCCATAATCGATCGATCGACACAGTCGTCGTCCCGCTTTTTCGTCGTAGTCACATTTCATTTCACGAGGAATCAATGAAAGTACCTTAGAAAGGGAAGTTAAGTAACCGAACTGGTCGTTAAATCGCTCCGTTCTGCGGTATTCGACGTTTTAATCTTGAAGCAGACGTTGCAGTGTACCGACAGTATGTTTCTTGAGTAATCATAATCGCGATAACGTTTTTTTCCTTCTTTCTTTCATCTTTGTCAGAAAGAATAAGAAAGGAGGATAAAGACACACAGGACAGGAAATTCCAACGATCGTTGCGACGACTTATCGTTCCGCCGATGCAACTTTCTCGAAAGCCGACCCGGAAACGCGTTGGAAAATCCGTACAAACGATTGATGCGCCTTTGTGCCTTTGCGAAAACCAGTTTACCACCGACCTGCATAAAACGAATGGAATTTTTACGCTCGTTTGTTGGTTCTTGCATTTGATTCATTTCAAAGTATTTACCACCGGGATTTTTATTTATCTTTCGATTCCTGAATAATTTATCAAACGATTACGGTGCATATTGTCGATAAACATCCTTTCGTAGACGAAGAAAATTGAAAGAAATTGGGGTTAGAGAGCAGAAAATTGAAAAAGAAGAAAATCATTAACGAGATTTTCTAAATCACCATTCTGTGGTATTTATAATGAAGATCGAATAAAACAGAAACTCTTTGTTCTGGTTTCAGATTTGAGCCAAGATGACAGCTATAGTGACGGATCTGGTGCACGGGTACAGGGATCTAATGGATAATAAGTCCGGTAAGATAATTTTTATTTTAATACATTAAGCAAATTGGCGTTAATGAAAGAATGAAAGATTGGAGCATCGATCGGTCGTTAAGTAGGTCAATCGTGCGCGATCGTATTAAAAACCAAAAACGATCAACCAAGGTAAATAGGGTAACATTTTTACCAGCGTTCCGATTTCACGGGATCGTAACCGAGTAAGTAACCAATTCAAATTCCTGTCAACCACAGGAAGCTAAACTCAATACAAAAATTATAAAAATAATTTTGATAGAGTGATACAAGGTTCTCTCGCAAATTGTTTCACGAATGACAAAAACGAACAAATGCGTCGAATAATTTTCTTTCGTAAATCGAACATCATTCGAACGAGGACAAGAGACTATGTACGATTGAAGAACGAGCGAACTGACACGATAACTATAGAGGAGACATATTTGTCGCGCATATTTTTTAAATGACCTCCAACTTCACGGCGGCGCGTGTGTCAATAAACTCGTCCCCAATCTTCCTACGGATCCATTTAAAATTTTTAAATCCATTCAGGTGAATGTTATCTTGAAGTCTGAAGACTTCGCTATTAGGCAAACGAAAAAAAGAAAAGAAGGAGAAAGGCGTCCATTCGTGTTAGCATATCCCGCATGATTCACTCATGACATACCTTTTTTCAATAGACAAGAACGCAATATTCCTCTTGAATTTCATCCATTATCATCTACGAGAATTGCAACGTTTTGGATAACGATTGTTCTCCGATCGATAGCAGAAACTGGCCACGATTGTCCGTAACATCTTTTTTATTCGACTATTTACCATAAGAAATACGTCGCCTACATCACGACTAATGAAATAAAGCGATTGAAACGCGACGTACGATTGTACACTACCGCTTAAAAATATCCGAACACGAGCGCATCTTTAAGAAGATATATTCTAATTATAAAATTATGCACATTAAATCAAAGTGCAATGATCTTATTGTATATGACCTTCACAGTTATGCATAAGTAGTACATATATTATGAACCGATTAAATCGATTTTAGAAAGGCAACATGCAATTTTGTTAGCTCTGTTAAAGACTCTCTATCTTTAGATTCTTTAATTGATGAGGTCACATTAGATAGGACCAGGTCAGATTAGATAAGATCTTGTAAAATGATATAGATACTTCTGATGTTAATACAACAATGTATATATCCAATAATATCGATATGTACTTAATAAATAGTAAAACATATTATTGTCATATTTTTCAGTAAGTAATTTAATTTTATAGTCTAATAATTCCATAAAAAGGTAGTAAATTAGTAAAAAACCATTAATTTGGACACTTCCGTAAAATTCACGTACTGTATTGCCTACGAATCATGCAAAATATTCATATACTTAGGGAATATCCAATATTTTGTCATAAAAATATGATTATTTCGTCATCTTCGTTTCATCGTATACGATCTAAATAGAACGATTAGTTAGAACATATGTATTCGTTTCTAAACGATATCAGAATGAAGCATCCTTTACGTTCTTCTTGAGGGGGAAGAGCCTACCCTAAGCATATTCGAGAAATATCGAAAGTCACGCAAAGATGAAGCTTCGCCACGATGATGATGGTGGTGATCAGGTAGGTCCTGAAAGAGTATATTACGTATATTCTATACATATATAGTAGGAGGGTTGAAAGCTCATTTAGACGGTTGCGCTGCTCGGCCGCACAGCTCGGGTTTCTACGCCTTCGTGAATTGATTCATGAGGACGACGATGTAACCGTTACACGACTTACGAGCTGTTAAGGGGCTCAAATTGACCAGTCCTCTTTTCATGTTCCCATGCTACACGGTACGTGGATTATCGATTTAATACTGACAAGCCAATAGGCCGTGTTTTCCGCTAATTGTATCCCACGTAGACCAAGAGACGCCCTTGCCTGATTAAACCCAAGCTGTGTTGTGCCACTGGAATCCGTTCTTGCATTTACATACGATGCTCATTGGGCTAAACGTTGTAGCCACGAGGATCGCGTCAAACAAACCGGTTAGGATAAGATCATGCCCCGGTGCGCTCATGACAAAAATATTTGTCTTCGGTTTTAAACGTCACAGCTACTGCAAATACCTTAACATTATCGACTGTACTTTGAAATAGACTTCATCTCTTATACTTCCATCTTTATAAAAGCTGTTTAAATATTTCTATACGTGTCTTATCGAAACACTCGAATAAAATAAATGATTTTTAAGTGAGTTAGTATATTTCTAAATAAGTTAATTAAACACGTTTCCAAAGTTTTTAAAATTACTACTTTTTACTATAACATCAACTTAAAAATCGAAGAAGGCAGTTGTAAAAAGTATTGGTACATCACTGTGTTTATTGTAACATTTGCATACTAATCAATTGGGTCTGAGTATATTAAATTTTGCATCATCTGATAGATAGTATTTTCATATAACTATAAAAATTTGATACTATGGAAACGAATAAAGAAGACGTTTCATTAGAAAATAAGGATATTTCCAAATACTTTTTGTAGCCACTACAATTTGTCACTCGGATTTCTAGTATTGATATAATAATTTATTTAAAACTCTCTTATGTTTTCATGCCTTGTTTCATTTCTGCTGAAGATAAAATATTACATTTTTATTCCAATCAATTAAAGTCGATCAATCTGAAATTGACCCGTTGTCTATTCGTGATCATAGAAATCACTGGTTAAAGTACAATCTGCTCTGCAAGTGAAATTAATTACGTTGATAACGTGAAAATCCAATTTCTTGGTGGGAATTCGAATTATTGGTCGAGATAATAAGGTAGATTTAATAGGCTGATTTTCAAACATTTCTTCTTCTATCTACTTACCCCAAAGTTCACCTCGTAGTTATTTGCTAACTAAAAATTCGCTCGACAAATTACGTCCGCATCGATTGACGTTCCCAGTGGAAAGGAAAAACAAACAAGTTGGTTTTTTGGTGGAGAACGATGGAAAATATGGGCTCATATCGGAAGAGTGTCCAGCGGTGCGTGTTCCTGTGGACGTTCCGGTCATATGAGTGCAGGGGTAATTTAGCGGAAGTTCTGGCAAACGTCTCCTGAACTAACTCTCCCGCGTCTTCCTGCGGAGGGTTGGATAAAAAAATACTTGTAAAATTTATCCAAGCTAACGGTCGACACCAAAGAGAACTGTTCTCGAGCCGATTGAATTTTCTCGAGCACGAGAATTATCATCTTATCGTGTTGCATTCCTGTGTTTCTGCGATAAGGGAATCGTCTGGTTATTATCGCGAATCGTTAACCATGCACACAACTTATTAGGAAAATGTGAACAACACGATTAAATACAGAGCCATGCGTTTTATAAAGTGTATTTCGATGATAATTGATAAAATAATGTATTCCTATGATGATAAATATTTTCTAAGGCAATTAATTGAGGGATTCAGCAGAAAAATAATAGTAGAATATCTTTTTCCAAGAATGAAATGAGTGCAGGAAACGATACATAGAATTTGTAATTATCTAGTGGAGAATAACATTTTAATGTTTGAGAACATGCGTACATATATTTTTCTACTACAATAGAACTTCATTTATTCGGCTAGTTAATATTTATAGTAGAAGTTCATTAATTTTCCATGGTATCTAGGGTTTTTCGTTTATTTAATAAGAATTAAAAAATTGTTCAGATAAGTGAATTCATTCAGCAAAGAGTTCAGTTAATCGGGTATTAAATAAATTTTAATTGGAGTGAGCGGAATTCAAATATGTAAACGAGTTCTATCAAAAAGTTGACTTTTCTTAAATTAAGGACTATAGCTTGTGCCACTTCTCTTCCTCCTCCCCCCCCCCCCAGTTTCCTCCCTTCAATTGCTGCTAACATGAAAAATATACTTTTTGATATACAATAAAACTCCTTTTACCCGAACCTATAGGGTGACGAACAATTTGTACAATAATTAATTGGAGTACATATAATAAGAGTTCATTGATCCTTTTTACTATTAGTGATTTCTCGTTCATATAATTCAGAAGATCGTGTTTAGATAAATGGAATCAATAGGCAGCAGTTCATTTAATCGTTCTTAAGTAGAATTCCGTTTCTATAAGTAATATTCAGATAAATGGAATTCTACTGTGATGTGATATTCATTCGTAAGGGGAGTTATTTCAAAAAATGATCATTAAACGATTTATAATGAAACGTTCGATGTAAAGTTATATTTATCAGAGATAAAGTGTGTGCGGCAGTTACAGCAATAGCTTTTTTGTTCCGTATACTTTTAAATCATTTCATTGGATAAACGATACCAGTGTGAATGTTTTTCTCCCTCCTATTCGACGACTGAATAGAGTGCAGTTTTCCACGAAGTGGCTATACGTATTTGGAGCTCATAGGCTTCCTCAAAATCGAATTTTGATATTGTGACCTTTTAAGAAACCCTCGTAACAGTGACAGTGTAGAATATGTATTAAATAAATGTTATTCCAATAACAATGGAAACGTTTATTGAATTATGGATTTCAGATATTTTTAGTAATAATGAAGGTGGAAATGCGTTTCATTATGATCCCACTTGTTTGAACATGAAATTCTATTGCGTAAACGAAATATCATTAATAATGAAATACAATAGTGAATTTCTATTATGTGACCTTCAGTTATAATAGAATTCTAATTATTCGAACACGATTCAGCGAAATTACATTTTACTTAATTTTTTATTGACTGAACTACTGCCGATTGAATCTATTTATCTGAACATGAACTAGTATTGTGAAAAATATTAGAAAAATATTAATTGTAGAATAGAAAAATAATAGAATCGTGGAAGATGGAATGAATTCCTATTACATTTATAAACTGTTTCAAATTCAAATAGATAGAACTCTACTCTATTTAGCGTTCAGCTTACAGAAAGAGATTTCATGCTCTTTAATCTGAAAGAAAAATGCTATTATAGAAAAAGGAAGAGTAAGTCACTAGTAAATTTAAAATAAATAAGTATACTCCACTTATATGAACTATGTACATATCTTTTATCAACAAGTTCAGATAAATCCCACTGTACTCATATGAACTGTTCGTTCTCCGATGGCTTCAAATAAATAGAGTTCTACGGTAGATCCGCAATATGGCTAACACCAAGGATCGACATAACAAAATTAGGGTTTGGTTACACTGGGAGCCACAGGTAAGCTTTCATGGACGAATCAACACGAATGACTAACATCAGGAACCACAGAGGATGTAGTGGACGAACCAATGTCTGGTTATTGAACTGAGAACCACTAAGGTGTCAGTGCAAGGACGAACCGACATTTGGTTACCCTCGGGAGCCACTGAGGTGATGCGTTGTAGACCTCGTAATCTGCTATCCAGTGATATATGTACCTCAAGCAAAGGTATATCAATTCGAGATGTCCGCTGGTTGATCCGATACTTATTTCAAGGTAGATTTTGAAAGGAATGAAGTGAAACAGATTTAAAAAATTTGATAGCGTGTTCTAGTGAAAGATTGAGAGTTATAACGCAGCTTGAAATAATTTGGATGGCGAACTTCTATGAAAGGTACCAAGCGAGCAACTTTTCCTCTTTTCGAGCTTTATTTGATGAGTGATACAGTATTTCCCAGAAAATTATTGAATATTCTTGAACATGCTTGAAGAAGATTAAAATCCTGTTTTACAATGACCAACATATATAAAATGCACATGCATAAAATGAAGTATAAAATGCATCAAGGCGAACTCGAATCTGATTTTGCAAAGTGTCGATACGACATTTTGAATTAACTTCAAAGCTGCTGTGATGTTCCAAAATTTAGCTCTTTAGGTACCCGCAAAATTTCATAATTTTGTAGGTGTTTAAGTAAGTACTTTACGATATAACGTCATGCGTTATCTCATATGGCTATCCTAGCTGAGGGTACACTAGATTAAACATGCATGTTTTGCTTTCGTGCATTGAAATGCTGTATCACGAGATGTCGTTGCAAAGAAAAATAGAAAGAATTACATAATTTTATCTAAATCATGTGAAAATATGGAGGACGTTTGGTTTGATCGATACTATCGTTAGCATGCATTTATTTTTATGTTAATTATTTAGAATTATAGACGTCAATTACGTTTTACGCAGTAATATAAATGTTCTGCTAACAATATTCGTTCTTGGCAAAAGCGTATACGCTCCACACTGAACTTTCCGCTCAAGCCATTTGGAATTGTGGTAAAGTAAATGTTCAACCATGTGTGTGTTAAAACAACTCCATAAAAATTAAATTTATTGCTTTGATGTCTGATACATCTTAGATAATACACCCTTCTTTGATAATTATATTGTTTGCACTATTAACAAAATTGTAAGGCATAAGCAAAACAATTAATCATAATAACATGGGGCATATACACGTATAACGTGCGGTCTGAATGGAAAGTAATCAAAAATCGGTCCGGCACAGAAAGTGTTAATAGATGATTGGTTATGATATAGTTATCGACTTCCTACCGGAAAGGCAGAACTTTGACATCAAGCCAGGTGTGCGATCGCAGACTGTATAATCTACTTTTAAATCATATGTCGATTACTCTACATTACAACGCGCATATAACAATGTTGAGTTACGAAATGTCCACTCGCCTTTAGCGAATGGAGAATGTCACTTTGCTGCATACTTCCTCTCCATTTACATTGTTATGTAACCTTTGTATACCGTGATCATAGACACTTCGAAGCACGATTTCTGCGTTTATATTAACGAGATTGCATTACGTCAAATGATTCGACATAAAGACTGTGAGAAATATTTTTTGTAATTCTTGATACCTTTTGCTCTTTGTCAAATATACATCGCGCAATGGCTTGTCAATTTTAATTTACAGTGACTTGCGAAAATATTTAGATATTTGTAGGAACTTCTTGCAAATTTATTGTGTGCGAAACATTTTAAAACGAATGTGAAAATATATGTAATAGTTTCATATATTTACTGCAAGCATACGCTTAGCAGATAGCATCCAAGTATTTCACTAGGCAATTAGATAGATAGATAACTTTATTTTCCTATAGATAACTTTTATTTTCCTGCCTTTTGGCTTTAAAAAGGGGGTTGACACGTAGTTGTGCCTACAAAATCAATATAAACACATATTGCAATAAGCCTCAATATTCAAAGGGACCATCTTCGACAATTGTAAAAATTATTATACGCTTAAGATGGATATTGGTGCCGTATTCTAATTTTTTTTATTAAATATATGTTTGCAGTAAATAAATTCTATATGCATATACAGAGTGAGTCCAAATTTTACCAATATAATTACAATTGTCGTGTCTCGTTACCATGCTAATGAAATTTCAAGAAATTTGGTATAATAGGATATGGTAAGTTTGTACAAATTTTCTATGGTAAACAGTCAAATACTTTCGTGACCGATGTAGTGATCGATCAATGACCAATCATTGCGACACGTGACGTGAAAAAAGACGTTTCTTGCTGGAAAATATGGTACATTTTTATTAATTCTGTTGCGTCCTTCAGATCATTCAAAATCCAATAGTGTTTTCTTTTATTTCACATATTTCTTATAAGTTTGAGAAAATATGAATGGTTGGTGATACACGTGATTTCTTATTTTGAGTATTCGCTGAAGTTTCCTTTAAAACATTAAACATTCTTTTGTTTGTTAGAACAAGAATAAGATAGGATGTAAAAACGGGGCATAATAATTCTTGCATTATGTAACAAATGATAATACATACAATTATGACTATGTAAAAAATGATAAAAGTATAATGTAAAAAATGATTTGTCACCAAGCTATAAAAGATAAATTCATGATGTGTTATCATTAACAGGAAAGAGATGTCTTTCGACTTCGAGTTCATTAATATCTGTTTGTTAGTATTGACTAGTATCGTGTGATCGTTAATTCCGTTTCGTAGAAATAGTTATGTAATATATATTTTTATCTATTTTTCAAATAACCCAAGTAACGTAGAGATTGATGAGATTTCCAAATAACCCAGTGTTTTGAGAAACGATAAATAAGATACGATATTAATATGTAAAGAGTGTATTTGCTGCAAGAAACTTCAACTTATCTAACTGCATATTGAAATAATTAGCCCGTTTTCCCTCCTGCTCGTTATGTCATACTTTCATGCCATTGTATTCCATCGTGACCTATGTTCTTAATTACACTATTGTCGTCGAAATTCAAGTCGTAGATAGTAAACATTAAAACGATGTAATCATAAAAACATGATCTTCTCACATATTTTATTTATACTTGCACACTTTTCATAAATTTTGGGGCATCTTATATAAAATATGATTGTGAAATTAAATTATCAATGAAACGATTATCAACCAAAATTTTATGTTCATGCAAAATTGTTGTACAGTATTAAGAGTTACAGAAATATAACAATAACGCGCCAGCCCTTAAAGTATCCTAATCTAAACTCGATTGAAGAATTTTGAACGAATTGAAGGAGTCATTCCGAGAATTTAGATAATAAAATCATTTACAGTAGATATGTATAAAATCGAATGATAATGAAACAAAATAATTATATAAATGTCAAAATTGTTGCAGATGTGGCCGATATACATACGAAAGGCAATTCATTTGATATTAATATTGAATAATAATATCGGTTCTTTATAGCCTAAGGTTTTGTGTGAAATAATACTTTTTTAGAGGTTTTATAATTTCCTAATGATTTATCAGATTTACTTAGTTTTACGTAAGTGTTGTAACGCTCATGGATGAGGATGTATCTCGTGGAATGGAATTATAAGATATTCTGTTGTACCTTATTGGTATCAAGGGATAGCAATTATAAGCTTGTTCTTCCCATGAAAAGACTGGCTAAATCGACATATCGATTTGATTTTTTTCCACTGCGTGTATATGAAACGTTCGATTAACTTCTCTTTTATAAAAACCAAACACTCGGTAAACGTGGCTCACGTTACTGTTTGAATAGCGTGCCGTCGACCCGCTAACAGTTTCAATTTTCTCCGATACATACAAAAGAGTTCAATCGGCCGTTAAAGTAATATACTTGGATTACTCTGTTCTTTTTTAAATATAATCATGGTGTTAAAGAGGTTAACGAACCGGGAAGCCTACCACTTTATTGTTGCTTAATGACAGGAAAATCATCATAACGAGGTTTATCGTACCGTGACGTCGATGCATAAAGTTATGGAAAAAATAAAAGTACCACCGGGGGAAGGGGAGAAAAAAGAAGAAAAAAGAAGTGTAACGAGAAGTAACGATTGTTTACTTTCTATTCATTGGTCGTTAAAGAATCGTTGGATGAAGAACCGATAATTAAACGCGGCTTTAACATTATTACTAAATCGAGCAGGAGAGCGAGATCTAATTAGCGATAACCACAAGAACGAAGTGGACGTGGGTTTCACGCTTACTCACGCTAACCCTCGTTGATATGAAATTGCTGGCAGCGGTATCTTTCATTTGCTTGACTATTGGTCTCTAGTCGAACACGTCGCGTATGCCTACATTCTTAATATACTCGTATCTTTCTAAGTAGAGAGACCGTTCGCGCCAATCTTCTAATTTCAAGAAGCCCGAGAGTCATTGTTCACGAATCATTACCGTCGAGCGCAATATTAATTAGCCGAACTTCGAGTTTATAGCCATTTGATTTCTATTTAATCACGGTCGAATCGATAGCTCGAGCAGAAAGAAAGGGAACACATTTTACCTATCAAAAAGTTCGATGTCGCGCGTTAAACGACTAACTATGTATTTATCGGATAATGGATAAGAAAAATAATCGTTCGTAAACAATTGTAATCGCGATTTTCGTTCGTTCTAACGGTAGCTGTATTCTGATTCTAGATCCCCGGGTGAACAATTGGGTGATGATGAGCAGTCCTTTTCCAACGATGGCGATATGCCTATCTTACGCTTATTTCAGCAAGGTTTTGGGACCGAGGATAATGGAAAATAAAAAGCCTTTCAAACTTCGGGGAATCCTGATAGCGTACAACTTGGTTCAAACACTATTCTCTACATGGATTTTCTACGAGGTTCGTCTTGCTTATTTATAACTTTTTCTTCACTCTATATCAATTTACTTTTTCTCAGGGAAACTTCGTGGTTTCGTATAGAGTATACGTACAGAAATAGATAATCGTCAGCAAGTTATTCTACGATACATGTGAAAATAAGTCGACAATCGAGAATAACAAAATTGCATTGAATGTCTCGTTTTCGAGAAAGTCTAATTTCAAAATTCAATAACAGTCTTGTTATTCTTGATTTTCGTCTTACTTCGAATTGTAGAATCTCCTCTAATTTTACTTGTTTTGTAAACTTAGAAACAAGACATATATGTATACACGATAAGATAGGGTTATCAGAGTCAATCTAATTTGTCAAATTTGATTATAAGCAATTTTTAAGCGATATAAATTTAGAAAAAAATCTGTTTGACTCATTATTAGTGACGCGATAAGCAGTGAAATATTTCACGCAGTTACACCGATAGCTCACCGATTATACTTTTCTACGAGGATATAACTTCCACTCGTGAAAAGAAAAGATGTTTGTTCAATTTATGTCAGCATTTTCAGTTGTAATTATCGTAATTCAGTAACGTGTGTATATTACTATATAAATAATAACCATACGATTATTCGAATCATTTTTTCGTTTTTTGACATGTTCTTTTGGTGGACTTGAAGTAGACGATACTTCCTCATTCTTTCGTTACTATATTAAAGACTAACGATCGCAATTTTGTACAAGTTTGACTATTCTGTGGAAAGTTCAAGATTGAACTTTATGATGTTGGAGCTTAGGTGACTCGAATAACTCTGCCTTACTATATTGGCACAGAAATGAACGCGAACTATTGTCTCTCGCTTAGCCGACAAACTCGTTCAAGTAATCCCATTCCAACGTATCATCGATCACGCCTAGAATAATTAATGGTCGGTCTCGACAACGATATGCCCCCTACCCCTTTCTTCGTGAAAGTTATTGCCTGTCGGCTACGATGCGCCGGTGCTCCGTGGCTTGCATAAGCCATTCCTTCGACCAGTCAATGAAATTCATCGCGTCGATGAAAAACCCGCGAAATAGCGTATCGACCCGCCATTTGCATTTCTCAGTTTTTCCATCCTATTCACGAGTATTGACCTATGCCAGGTACACGCGCAAAACCAGAGGAATGAAACTTTTCCTATAGACCAAAGAAAATTGAAAGAAACGCCTTCTTATTTCGCCTATAAACCCAATCACGTTTTTTTAAATCTTACTTAACTGATATTGTTAGTAGTGTTGGATTTTTAATTCAGCATTTCGAAAACCAAAATAATCAACTCCACTCTTTGCAAGTTTTACGATTTTATTGTTAAGGTAGGCGATTAACAATCGATTTTCATAAACTTGTTCATCGCAAAAAAAAAAAGGATAAATAAAGAAATTCCAAGGTTCTAGAATTTTAAGAAATAATGTTTCTTAAATTACCACGTTCTGAATGGCTTCTAAGTGGTTATATAATTGTTTATACGGACAAACAGTTTATAAGACAAAAGGTACGAAGAAATACTATAATTTCACGAAAGAGAAATATTCGTCAAGGCAAGGGGAATAAATATAATATATGTGTCCCAGAATAGATGACTGTAATTAACACGGTAAAGGATGTTTAGTGTTAGAGTTGATCACAACGTAGCATTTTTAAACTTTTTTTTGTTCACCGCTATAAGTTAAACGATCCCTTTATACGACAGAACAAGCGTGTTAAAGGGGGAAAGTAGTCGCGTAATGTTGGAATACGATTTATAAAAGATTAATTTTAACTTTAAGAAATGAGTTTTTATATAAAATAACTTTATAAAATAACTTTCACTTTAATGCCAGTAAACCGATAAGCTTTCTACGATTGTTCCGCACAAGGTTCTTATATTTTATTATATATTTTATTATATTGTATTATATTATATTATATTATATTATATTATATTATATTATATTATATTATATTATATTATATTATATTATGTTATGTTATGTTATATTATGTTATATATATATATATATATATATATATATATATATATATGCAATGAATGTCATTTGGGTCGCAGATGTCTAACCAATTACAAGAAATATACGTTTAAAATTTGAAAACATCGCATATTACTACGTATTTAGATATTGAAACCCATCAATCAACAAGGACTACATAGCAATACACAATTTTCTCGAAATTTAAATGCCTTTTTCCCATAATTGGTTAGTCATTTGCGATTAAAATTAGAGATATGTTTATTCCATTAATATTAAAACTATCACCATACATCAAATTTCGTTAAAATCATTACATCCCTAATTCGGAAAAGATGTCCCTGTCCCTAATGCACCATGTTTCAACTCTCATATTCTAACAAATAGGTTCTATTAATAATAATGAGAATATTGAGATAATGTCCACAATCTAAGAATGTGTAATATCGAATTTTCGGTTTACTAGTGGTCACATCAGATGGATCGATAATACTTTGATTTGGGTCACGGTAACGGCTCGCGTTTAATTGATTGGTTCAAAGTGGGAGGAACGTAAGATTCCATGGAATCGATTTGAATCGATTTCCTATTTTGTAAAAATAGAAACCGTCCCCACGCATACACGTGCTCCTGTGTCAGATGAGGTGTCCTGTGTCAAGAATGCGCGTACGTATTTAATGAAATACAGATCGTATTTGGTTTGTGCTTAGTATGTTGCGTGCACGCTTCGATACAGTTATCTCGTGAGAATCGTACTCACGTAGAAATAACTTGCGTTACTTTCTACGAGTTGATCCAATTATTATTCGGCTAGTCGATCACGTACCGATTGTGATTAAAAACATTCTGATAATCAAAGAGTTGACCACTAGGACTGAAAATCAAGATCAATGATCGAGTTTCTTTTACTTCGACTGGTTTCTCCCTTCTCCAGAGTTCTTATTTTATTTGCTCTATGCTCGCTGTTATCTTTCCACAAAATAACATGAATTTCCACGTCAATTCTTTTTACGTATTCGAGCCTCGTTTCAACAAAACTCATCGATACGTATTCTGAAATACATCTTGAACATTTGTCGCAAGAAAATCTCGATGAAGCTAAAATAAGATGAAAATCAAGAATAAGAAAATTGCGTTTTCGGCTGTGCTTTTTAGTTATTGTCTTGTTTTAGTTATTGTTATTTATATACTTTGTTATTTTTAGTTATTTAGTTATATTAAAAATTAACCGAAATATTCCTGTGTGCGAGTAAACCTCCTTATATGAACGAAAGTAGAACAGCCTAAACAGTGGGGTAGAGATGCTCAAATTATGTTGTATATATCATGCCTATTGTCTACTTTGTTTGAAAGAAAACAGACTATACTGAATATGTACTGTAATATAAAACGATCGCTATTTTCGTTACAATTCTTCTGTGGATATCCGCGGACTGGACAATCGGTGTGCGTATATAAGATTTGTATAAACATTGTTTATATATGCTATTATTTAATAACTATCTATAGAGGAAAATATTAGAGGAAACATTAATCCTGCCTATTCGAAAATTCCATAATGCAATTTTCGATATGCTGTTGTGAATTTTAATGAGAAGGCAGATATAATGTTTAATCTACGATTTTTCTTACGAGACATCGCGCAGAATAGTTTACATTTTCGAATGTCATAATTTTCTTCTCTACGACTTGTACGAAGGAAGCTGCTGTCTCGTTCGTGCTATCGTTCGATTTGAAGATCTCTGTGCAGCTCGCTGCTTAGGCTGACCTACTTTCGTTCGTGTAAGCAAGTTTGCTCGTGCACAAGGATACTTCGGCTAATTCTTAATTGTCAATGACTAAAAACCAAAGCCGAAAACACAATTTTTTCATCCTTGAGCTTCATCCTATTTTAGCTTCCTATTATTTAGATCTTTTTACACATGTAGCTAAACACCTTGTATACTTCATTGATACGTATCTTGATATTCCTCTCTAATAACTGTTGGAAGAAAGCCTTCATGGCATACTTAATGAGTGTTTATTAATATCTGAAAAGTATGAAACAACATTAAGAACAATCTTTAAGTATTTACGCTACATAGCAGTTAATCATCATCAATCATTTAAAATGGCAAGGATGAAAATCTTCCGGGTAGATAAGGAGAGTGTATCCACTCGATTATTCTAAGAAACACTGAATCATAATGCTTCGATCGACTTGATAATATATTAAGTAATAGTTCAGAATTATAGTTTCAGTTTCAAAAATGCAAAATGTCGCGATTAGATTTATCAATAAATCTCATGCGTTTAAATATAATGTGTAACGCGTTAAGAAATTAAGAAGTTAATTACGTAATTCCTAATCGTCGTGCACCATGCAGGTAGTTGCGTGCCTTTGAAATAGGAAATACTCCGGATTTTAATCTCTTTCAGCATAACTGCGTTCTAACATAATTTCATTTTAACGCGGCAAATTTTACGTAGATATTGTCGATTCTTATCATATAGCATACAGCGGTGTAGAAAATATTCGTACACTCATTAAAACGGAATGCTCTCTATCTGGGCCTCTAATGAGAATTTAAACAACATATGTACATTATTTTCTTCTTCGCAATTCCGACCAATTGCAACTTTTCTACATTTCTCTTTTTTTTTTTTACACGTTATCTAGTAAACTAATTCTCTTATATATAATAACTCTTCAAAAAAAGTCGTTGATTGGCCAAATTTTACAAAGTTATTCTGTTTTAAAAAATGTACAAATGCTTTCTATGCCCACTGTATATCGAGAGAAAAACTAATGTTTATAGAACAAGGAGGTTTTAACTTTCCTTATTAGCTTATAAATAAGTCTCACTGTACAACAAATCGGCCGAGTTATCGGCCCAACTCATAAGTCAAGTGACGTTCATTTCGATAACCTTGCCACAGAAAGGCTTCATTAAAAGAATTGCACATTTACCATTGGCAATACGTCGCGCTTAAAATAATAGAATGGCATTGAAAATAACTCGAGATCAATCATCCGAACGTTAAAGCTTGCGAACTTACGATACAAAAGTAGCCGTTAGTACAAGTCTCATTCGTAAATGTATCTTGTGATCCAAAAACGTGATTTGAGATGATTTATTGGCTCCATGCTGTATAAATTGCAATATATATACACATACATATACACAAACATATTACACGCGTGTGTAACAGACGTTCGAAGTTCTTCAACTTCGAATTATCGGGAAAAGAATGGACCGATTCATTCGAATTCTTTATCTCTTTATTAAAATTTATCTAATTCTTCTATCTCTTAATGCATGAAGTCATTTCTACTGAAGATACTTGCTATGATAATCATGTTTCGAAAAATTCAGATTGAAATTAATACGTGTTTATTAACTTTTCATGTCGACAATATACATATTCTCAATAGATGACGCGGCTAACATGTTAAATATCCTCGCGAACTGACGAATGCGACGAAGAATCTATGAATCGATCTTTTACTAAGAAATATTTATAATTGGCCGTTTATCTTGCAAAGAGCCCCGCCCCTTCCGCAAAAAGCCTTCTTTTTGGCGGACCTTTTTCGTCATCGAGGAGCAGCTACTAGTACGCCGTGAAGGTCTAAGCCGACCGTTTGGTTTTACCATTGAAACGAGGAGAGCATCGCTGTAGAGTATCGTAATGAGCAGAAACGTAATTTTCGTGACACGATTCCGCGTGGCACGTATCCCGCGAGAGCAGGTGCGAAATTCGTTACGTTGATCTGGATAGGCATGTCCTCTGTTGTTCATGTGCGTCAGGATATTATTTTGAATAATAAGAAGTAGTAACTGTGTAGTTGTCATTTGAATCCCAATTTCAGACATGCTCGTAAGTATCGTCGATACTGTCCAACACTTCCTGTACAAACAGTATCTTTTCGGGCATAGATTGTTCCAACGTTTCGTATTGCAGTTGGCGTAATTAGGATTCCACGGAAATCTTACTACTATGTTATATCACACCGAATACTACACACGATATCGGTGTGTTCTTAGACTTCTGAGTTACTGCAAACTAACTGCAATGCCGATGAAACATTTTACCGAAAGGGACACGGTTTTACGTCCGAAAAGCCTCGAGAATCTAGCTTTCTGGAGACATGCACAGAACAATGAACACGATATATGGCTAGAATTCACTTTTATTCGTTGTTTCGCGGGCAAAATAAAGCCGAGCTTGTGACCGTGGTTCACGAAATTCAAATCAAGGTAGAGCTACATATGTACAGCGATGAAAAATTATCCTGGCATGCGTATGGTATTTAACGCGGTACTACCGCGGCCTTGACACACAATTCCCACAGTCATACGTGCGTTGTGTTCTCGTTACCGAACGACCTACGCTTCAAACTACACCCGAGCTTTCCTAACCCTGTTTAATACGGTCAAGTTTAATGGAATTCCGTGTCCTAGCGTCGATGATACCAATCAAGTTACACAAATCGGATGTCGTGCGTCACGCGATAACCAAAGTCAACAAAATTTGTTGGAGAGCATGTTGAACCTAAGGAAAGCTCGGTCGCCTCCAACAGATAACAGAATAATTATGCTTCGACAAATCCTGTCTGCATTCGCGAGCGTTTACACATAATTTATGTTTATATTCTTGAGATCTTGAGATCTCTAGACTATTTCTGTATGCTTCGTCATCTTTTTTTTTCTTTCCTTTTCGTGTTACATTAATTAACTTGATATTTTCAGCGGAAAATAAACCTATCACGTTGAAAAAATAAGAAATATTGAAAGAAGGTTACGAATAGCGTGCTTTTTTATGTCCAGTTTAAAATAGATTACATTGCACGCAACATTATTTCCTTCGTTTATCCGCAAAACGCTTCTTTCATCAGCCTTAATGAGCTACAAACACATGCTAATTAATGTAAACGGTGTTTCCATTAGAACAATATTATAATGCGCTATTCTGTAAAAATGTATATACACGTTTCTTAAATGACTACCAACATTGTTTTAAACAACAAAAATATTCTACATTGCTGGAAATGCTTTATCTTCTATCTAGATATGTAATTTAAATCTTGAACTGTTCATAGCTAAAGAAAGTATCTTGAAATTAAGATTGCTTGGATTCTTCATAAAAAAGAGGCAATTTGTCTATTTCACGAAGTTGCAAAGAGAAGCAAACTTAAAACGAAATATTTCAATAACGAATTATTGCGATCTTCTTCACAAATTTTTCAAGTATATATTAGCGATTTTGTAAATCACCATTTATTTGATTCTCGAACTATATGAGATAACTTATATGCATATATACATTGAATGCAACCTTCACGTAGTCACGGTAATACGACCACGTTTTTTCCTCCAGAGAATCGTATTGTAATATTATATTTATCGATGTGAAATTGCATTCCATTCTACAGTATTTATGTGTTTCACCCCCTCAATTAGAGGCATTAAACGACTCATTACCAATCAATCGAGAAACATCAATTTTAGATGGATATATACCATTGAGTATTATTTACTTCAAACGCTGTCAATATCGACAGTCAAATAGGATCAGGTAGGATCGCCCCCTAATGTAAATTAAAAAAGTGACCGTAACGTCGATCGTATTTCTGTTAATTTGCACGTTTCGAATTTGGCGCACGAAAAGTCCTTCGTGGACAAGATTATTTCGTAACGCTATTTCATGCTCGGTTTGAGCAAAATCATCGCCACTTAACCAATTATCGCGGCCTTGCAAGATTTCGCTTTCGTTACACGTTCCTCAGATAAATTTCGAGCACATACAGTTTCCAGAAATTGGGAATTATTTCCGGTAACAAATCACTTTGCAAGCAAAACTGCGATATTTCACATTCGAATTTCACTCTTCTAAATTTTCACTTTTGTTTGAGGAAAGTTTTAAATATTTAATTTAAAGAAGATACAACGAAGCCTCAACGAAGCGAAGACTTAAATAAATCTGTAATTGGTTTGGTATACGTCAAATCGTTACGGACGTAATATCTTCTACCACATTCTTCATTCTTTTCCATCAAAGCAAGGTTACATTTGTCGCTAACCTTTGATATCCTTACAATACAAATTGTTCATTTGTTAGCTGAATTCTTTAATACACGGTTCATTATTTACGAGTGAGCTGCGAACTTTTATGTATAATACATACTTATGCGAACTTCGAAGATTCAAACATTTATAAAATACCTAAAGTTCGATGTAATATTTGGCAGATGAACAAAATTTTTGCTTAGGTTCCATTTCTCCACAAAAATATTTATTTCTATAAATATCCGCAGCCTGGTGCTATTATAAGCGATCTGATCGCACCACGCTACTTAAACGTAAATATCCCAGAATTTTCGAGATTCTTCGAAAGTTTGAAACAAAAAGTAAAAGTAATGTAATGTTCAAATACTCTCGTGAGTCAGTGTACGTTGTCCATTCCGGAAATATTGGCGAAGAACATAAACACTCCAGTAAGAAAAAGGATGATCGTTAATGGGGATCCAGTTTGCTCTTACGAATTGATGGTTTAGATAGTGTTTTAAGCGGGAAACCATGCGTGGCCTGATTTTTCGGAAGGAATTGCAAAAATGTAACCGAAAGGCTACAGGAAACAAACTGCAGTCGCATTGTTCGTGATTCTTGAAGGAGCGCGGGCTTTTAGAATTTAAAACAGTGGCGAAGTCGTCTTGCGAAAGAAACAGAGCTAAGGACTCTTTTGTTTCTCCCACTTCGGCTGTTTCCCTGACTTTTCCTGGCTTCTTCGTCGAACAAAGAGAACGGGGAGACTGAGTTTCTCGGTGGAAAGCGAGCGATCGCAATCTATATGGTGATTGTTGTAGTCATAGCCGTGTATAGTCGTCTCTCAGTGAATGCACCCCTTTTATTGTTCTCACTTTGCGGTGTTTCCTTGTTTCAGTACTTGATGAGTGGTTGGGCGAAAGGATACAGTTTCCGATGCCAACCGGTCGACTACTCCAACAGCCCCTTGGCTCTCCGAATGGCGAATACATGTTGGTGGTATTACATTAGCAAATTCACCGAGTTCTTCGATACCGTAAGTATCTAAACGACATCCATTTGTACGCGATCGTTGTCGTTGTTTTAATTGAATTATCGAATTAGTCACTATTTTGTCCTCCTTAAATAAAATATCCTATCTATCAACATTTCTATATGAGACTAATTTCTAAATTCACGACTCTATCAATTAATCCTATATTAGAAAAATAGTATATTTATTATTTGGTTTATTTAATTTATTTGATTTCAAGATTATATAAGTATATCTTGAATATTTGAAAAATACTAATTATTAGAACATTGGTTATACTACTGATTTCTTTTATAAAACTTGCCTACCATAAAAGCCTCTATAATATAACTTTTAGAAAAATGGGAAACTTGAAGTATTTTAGCATATCTTAAAAAATGAAAAAACTAGTAGATAGGAGATTTTATCTAAGTAAGGCAATATTACTTTTGTTCATTGAACGGAAACATATGCTGCTCTCGTACGACAGTGAAACATTGTGACAATTAATACTTTAAACGTTAGAATAATAGAGCATTCCGGATCATTGGGCAGCTACTTTAATACTAGAACTGCCAATCTCTTAATATGTATGTAAAGTGCAAAATAAAATTTTTATATTTTTATTAATTTAACATTTTTGAAATGAAAAAAAGAAGAAGGAGGAAGTAATTTTTGTAGATCTCCACAATAGAATTCAACTGTAAATTGGATTTCTTGTCTGTAGCTTGCTAGATTGAGATTACACAAAGATTACGCAAGTCTTCTAAAATTTGGTTCATGGCTGGAAGCAGAGAAAAATTGATCTTACGTACAGTTAACCGCAAGCTTATATTTTTTTCATAAAAACCAATAATACGAAGCCGAGCAACATTTGTCTCCGTTTGAGAAGAGTGCCGTTCAAGTATAAGTTGTCAAGCTGGAAAGAGATTATTTTATAATTTATACTGTGGAGCAACTTGACCTTCTTGAGAAGTCGAGGCGTGTAAATTCTAAACGGCCGCTTTTTCTTCTTTTCTTCTTAAATTCAATGAAAAATGTAATTGTTTTAACGTATATAAATTAAAAAAAATATTAATGATGTCATTTTCTTTCAGCTCTTTTTCATTCTGAGGAAGAAAAACCAACACGTGTCAACGCTTCATGTAATCCATCATGGAATAATGCCATTCTCGGTTTGGATGGGTTTAAAGTTCGCTCCAGGTGGCCATAGCACTTTCTTCGCTCTCTTGAACACTTTTGTTCACATTGTAATGTACTTCTATTATATGGTGGCTGCAATGGGGCCTGAATATCAAAAGTACATTTGGTGGAAAAAGTACCTGACTACCTTCCAAATGGTAAATCCATTAATCGATAATGATCTGAATTTTTTAATGCTATGTAACTAGTTTAACACAAGAGGAATCTTCTTTTTTTAGGTGCAGTTCGTGTTGATCATGAGTCACCAGTTCCAGCTTCTATTCACAGAGTGCGATTATCCTCGCGGCTTCATGATTTGGATCGGTTTACATGGCGTGCTTTTCTTAGGTCTTTTTTCGGACTTTTACAAAGCGAAGTATGTGGGCAAATCGAAGAAACCAACAGACAAGAGTTTACAGAATGGTTCGACCGGTCTTTGTATGCCTATATTGGAGGATTCGGTGCCACGACAAAACGGTGTCTCGTCGTACGCGACGATCTACAACAAGGAATACAACAGTTGTTACAGCAACGGTACCAACAATGGTTACGTTGCCAACAATAATACAGAGAAAAAACTCGCTTAGAACATTCTGATTTTGGTAAAAGCTCGTAAAGAACCATCGAGATACCAAATCACACGATGCAGTTAATCATGCGTTGAATCTCGCCGGCACTTTTGAGGATTGTGCTGTGACTTCGTACACAACGTCTTGTTGATCGATCTAATTCGAGTAGTGACTGCGCGCGGTTCTACAGGAAGATAAACTATGCTAGTTGTAATTCGCCGCGAAGTCTGTGTTCATGTTCACGCGTAGAGTCGTCGACGAGAGACCAGTCGCGCATACGTTCGATTTTCTGCTAACGCTTTAAATTATTTCATATTAAACTGTATTAATGGGCTGGCGATTGCGTTTATCGGGATAGTCTAACAAGGTTATATAAGGGGGGTATATAAGAATTATTACTGATAATATATTATTAATAAGGAAAGGGCTCTTCTGCACTGTATTATTGTGTATCATATGTATGTATAATCGCATCCGCAACCGGATTGTGGGTGGTTCTGAAAATCGTTGCCTCGTCGATGGCTTTACGGATAAAAGCTTAAAGGAACGTGAAGAATGACCGAGGAATGCGAAGAGACCAGAGTAAATAAACGGACAAAATTAAAACGCGCACACGATGAGTAAATTAATAATCGATCCTCATCGGAACATTATGTTTTCCGCACGCGATTGGCGACAGTGTTTTAGCGCGTGCGTTATGTATGCGTGAACAAGTGTGATCGTTTGTCAGTTATACGTGATTACGAGGCATTTCTTATTGGGACGTATCGAAACGATCCCCTTTACCATATTTCCTTATTGTCCGACTCTGTCTCTCTATTGCCCCGATTGTGTTCAAAGCTTTGGTGTTCGTCGTATAAGTAAGCGTCTGTCGATTCGCATTTGAAAGGAGAAATCGTACCACTCCTTCCTCTCGAAGCTTGATTCTCCTCCTTTTTTATTGAGGGATCGTCGATTAGATCAACTCAGCAAAAGACAGTAGTTCTCTTGAATATGCAACGCTCGAATAGCTCTTTTATTGCTTACGATCAAGCAACGCAATACTTATTTTCAATAGAATATTCGATGAAATCTACGAATATTTCAGTTGTTAGTGCAGAATCAAGCTTCCGAAGAGTTCTAGAAATTCTCGACGAAATTTATCTCTTGTTCACCGTTCGAACTGATCAAATTGGGAAAAAAGAAGGTTGGACGCCAATCGTTCGAATATATGTACATGTTATAAACGCATGGAGGGAAAGAGAAAACGTTTATCTAGGAATCATACAAATCTCTTATTAAGGATACAAACTTTTGTACTCTTCCTATTACGGAAAGATGAAGGTTTTTATTTATGATCGCACAGAAATAAAAAAATCTGACGAAAAAAAACAATTCGATCCTATAAATTTAATGTTGTATATTTTTACAAAGAAATAGATCAATTGCATAATAAAAGAGACGTTAATGGTGTCAAAGACGTGCTTTCTTGTGAAAGTATTCATATATGAAAATTTATTATTGCCAAGTTTCAATAACGTATTAGAAGAATATTTGAAGAATGGTTTATAATAAAAAAAGTAAAAAAGAAAAAAAAGAGAAACTAACGTCGACAAGACTGTTAATGTAGTCGTAAAATGTACATGTAAATATTATTTCCGGATTTCGAAAAAGATATTTTCTTTCTTTGGTAAAATTAGCTTTCAACGATATACGAATGCATTTCTTCAGTTGACAGATCAACAAGGGTCTGTTCCAATCTTTATCACTCGTTCCAATATGTATAGGAATTGATCTTCGAGTTACGATTTAGCGAATAATTTTATATCTTCAACGCTTAGAGAGTTATTCCTTTATCCGACCTCTTCCGTTCACATAAAATCACACTAATATATTATTCCTAACTACGACTGAAGTCAAATCGTGCATTGTAACGCCATATAAATCGGTTAAAATCGTTCATCCTTTTATCACTTCTTTAATATGTGTAAACTCGCGGTAAATTCTATTCGAAACGTATTTGTATCCAGTGATTATAAATTTTTAATTTTACAATATCGTGCGAACCGATACGAGTCATGAACGTATTGCATAGTTGTTTTCGTTATTTATTTTTCTTTTCTTTAATATATATTTCATTATGAACGTATTTTTAAGAATATCTCTAGTATAGAAAACAAAGCAATTTTGCACCTGTTAAAATCTTGCAAAAAAATACCATATTGTGTTTTTGGAAAATGTAACGTAAAAGTAAAGAATTCTGTCGAATCAACTCGTGTCTGTCAATGAGGACAATAAGCCGCGTCGACATCAGAACACGACGGTAGAACATTCTAGCGGAAGTTCGTAAATATTTCATCAACGCGTTTGTACAAAGATCATTTATCAGTAGAGTTCAAAGAATCTACCATAATCTATCACAGCGATTAAGTATTCTCCGTACTTCTTCCGAAGTAAAACGCAAAGAAAAGAAGTTAAATAAAACCTTACAAAAGGAAGAAAAAGGCTGCTTCTCAGCATACACGTTTTTACATTGAGCACGTGCAAGTACATAATACATTTCGGCTAAGTCTTGCACTCTTTTGATGAAATTACGATAATACTATTAAATCAAACAATACGATTTTTCGGAGATCCTTCAGAACCTTTCACGACCAAGATTTTTGCAATTCATGCTACTCGAGGCTCTGAAATACTCTTCATGTCGTTTTGACTAATGATTTCGATATTTTGTTGATTACACTTTGATTACACTTTGCATTCTTAATCTTACATCTGATGAAGTTAACCATAATGCGAATAAAATTTGCGAATTATTTTATAAAAGATCACAGGAAGGAAGCTTCTAATGGTATTAACTATAAGATATCTGTGTACTAGATCGATTACCAATCCATTCATTCGAATAGAGTGTAACGATCATGGAAAGGATTTGTCAACGTATAAGTGTACTTCCTTTCTTATTTCTTTCCACGCAACGTTCACGTCCTACAGGTACAATACGAAACGAGTTAAAATTACCCCATTCTCAAACAAACCAACTATTCATTTTTTTGTATGCGTGCACATGAAACAATGCATATATAAAATGCATATACAAAAGACAAGAGAAGAAAATTAAGAACACCGAATTCTCATGATATATACCATATGTAGATTTAACGAGTGGATATTTGAGTTTTATAGAGGAAAAGAAAGAGATTACTTGCGCATAAACACATACATAAATCAAGATGGTCGATCGTCTTTCACTTTCAAAAATAAGCATGGGAAAAGAAAAAGAGAAGAAAAACTGTTCAAACCACATGAAAGGTGTCACAAGCCAAGTTCACATGAGGCCGAGAAGATAAGAGCACACACATCGTCATGTACCTACTTAATGTTACGAACTCTGTAATGATTATTGATTCTCATTATATTTTTGTACATAATTGGGGAGAATTACACGAGAATAAATGAATTAAAAAGGAGCGAGTTGCCTTCAGCCATGAACACAGGGAAATCGGTGTACGTTTATTTAATGATTGACATACCCCTTGAAAACTAGTATTATTGCTATATAATTGTTAACTAAGCACTCCAGAAAGTAAATAATGTCAGTAATATTTGAGTAGTTCGCACTGTCCATATCGATTGAAATTAGATGAGACAGAAACTCTCTCGTATTATACTTCATATTTACTATAACTGTATATTATAATAATCTGTCAATTTCGAAGGCCTATTGACAGTTATTTTATTAACAATTTATAATATCTTTGATTCTAAGTTCAATATATTTACTGGAATACTCGCACGATGTTATGCAATAGAAGTATACTACTGACATTTTCATATAAAAATTTGAATATCGCTGCATGCAATAAAATTTGATACATTTAAAAATACAACGATATCAATTGTTAGAGTATTATTAGATTACGATGAGGTTCAGATAGCGAAAATGTTTATTACTATTTTGTATATGAAAATTACATGCGTAAAATGAAATTCAAAATTAAAAGACAAATTTAATAATTAGTACGATACCACGATAGGTTATATTAATTACAAATCTTTTCATATTTTATATTACTAAACGAATAGTACGTACAATATAAATAAATGCATTCTACACTATTTTAATTTTCGTTGGGTTAAATTTATAAATTCGAATTTGAAAATAATATCGATTTTAATATCGATCTAACGTCGAGTTATCGATCTATCTATATATGTACCATAATTGAACAGAACACGAATTGTGTATGTCATTGCGGCGTCGCTGGAAAGAGTGCAACAATGAAAAGATTGTATAGAATTACTTCATCGTATGTGTATTCATTAAACGTAATTTCGTATCTAATCTTTAATTCAATTTATATTTTTTGTACGTTTGACACTTGATATAAGTGACAATTACTGCACGTTCCGAATTTTCATGCAACGCAAAATGAATGAATGGTGGAACAGTGATGTTTATTTTTGCCGAAATTCAAATTTCGTAGTTAAAAAGTCCGGTTACAGTAATAACAGAAGCATTGTAATTCTACGATACACGTAAGTAATTACTGTTCTAACTATCTTATGAATATTATTCATACCGAATGAAAATTATTCTTAAGAAATTTATGAGTAAATATTATGTTGATACGGCGACATACGGCACGCCGCGAAGTTATCCGACAATATAATACAAAGAATCACAAATCATAAGCATAACACAGGTGCGTATCTTGCGAACAAAGATATGTATCAAAGAAGATGAATTTTTAAAAAGACAGAAGATGATAGTTTTCCTAAGATATCTCCCATATTTTTTCAGTCGGTATAAAACAGTTTTTATATAATCGATCATTTTCTACGAAAGAAAGCGATCGTTACCGTAACAAAAATAGCAGCGTGATTCGCCACTATGAAACATTATTCGAAAAAAAACTTGCATTACAAGCATAATCGAATTTTCTAGGATAATCACGTATACGCTGGTTCACAACATTTCGCAATGTTAAACATAAAATAGAAATCAAAACATCGAGATCGTTATCGATCAATCTTCGTAGTTACGTAACCACATAAAATTTCAAACTTTCTTATGATTTCACCGTTCACGAATCGCCGAGAATTACGACTACCGGCGTCGTAATAAATCCACCATGTCGTTAATATCTTCCAAAGACTTGCATTGACACGTTCTTGTTTATTATTGTTCAGTCGCAGAAAAACTTGAGGTTTTGTGGGCTCCCCAGCTGGTAGTTACGATCCTGTCGGCGGTTCTCAGTGCAACGACGAAACTCATAGCGCACTACAGGACGTCAAGGGAATACGAGAAAGGTACGGCGATTTTGCGATATGATGACGATGATACGTATAGTCGTGAATACGCTGCATGAGAGTGATGCGTAACACACACCGAGAAGGAGGAAGAATCGTCGAGCAAGCTCGAGCATCTCCGTCGAGCCCCGCCCTGTATATATTTTTAACCGGATCCATCGAAAGTCTGGCCGGCGTGGCACACCGTTCGTTCGAGCAAGTGAGGTTTCTATTGACGTGCAGGAAGAAAGAAAAAAGTCAGAGGGACGCAAACGAAAGACAAGATACATTTGAACGACGCAACAAGTGAAGAAAACTGCATCTCTTTCGTTCGACTTGCACGCTACTGGTGAGTAACATTTCTTTCGATCAGCTGATTATTCAGATTACCGGTGTATTGAAGGCATCATGATCTAAGCGTGCTCCCGTCTCGTGGAATCGATGCTGCGCAGCAACTTTGCGCATGAATCGAGCCCCTTACAGCGGACAACCCATTGGACGATTTCGATGAAATGGTTCAGATCGGTTAGGTGCACGTGCTTGGGCTCAAATATATAGATACTCATTGTCAGTGACGTTTAGTTCTTCAGTGTGACAAGGTAGCTAAACGGAATTGTGTTTTTCACAGAGTTGACATTAACACTGTGGAAGACAAAATATACAGTAGCTCTTATAGTATTTGTGCACTAACAGAAAATTTTTATTTAATATACTATGTATGTTAGACAAAACATTCTTGACATACATAGATGCTATAAGATGTCTAGTGCAAGTATACGTATATAGTTTTTTATAACACACGTAATATATACAAAGAAATTTCCTATAGTAGATATTCAAATGAATCTCAATTGAATGTTTTAATTACTGAATGTTAGAGATTCCTGACCTTGGTAACTTCTTAAGGTATAATATCTTTTATGATCATCAGATACGCTTGTTTGTATGCGGATATTTAACGAAACTTCAATTGGCACATCGCATAAGTACATCGTTGATTCCTTATTTAAGAACAGTGTTAAACAATACAAGCATTAATTAATCCCAATTAATTTATAGCAAATCCAAATTATAAGCTGGTATAACAGTTTCACAGTAAGATTAATCTGTACGATCAGTTACATAAAACGAAGTTCTCTCTCAATTATCGAAGTTAACTGTCTATTATAGTCATCCTGCTTCATAACAATAGTTTTAACCACGTAACAAATACGCATCGTTTTCCAGTCGAACAAGGACAAGCCCGGTACCATTGACGATCTAGAGAATGCAAAATCAGTGTGGTACATCCGACAGAGATATTCCAAAAAATCACGCGTGCATTCATTACGAAATAAATCATGTATTCGCTGAAACCGGCGAGATTGTTGCGAGAAACTTCGGTACTCCGATGTTGCCTCGTGCACGTGTGTGTTGTAAATTGCTAGGAAAATCGAAGGAGGGAAAGTCGATAAGGAACAGAATGGTATTGACCAATTTCATGACAATAGAGGACGTTTCGACATTTATAAAAACGAAAGCGTCACGAAATCCGATAGACACACTTATCCTAGATCGATTTGCGTAATTTTGTTTACACGCGAGTGGAAGTCACGAGATGAAAGTTCTCGACTCGCGTTAGCTTCCACAGGGAGGTTTTGGACGAAATCTCTCTAATTCGTCGTATCGAGGTTTGCGAGAACAGCATGAACGTTCAACGACGATGAAAATAAGGCTGACGTTAATGAACATGGAAATGGAAATTTGCGAGGGTCAATCGGATCTCTCTGTCTATCTGTTTGTCTGTCTGTCTATCTATCTCTGTCTATGTCTCTGTCTGTCTGTCTGTCTGTCTGTCTGTCTGTCTGTCTCTGTCTCTCTCTCTCTCTCTCTCTCTCTCTCTCTCTCTTTTGTCTGGCATCCTTGCAACCGGTTTAACTTCGATTTTCACTTCCGAGTGTCGTATACAAGTAAAAGCCGATGGCCGATATCGTTATCGGAACCATGGAAAAATCAAAGAGCAAGGTGAACAGAATTTCGACGGAACTTTTCCACTGGGGAAAGAAAGTGTACGATGACGTTGAGTTTACGCATGATTTCTATGTTCTACGTACGTAAATCTTTATGGAATTCCACGGAAATCACGATCTATTGGAGCCGCGACTGAAGGTCTCGGTAGAAACGAATGTTCAACACGTTCAATTATACTAATTACACATAACGTCGAGACGGGACTTTTTTGCATTGCATCGACCACTCGTTGAAACGATATGAAACACGCGAGAAAGTGTTACGTATACAGTGTGCAATCCGAAACGTGGCTCTGAGTACAAATAAAAGAATTCTTTGGATTTTCGTAAAATGTAATTTTAAGGAGTATTATAATTTATACGATAAAGTTCCATCGATGAATCACGCGCGATCTATCGTGCGCGTGCTAGGTCGATCGTTGGTGTCGATTCTTTCAATATTCTCCTCGCGTATCTGCAGATATTTCTCCACAACGAGACCTTCGACATATTCCACGGACCACGGAATTGAAGACTTCTTTTTCTCTGTCTTTCTCTGTCTTTTCCCTTGGACGGTTACGCTCCGTTCACCACAGAAACAAAGTAAATCCACGGGAATTCTTCGTCTGATCGAGTCGTGAATTAGGCAACTAGAAAGGCGGAATTAAGCGAGTCGAGTCGACATTTCGTGGCTATCGTTTCTAACTTGGATCACCGTTTCTTCGTTTATCTACTTTTAATTACGTAAAATTCTTCGAAAAGCACAAGCTTTTAAGCGAATCGAATTCTCGTTTGAATATAGCGTTTGTAAAATTTCGGACATAGTAGAGAAATCATTTCGGTCGTATTTCGTCGAACAATTGAATGGAAATCTCTAAAGCGTGTTTAGTACATTTTTGGAAAAAACGGTTTTTAAGTTACACTGTTCCATAAATTTCAAACACCTAACGTGCTTCTTACATCCCCCTTCCAACAAAATGGCTATAACCTGTGTACACTAAAACGATTGACAAAGGCTATAAAATTATATTGTTAATTCAATTTTTGCTAAAACATCCTATAGACGCATATTCGAGGTTTCCATTCAATTGTTCGACGATGAATATCTAGACGTTCAATCACGTCTCACGATTGTAATTGCACTTGAACAAAGTTCGTTAGGTGAGGGACGACTAAGTATTTGCACGGACGAACGATTATTTCAACAGTGCGTAATTCCTGTCGATGCCGAAACTTTCTCCCGCGGCATGGACTTCGTTAGCCCGCTCGATGAGAAATTCCTCTCCCTACCCCTGCGCGGACGACTTAATGTAATCGAGACGGTCAAAAGAGAATCATCCAATCGAATCTTTATTTTCCAACGTATGATTACGTTGCGTTACGATGAAACAGAGGGAACTCGCTACACAATTATTTTCCGAACTTCTTTTTCTTTGGACGAATTTGCACTGACCCAATATGAGATTTCAGTTCTTCTTTCAGCTTAGAGAAGCATTGCGTAACTTCTTTTTCTCTTCTCGTTTCTCGCGCGCTCTCGTTTAAATGGTTGCAGCAAATATCCAGGGAAGTATAGGAACGATATGACAAAAAGGTGGGCCTCGTTGCGAAAAATAATGTAGGTCAGGTGGCCTCGAGGCGCGATCCATCAGCTGGCTGAAAAAAAGGACACAATGTCGAGCATACCGAATCGTGTTAATCACGATTCACAAACGGTACGAATCGCTCCATTAAAGCCGCCAGCCGGGAAAGAACATCGTGGGCACGTTTCTACCGTTGTGCAACGAACTATCAACACTCACGCTCGACTTTTGCGACGGTGATTCGTTGGTTCGTGTCCCGAACTCGTGAAACAGTAGGCCAAGGCTAAATTCTTTGTGTATCGGGTCCTCTGTTATCGGTCGATCGATAAAATCGAACGGAATACGGTACTTTGTCTCAAATGTTGCGCCGTGAAATCCGCTTCTTTTACGAGCTACTGTACCATCTGACGCAGTGACACTGACGGAAGTGGTTGGATAATTTTCGTACCGTTTATAAACCACCGTCGTAAAACATCGTCCGACTTGATTAAATCTTCGAACTTAAAACGGATCGACCGTTAACCCCTGGAAATTATATTTAGAAACCCCTCTGTGCGTATTTCTGCAGATAGAAAAGTACCGGTGTACTCGCGCATTAATTGCAGCAGCGCGCGCGTATTGCGATCAGCTGAGCATGAATGATCCAATGTTGCCGCTTACGTAAGATGGACGAATTAGGTCGTGTGCCATGTGGAAAATGCGAGAACTCCTCTTGAATTCTTCTTCGAGCGAGCAATTGCTCCGCGTGCGACAGCCATTCACTGCCCACTACCGCAACGAGATACCGCTCTACGTTCACCGATTTGTACAGGTGGTTTCATTGGTGTATATCGTGCCTTCTGTTCGTTCGTTCGTTCGTGTGAACAATCGTGTGTGTGAGGGAGGGAAATAGACTGCTCCGAAATTCGCAATCGCGTATCCAAACCGTTCTGTCTAAACAACTATCCGTGAAAATAATTAGTGAGTATCTACTTTGAAAGCTTAATAAATTATACGGTATGTCTTATAAAACACGAACGTCACATTTACCGTAGAAGAGTTTAGATGTCACTAGCGATCAATATTTGATGCCTCGTACATTTAGAAATAGACGTTGCATCGACAGTGAGCACTTTGTAAAAATATTCATTGATCGGTCATTTTCCAGTTTATAGATATATAGCCTGTTTAAAAAAATAGCGTATTCGCAATATACGATTATTCTGCTGAATGCCTAAAACAATTTTCTTAACACCTTGCACAATGTTATTGAATGCAATTGTACGTTCGTAGATGCAAAAAAACATGAGGTAGCACGCGATCTAAAAGAATGAATTTTAAGCATTGTGGTTAAACGTTTTCCTTTGAGATAAACCTCCGTTTTATTGCTTACCAACGATTCAAGTGTACTGTAATTGCCTCGTTGTTTCGTAGAATGGGTCAGTTGTCAGAACTCTGCTAAAAGCAAAAGTAGCTGTTTCGCTTGTTTCACCAACTATTTGCAACCTCTTTCAATTAACAATGAAAAAGTTATATAATCGAATGTTATCGTGTAATAAATGCCAGATTTAAAAAGTTACTTTTATGATGCGCGTGACTGTCGACACGTTTTTATACTTCACTTTTGTTCGATGCTACTGAAGTAGCTCTTATCCTAACGAGAAGCCCGATCTTCGTTCGATCGACCAAATTTCATTGAACTTATTACAAAATTTTATATGAGCCATCGTCACTTAATCAAATTTTCTATACATGAAAACCAAAATTGTTGTATTCACTACTCATCTGTTTCTTGATATATTCTGTACAGATACGTTATAGCAGTAAAACAATAAAAAAGATTGAAAAGTATTTGTTTCCAATTGGTAAATTTTGCACGTACCTTGAAACTTAGACGATAAATAATGTCGACGCGCTTCGACTCATTTTGACTAGAGACTTGAGATTTAAAATTGTTGGCCAATAGTCGATGATTCTTCGATCGGTAAAAACTACCCATCATGAAGGAAGGTTACAGGAGAGTTCAAAGAAACGTGCTCGTTTGTATATATGTATAGCCATAACGACCGCCGCGGTCTGTTTTGAATTTGAATATCGTTTAACTCTAAGGACACTCGTGGAAGAGATGTTAACGATATTCTTGATCGTGACGCAGTGCGTAGGGATTCGGTGCCTCGAGGATTCCTCGTGATCTTGAACTTAATACAGTCGACCAGCTTTGCTTTGGTTTTATGCAAATGCAAAGTTTGTAAAGTCGAATGGCTCCACTCTGTCGCAATGTTTGCTTGAAAATACGCTGCTCCAAGATCCCGGAGGCAACCAGTCAGCCAGCCAGCCACCTTCTAAGCTTCACATTTTGAGCAGTTCCTCTTCCTCTTCATCGAATTATGGTCGGCCATTTATTGACGATTTTGAACTTCACAAAGAATGCAAGGTCTCTCGTTCGTCGATCTATGCCATTCAATAAAATCGATCGTAAAACACTCGTCGGGCCGTCTGAACGACCGATCTCTACTCGTCCAAGTATTTTCAAAAATACATATACATGGAAAGTGACGTAATTAGCAATGAAATTGCATCACCGACCAAAAACGTGTTGCTTCGTTGCGAAAGACCGTGATACCTACTTACTCGCTGGATTTGGCGATCAGACAAAATCGCGCGACACCGACCGCTCTTCCTCGATAATCAGGTCTCTTCTACAAGAATCGTGACGCGACGAGACGCGACGTCTTCGCGGAAAGGACAACCGTGCACTCTCCTCTATACGGCAATTGGCAAGCCAGCCACGCAATGTCGTACCGAGAAAATGTATCTTTAGATCGGTACGAATGCTGTTCGAAATCGAGCGCGAGTTTTTGAAAATTATCATTCACGTTCCCACACGAACCCAAATTTTGCCGACACTTGAATTTCGTCATACGCAATTACGTGGGAAGAGTAGATACAATAAATTCAGTAATCTTTCAGGGAGAATTGCGCGAGAAAAAGAGATCAACTTTATTCATCTGTCAGATTCGTTTTTACCTTGAGTCACTGTAAGCTTCGAAAATATAATAAGATATAACAAGCCAGAGGCTCCGCCGAAATACGAAGAGAATCCAAAATAGGAGGTGGAATCATCTTGTGACGTTACAATTTGGTAGAAAATACTGTCTTCTCTTGTTTAATCGTTTTTCTGCGTCGCTGAATAAGAAACATCTATCGTCATCGATATACGAATCCCAGGTCAAATTATTTGTGTTTTTTACACGTCTATGCTTGTTTTGAAAATGATATTTTTTACACGAGTAATTATGTTGTTCGAAGAAAAGCAGTGGCTTGTAACTGCATGAGTCGCAAAATTGCGAGTCCGTGGAAAGTGCATGTACAAATCGTTACGTTTTTACTTTCTATATACGAAAGGAGGCGAAAATACTGTTGATAGAAATTGAAGACGAAACTCTTTGCCAACCATTGTTCTAGTTAGGAATTATAGACTCAGAAGGTAGAGAGAGAGGGGACAGGTTCTTATAAATACAATGGAAGGGATAGATAGAAACCATATTTTAAGAAAGGTTAAAAAATCCAACTTGACATGAAGCATTCTTCTTTACGGAAATTGGAGGGTTAATAAGAATTGGAAATCATATTTATAAACGATCATTTGCATCACCATTTTGCAAAATTAAGGTACGAATAATTTATAAAAGAGTTAAGTCGTGGTATGTATTGAAACAATAAAAGTCACGTAACTTGGTAATAATAATACATTTTATTGAATATAGAATGTGATTCGAGTAAATTTGCAAATGTCGAAGTTTTGAAGAGAGGGAAACATCCTAAACAAACAGAACATATTCCGTAAGTTTCCGCAGCACGAATCTGACTAGATACGAGAAACGAATCGAATAAAAACACATTAAAAATTCAAAGTAGTGAACTTTGCCTCGAAGCAAGCAAAAGGCAAATTTGTCAAACCGCCAAAGTTTTCAATTCGAATTCTAATTGAGTTGTTAAGGAAATGTTCACGAATGGAATTTACCTAGCGATCAATTTTTAATAGACACGGGCGAAAGATAAATGAACTATTTGTATTTCGTGCAAGTTCAACAAAGATCGTACACACGTTTTAAGTCTTTAAACCAACTGTTTTTATTACGTATTCGCGAACAAATCCTTTGTCACATGATGTCAGTCACGTCGGCCAAACGGACGAAACCTTCATCTGACTTCTTGACCATCGACCAAACGGCTCCGAAGGATTTAAACTTATCTCGCAAGATTCATTGATGCATGTAATTACATTCTTCCATTATGATATCCTTTATTTTTGTGAATTTTTCCACTAAATACGTCAAATTTATTAATAATTTTCCTGTTTTTATGAAATTAGAAACTTGTTTACAAGCAAGCAAAATACAATCATTAGGTTTTTTATAGAAATATAATGATAATGAATTATTTATCACTCTATTGCAAGATTTATTGAAATAGGACGTTGAAAAAAAAGAATACGTATTTACGTATCTACACTTTTAGCAAGTCATACCTAGTATTTCACAGAAACAATTCGCGTCATTAATAAAATTTAAATTTGCAGACTTTACTACCTCATACATACGTAGTTGTTATTTCCTATACATTTTTTAACTATACGATTGAGTCTAAAATTATCATAAAAGATGCAATTATATATAATAATTCGGTAAAATAAATAAAAAAAATATAAGTAGAAGATAAAGTAAAAGAAAAACATCTATATAGTTCAGGAGTGAATCAGAAAACGCGGTTTATGCGGCTCACTAAGGATTAAAATATATTCTCCGAAATCAAAATATATTTCAGAAATTTTCTAGTCACGCTATCTCGAGAAATAATCTCTCAAGAAATAGTAGCGACTCTGTAAAACTGAAAATTGCCCACATATGTAATACTTTCCGGCGAAACGCAGAAAGTGCAAGTACTACCATTAACCAGTTAACTACGTTTGACGATTATACACGTCAAACAAAAACTTTATTTCGGTACGTTTGACGCGTATACTCGTCGCTTGTATTTGTTTACGCACTGCACGATCTAGCCCCATAAGAGATTTCTAAAATTAAATTCTGCTGTTAACTGGATAAAAAAATCTCTATTAACCTTTAAAAAACTCTATTAAACAAAGAACCCCGAGAAAAAACCTAACGCCGATTTAACAATTTAGCATTCTGTATAACAATGAGAAGAGAATATCAGCGACCGATGTCTATGTTTAGTGAATTTTTACAACGTAGCGAGAATGATAATGACGAGGTATCATCAAAGGAAGATAACACTATAATAGCGATAAAATAATAGCGATAACGAACGCAATGCAATACGTAATAAAATATATAGATATATGTATTTTATAAATATATTCACATTTCTTAACACATTCTTTATATATATTATAAGCTATATCACAGGCATTATTGGAACTAAATCTAAAGGACCTATAATGAGCATTTAGGTTTGGGTCACAGAGAACGGAAATTGGCCTGTCTTGTAACGATTTTTCACCTGCCTTTCGAAGGTTAATCATATTACTGAGATAATTATATTACTTTGCAATATAAATGTTTTGGTATTATTCGCAGAAACAATTATTTTTAGCGTCAAAGCAAGTAAAAGGATTGACGTAAAACTTTAACTGCCATAACCTGCTTCATAAATTGTCCTTTTTTGTTGAATTCTAATTAACTGTGTAATTCATTATATAAATTTATTCGTTCTGTGTAGACAATTTATAGCTGTAATAATTTCTTATAATTATTCTCAATATATAAGTCATTTAGATCTTATACGTAATAGTTTAGCTTGAAGTAAATTTTTTATTTAGCGATGTTTCAATCCTGCACTAGATGATTTGCGTTTTATAAAATATAAGCATAAATCCTCTTATCTTCAGAAACGATAGCCGCGTACGACAGCTACGAATGAAATAAGTAGGAAGTAAATCATAGAGAATAATTCAGAAACAAGCGAAGAGGAAGACTCGCAGGTGGAATAATTAGTACAGACGAAAGAAAAGTAGAAGGATCGCAAAGGGCGGCAAGAGACGCGCGACGAATGTTGTCCATGAAGGCGACCGATCTCGCGTCAAGCATCGAAGGATCGAAAAAGGTAGAAGGGATGCGATACCAATATGGCGGCTCGGTTAAAAGCAATCCACCAGCGTAACCGCTGTCAGTCCGCAACTTGGCACGGCGGCAGCGTGTTCATTCGTACGAATATTATCGGTGTCGCATAAGTGCGAGTTTCAACTCCGACCCTTTTTTCCTCTTGTTTCTTTAACTTTTTATTTTTCTTTCCTTTTCTTTTCTTTTCTTTTCTTTTCTTTTCTTTTCTTTTCTTTTCTTTTCTTTTCTTTCCTTTTATTTTCTCTTCTTTTATTTTATTTCTTTCTTTCCTTTTTTTAAATTTTCGTTTCGTTTCATTCAATTTGATTTACCCTAGTCTATTGTTTGCTACGATTTCGTAAAGTCACGAGGAGAGAAAGGAGGAGTCAAACGAAAACATCGCGTCTCCGTAGCCGATTTATTAAATCGTGGCGATTCGTCGTCGGTCCACCGTGCCTGACAACTGGTCTTCGTTCGTTCATCGAGCAGTTCGTGCAAATTCGAGAAAAACTTGGCATAAGAGGAAGGTTCATGAAGGGACAAAAATTCGTCGAAGAATTTCTCAATCAACAGTGACACGAGAGAGAAGAAGAGAGTGTGTGTTCAATTGTTCAGAAAGAGACGATTACGTGAGATAACTGCTGTCTTCGGCCGATCGTCCGGTAAGTGAGCTGAAAGTAACGCTGCCACGCTCGCTTCCAATAGAAGCGCAACCACTTCGTGCGGTTGTTTTTCCTTCTGACATGACGTAACGAATTGACGCCGTCCCACGGAAACGACTTCGTACACCCGCCTCTCTTTCGGTTCGCTCACCGAAACGATAATTCACTAGTTGTTCATTTATTTTTACGCCTCGCGGTTTCTACCGTACCACAACGATTCGACCAAAAATTACGCGCGTCTCCCTTTCTCTCTCTTTCTCTCTCTCTCCCTTCCTCTTTCCATTCGCCCTTTGATTACTCGTATGCGTTACAGATGGTACAATTTTAATCGTCGTTAATAAAAATGAAAAAGTCAAGCTCGTCGCTGTTATACGTTTCTGGGCCAGTGTCTTATCTCGCAATTACTCGGTAGCAAATAACGCGCGATTACTTCAAGCAATATGAGTGAACCAAGTGATACGAACTTTATCACTGCACGATATCGTGCTTAGATATAATTGCTCCAAAAAAGGTATGCACACACGTAGACAAAGTTGTTTCTTATTGAGTACACGCGCGCGCAATATATATTACCTACCTATATCTTGAAACTGCCAACACGGCGCTTTGTGTGTTTATCTCGTAGGAATTCGTAGCGCGGCATAAAACTGCTCCCGATAAATATAACAGTGATATTTTCTCCTGTCACTGAACCAACTGATCAACTCGTAACAGTACTTTCCTCGACATTTCCCTCTATTGACGTTGTCTTTACGGTCTTCCTCTCACACGCTGTTTTGCCCCGTGAATCACGAACCACGTGAGCAGTCGATTCGACTTCGATTCACGTTCTACTGCTTCGCGTCGCGCTTCTTTAAGGCGTGTACTTAGGTACTTAGGTTTGCCTGCTGGTGGTCTACGTCGTCGTACAAACTTCCATTGTTGGTTTCGAATCTGAAAAATTGCGATTTGATTCGATCTTTTTTCGATTCGAACTTTGCTATTCTCCTCGTCCCTTCACATTTGCATTCTTTTAAATATCTTTCACTGTCACATTTTCAGATAGTCACAAAAGTCACAAAAAAGCGTGGTATACACAAAAAGTAGTAATATTTGGATATATTAAATACTAAAACCAAACATTTCAGTGCTATCTATATTTTAGTAATATTCATGTAATAGGATTTTCATTTTGAGTCGCACAGGTCCGTTAAGCTGCTTAAAAATTATCAAATTTTGATTTTAAATGATTAAATCGGTAAACGTTGACTGTCGTGTCACATTGATCATACGTATATACTTTAAGTGTCATTATCTTTAAATTCATATTATTCAATATCTGAAACAACAACAGCAATAACGATCCCTTCAGACATTTAATGTCTTATTTTCGACGATAATTTCATTCATAGATTCGCAAAGGCCAAGTTAGACATTACGCGAGATACAAGAGATGAATTAAAAATAATTTATTAGTTATGTGCGTAACATATTATTATCAAAGCAATTAGGAATAGAGTAGATATCAACTCAGTTGTCCACAAAATGTTAGTTTTCATGACACAAGGCTTTCATTCTTGCTGTATTATTTTTTAATTATCAGTTTATATATGCACATTCCAAACACATATACCGAAAATCGATTACTTTGTTTTATTACCAGTCTCGCCTCTAGTCTCTCCAGTATTTACTCGTCCAATATTTATGCAGGTTGGAAAACACGAAATTTGGAACGAGAAATAACAAGAAAGTTGATTCCCGAATTACTAATTACGATATACGTATCCATAGATGTTCTAATTTTCGTAAAACCTAATATCGTCACTGTTCATTGTCTCCTGCGAATTTTAATGTTTCCTTTACGTTGGGCGACCCATTAAATTTTAAACGAAGGATAATTTTTTGTATTCCTCCGATTCTCTGCACGATTCGAAACGCATATTAATCGTGACCATTCGTTGCTTAGAGAGATCCGCAACCGGAAGAATCGAATCTTGAATCTGTCTAATTGCCAATTCGAATCTCGAAATGCGGCGTCCTTGCATGATTGGCAGACTTCCTGAAAAATTGAACGAATATTCAGAAACGTTTAAGCTTCTCTGTCATCAACCTAATGGCCTAAATCATTCATTCATTAAAATTACAAAAACGTACTGTTAATTCTTTTGTTTTAATTCTTCTCCCTTTTTATATATGTATTTAAAAATGTAGATGTTTGATAATGTGAATGTTTGGAAATTTGAATATTTAAAAATTGAAATATATACTTTCCAATATTGGTGCATAACAATAGGTACTGATATAATTTAAAATATTGATTTAAATTCATATTATATTTGGCTGTGATATACGGAACTATTCATAATTATTGCTAATGATACGAATATAATAGTATATTTAAATATACAGTAGTTGCAAAAGGTATTTGCACACCACTGTATTTATTATAACATTTACATATTTACTAATTAATTAGGCTCAAATGTATTAAAATTTGTATCGTGTAAAGTACTTTTATATGTCTATAAAAATTTGTTATTATAAAACTGAAATGTAAAAGCTGACAAAAGGATGCTCTGTTGGATGGGTATACTGTAATAATATATTTTATAATATATTTATTTGGAACAATTATATATATAATACTATATTAATTATTAATTACTAAATTGTAATATATATAATAATATATATTATATATATAACAATATACTTTATTGGAACAATGGAGAATTGGAACGCTGTCTTCTTGATTGTATTATTAATTGGAAATTATACGTATCTTAAATTTCAATTATTCAATGCCCATAGACTTTTGTAGTCGTTCGAATAATCATGAACAGTAATGTATGTCCATGATGAAACATGGTCCAAAATTACTCGTTCATGAATAGCTATTATGTGGGGATTTTCTTTTTTATCACCGTATTAATATTCCTTTCCTAATCCTTTAGGTATTAGTGAAAATAATAAATAACAAAGGAGAATTTTTAATCAAGGAACATCTTGTTCGCTGACATAATTACAAAAAGTAAGGTAGAATATTTCCAATATTAGTAACTATTACCTGTATTTATATAATTCATGTTACCTATATTTTAGATAGAATTTTAAATATAATGAAGAATAAAGTGCATCCTCTTTAGTCGATATTATAAGCTTGAAATTATGTTTCCAGAAAATCAAACTGCAATCGTATTCATATTGCTGTATTTAGTTGCATTTTATAATTTTTCATAAGTGCGCTTCGCTTCACACACTTGAGAGGAACAATTTAAGTCAATAACACAGCCGCACTAATCACTTACGCACTTTTATGATATATTAGTTAACGATATATGTTTCTCTGACAAACATCGTGCGTGAAATGATTCCTTGCTCAAATACCACTAAAGAACGACTTGAACGTCTGACCTCTACCTTTAAGAGCCTTGGATACACGCGAGACGGAAGTTTCTGGCCGCCGTAGTTCGCGATGAATTCGAAGTGGTTGGTTAAAACCTAATGTCACATGTTTACATACTGATCAAAATAAATGCGTATTGCTCAACAAAATGTTATTAAAATAACATCACGAGCATCGTAAATAGACTTTAAATTTTTTACGCGTTTATTTTCAGGATGTTCCCTATTGATAAAAAATGTTGAACACGTAGATATCGTTAAGAGAGTAACGTGACTTATCTTTGAATGGCTCGAATCGTTTTAATCGACATTAATGTTGTGTATATGTCTGTAATATAGAAGTATTGGGTGGAGTACCATTGGAATTCCTTGGATCTTACGAACTAGTGAAATACAAGACAATTCGTTTTGGATATTATGGAGGCTTAGAGACCGAGAGCTTACGCATAACTAGTGTTCGATTACCGAAATTTATCACAGATCGATGATTTCTCACATAGCTCTGGATACACGGTGATTTGAACGCGCTCTGGCAATCACGCGGCAACATATCTACTTGGTTACATATTACGTGAGAGGACGTTGCGACACCCAGCAAATTTTCTGAAAGAAACCGAAACGAGTTTTGCTTTCTCTCTGTACTTTTTAAACTTCTCGCTAGATTGTTGACTACTTTTATATTCCAGTACAGGTCGAAAAAAATCCAATCAGTAAGTTATTATAATTGTAACATTCCTCGATACTGACGAAACAATCTTGAATTTAGAACTCCTTTGAACGAAGAAAATCTTTATACGCTTGCTGTAATTTGATCTTTTAACAGAATTACATATATAGCTTTCTATTCGGTAATCTGATGAATAGACTGCGGATGTTTGTGCACTCGTAGAAAATTTAAAAGTGAAGAACTATAACGTCCATAATATACAAAAATATATGAACGAGCTACAGTATCTGATAAATGAAAAGTTTTACGCTTTTATTTATTTTCATATAAATACGAATCCGCAGTCTACTGATGAACCAAAACTGTTATACAATTTAAATTATCGACTTACCTCATACAGTAAAGAAAACAGTTTACGAATGGAATACTGTAATTGCATAGCACAACTATTATGTGGTTAATATGAATTACCAATCCACGAAAAGGAGGTGCCCTCAAATAGTTAAATCTCCCGCGCAACATAGAGTCTTCTTAATTTCGTACAACTGGTAATAATTCATCTATTCTGCGCGTATTTTTCGTGATTATCGAACTATGTCAAAAAAAGACATTAATACGATCGTTACGTAAGTGGATACTATCGGGTTGATTCTTCTTTCTAACCAATACACCGCCGTGAAATACCATTAAATCATCATAGCTCTCGACAGGTTGCAGCTTCATGCAGCTACGTACTTTCCCCGCGCTTCTTATTATAGAGAACTTGTTCATCCTACCTAGCTTTGATTTTGTAGGAAAGAAGATTAATCGGTGTGTAATAAGCTTGCCCGATGAAATTTCAGAAATGGATGAGGAAAATGATTCGCGGGAACAAACGTGACTTCTTGAACATGTTTTGTGCATGTGGCAAAAACGTGTTTGAAGTAAATAACGTATTATTTACTATTTGCTTGTTTGTTTTTCTTAATTGTTTCTTCATAATTTGTTCTTCCTTTAAAACATTGGAATTCTAAGGAATTTTCTGGAAGTTTTTGTATTCCGCTCACCAACGAGCCTCTGCCTTGACGTGTTTTAATTGGGGATGTTTTCGTATCTAGAAAATTCATAAAGACAACAAACGATCGTGGAAAACAGAACTGTGTAAAAACAGTTGCATATATTCGATTAGTTGGCATAATAAACGTCAATGTTATGTCTATGGGAATAACAATCAAGATTACGTAAAATAACATTGAAGCAAATACTGTACTGATTGTCGAACATGTTCAACATTTTTGTTCCGAATCTTCTTGCGAGCTGCTGTTACTTGCTAACTATTGAGATCTGTCACATTATCGGGTTGGATGACACAGCAACGATTTACCACATTGAGGTTTTCATGTTACATGATGCAACATGGACTTGCGTAATTATTTTAATGTAACATTTTTTTTCGTTAATCATATTTCGACGCAGTTTAGCATTCTTAAACTAAAAGTCACAAAAACGTTATGTAATTAATTCGAACGTGCCTGAGAGGCAGCGCATGTGATTTCTCCTTGATATCGTTAATATTGCAACAATAATTGTCATTCAGGAAAAATATTATCATCACGAAGGATACGATAACGTTATTTTTCACAGAAATCAAATTTAAGAAAGACATAATGACGTCACTGTTCAACAAAGATATAACGAAGAACCGGTTAAAATGTTAAATGTTTCATCCGCTAACAATGTCTTTCGAATTATCCGGTCGAATATCTTTCGTTTCGTAGAAAAAAAAACTAGCGTGACTTGATCAACTTCTCCCAAATTGTTCCTTCCAAAATAAGGAAAAAACTAGTTTAGACTAATTTAATTGTTAATCGCTCGAAGATATTTCGTAGGAAATCGAGGAATCTGACCTTGTCTGTGTCTCACGTCATCCCTGACGACTTATCTCCTAGTTGTTTTGCTCCATGTGTTAACTCATTAAGGATTAAAGTTGAGTTAACGTCACATTTCATTTGTAATTCCTTTTCAGTCAATTACAGTTAATTTACATTATCCGCAAGTGAATTCATATTATTGAATTCTTTTGAATTAACATTGCAACTAATCAAAAAAAAAGAATCATAAGAATTTCTTCCATCTAGATATTAAATTTTATGAGATTTGCAGAAATCGAAGTATTTTATATCAATTTTGGTCGAGAAGAAACTAACAGTTTTCGTATCATAAAAATTCTTTTTGTTACCAATTTCCTTCCGATTTGTGTAATAGGTTTCTTCAATATATTGAAAATCTATTACTCTAATATATTTGATTTGATAAAACGGTAACGATATTTCATTTACGTTTTATAATAATGTTGTATTTCCGCAGCGTTTACACATTATTTTTCTGTATAGTGTTTAATGGATTAACGCGTGCATTCTTTCGTCGTATATCTAATCGTGAACGTAAGCCCTCGCACGTTGCGCGCAATAAAGCTGCTGTTGTATGTTCCCTTACGTTCGGTATATCCGGTCGAGCAACCTCTACAATCCGCTCGAGCCTTTTACAAACACCAATCAATACGTTTGCTAATGGTACTTGGAATTAATGTGTGAATATTTGCGACCAGATCTCTACCACTTGTAATGAACACTAATAATTTGTTTCGCAATAAAAGTGACGGATAAAACTGATCAAGATATACAGGTATTTCTTAATACTCGACCAGGTTCGCAGTCCATTCAGTGAGTGATAGTCAATGACGATAATAGATAGATCCAACATAGACATAGTCAACGCCGCAATCTCAATGGTATATGTTGCGCGAAATAAATAGTTCAATTTGACGAATGCTACGATACACGTATAGTAGATGGAAACGATACGCTGAAGTCGTAAAATCAGATAGTGTTTGGAGTTTATAACTTTCGATGGTCACAACAATTAATATCTATCTAATAGATCTTCGTTTAGATCCATACGATGTCAATTGTGAGTCAGTTTTTCCTTTGTAATATATCTACAAAAAATTGTCTCGTTGTAAAAAGGACGGTTATAGTTCGTTTCTAATTTACATATATTCTGAAAGCATCACTGACTATAATGCATTGTCGAATAATGATACTATTAATTGTGGAAATTGATTTAAAATCAATCGGTGAACCTACAATGATACCTTCGTCGAAAATTGTAAATTTTATCCATTGACCTCGTTATATTACTTGCATTTATTATATGTCGATAGATGATCGCTTCAAGTTTGAATTCGTGGCGCGAAACAAAGATCAGAGGCAATTGCCAATGACTCGAGTCATTCCCCTTTCTTTCCGCGTACGATAAAATTACGTATCTAATTAACGTCGTGAATACAGAAACTATCGTGACCTCGACATGGTCTCGTTCGACGATTTCACGTATCGCGATTTTGTTACGTGTACGCATTTCCAAAGTCATGCCAATCGAGGAGTGGAATAAATACACATACTCGACATAAGTGCTTGTGGCTATTTCGTGCGTGTGAGTGCGTGTAGTGCGTGAATTTGAATAGAATGGGCCATTAAAACATTTTTAAAAATACGTACATCTCCGACCGTTTACCGACATGTCTAATTAACATACGTGAAAAAGTGCGAAATATTGAACGATGACGACTGAAAAATTATAAGTAGCGGCCTTGCTAACAAAGCAGTTTTCCGTGTCTGTGGAAACTTTCTTCTTTGTAGCTTCTATCACGATTTGCAATTAGTCAAACTGGTAGGGATTTTGCAACATACAGACCAGGTCATCTCGCTCCTGGACTTAGTATAGTAAGAGGGAGAAGTGAATGTTGGCGGTTCTAGTACCTTCCAGAACATGAAATTAAAATTTGCCCGATCAAAGGAGCTGTCCTTTTGTTCACGAAATATTTCTAACTCTAAGATTTCACTTGGAAAGTAAGAATATAGTAGGACAAATAGTTTACGTAATTGGAATTCATATTGATTCTCTCCACCACCTATTATTTCTTGTCCATATAAATGGATAGCAGTTTACGTTCAGATAAATGGATTCAATTAGCACTTCAATTAATTGGACACTAAAAGTTCGTTCCGGTAAACGAAATTCGTACAGAGTTCCACTGTAATAAAATTTTATCGTTCATCGCAGTCCTATCATTTACGTATACAATCAAAATTAGAGAATTAACTCGACAGTGACGGAATCTTTACAGATACTCACAGTACTTACAGTACAAATACTTACAGTACTCGACATACAATGGCGTATGTTTAATTAACAGAGATCCTTGAAGTGTCAGAGCCACCGGAAACGAGACGGTCGAGGTCGCGACGAGACGATGCGAAGATGGAAGATCCGTGCACGAATAAGCGGTTCGGAACGCTAAAAAATGCATGATTCAACCGACAGAGAGTACTCGTGCGATACTATAATCAGCTGAAAAGCATGTCATACACTTCTATTCGGGAATACGTGGCCGCAATTTCTCGTGAGTGTCAACAACGAGGCATGTCTGCTTATTCCTTTCTCTCGTTGCCCTCCTCTCTGACACTCTCCCGCCCCCCCCCTCTCTCTCTCTCTCTCTCTCTCTTTCTTTCTCCACCAGTGAAGTTTTACTCTCTGTCTCTTCACTTAATGCTCCCCAAAACAGCTACATGTTCTCCTTTTCTCCTCCCACCGATGGTTTCCTTACATCTCTTTTTATTTCGTTACTCGAACACGCAACAATTCGCGTATTACTTAAGATCACCGGCCGGTTGCGTCGCTCCATAATAGTTAAACCTGCAGTTTCGTACCGGCGCGACGCGACTACAAGCCACGCGCCGTCGACTTTCCCGCCGTATGCCTTTTCACCGACTGCTCTGTCATGTATCACCGCGACACAATCGAATATAAGTCTATACGGAGTGTCTCGGAAATGATCGTGTAATCGACGCAAAGGAACTGATTCTACATGAAAAAATAAATCGAAACCGTAGAATGAAATTTGTTCATATAGTACTTCATTCTCAGGAAAACCGAGTTTGAAAATTGATTAAGCATACTTAAACGACTAATGCCGGCCTGACAAAAGTGAATAATCGACGAAAGGTTATTCTACGCGCGAAAATAAATCTAAACTGTACATTAAAATTTGTACGGAAATCCCTTCATTTCTGAGCAAATCTTATTTGAAAATTGATGAAGTGACGACTATTCACTCGCTTGTAGTAAATATTTTGTAATTTCCGCATACATCTTCCAATCGGTTTCAAATTTGACTAACACAATCATAACAGTCTTATGTCGTGTTAATGAAATTTCAAAATGATTTATATGACACGTATAATTTATTCATATAAATTTTCTGTGATTGCAAATACTCGATTGAAAAATAAAACAATTACCTTATGTTCCTATCTTTTCTTTTATTCTGTTCCTTCGTTCGTCTACGATACGTTCCTCGTGACTTCTGTTCGATCTATACGGTGCTACACGGTTTGTAGCGAATGATATGATAGTACGACAACATTAACGAGAGGGCAACCCTTTCAATCTGCGATGCAGTTTCCCGTTGCAAAATGTCGATACTCGAAATTATTATCCATGTTGATGGAATTCCGTTTGTCCTAAATATAGGCTTGTCACGAGACATACAAATTGACGCCTGACGCGGTCACTTTCACGTGACATGTTAGAAATAACTGTGAAATCTCGCGGCCCCGAATGAATTGTCCTGAAACCGACGTAAACCTAAATATGAAACAAGTTGGATCTTTATCGCCGTTTTTATTTTTCCAAATCAGAGAAACGAATTGCAGAAATCTTCAATTTCATTGTTCCAGCAATCAACCGAACTTTGATCGAAGTTGAATCATGATGAACTGGAAAATATTGTTAAGACTATGATCACAGCGAATGCTTGTCCCGAAGAACTATCGTTCTAACGAATCAAACATCTGAAAACCGAAATGTGAACACTCATAAGAGTTTATACGCGTATTTGATTGCTCTAACGTATTCGTTAGAGTGCATTTAGACTAAACGAGCAAAAATATATGAGGAGATCACGAGCATTCACTCGTACTCATTTGATGTAAATGGTTTTCGAACAATCTGTTCGTAAAGTCATTTACATCAAAAACAAAAAACTTACGTGCATACCTATTCGTAGAAAATAGACCATTAAAGTATATAGAATATTAAATAGTTATTTCCATCTCGCTCGATCTCGTAACAACGATATCTGATGAAGAAGTTATAATTATAAATGCATTCTTTGGTCGCGAAACAGAAAAAAGATGTTTACGCGTTAATTCTACTAAAGTGAAGTAAGAACGAGCATTCACTCGCTTGATCTTAAATCTAAACGCACCTATAGAACGATATAGTTGGTTAAAAAAGGTATCTACTATGGTACCAAAAGGTATGGTACTATGGTTTACCTACCTAAAACCTAAGACATAGTAACCGAAGAAAAACGAAACATCGACGAAATTTCGATCTTGCTCCAATCGGCATCGCGAATCGCGACGCGTATCGAGGATAGACATGCACGCGAAACCACTTTCACGATCGCTCTACCACGGATTGGATATGTTCCAGTACTGGTTCAGAGACCTCGAACTATTCCAAAGTCTGCCCTTTCGAATTAACGTTTCGCGAATTTTGACGATCCACGCGGTCGATTATGCGATGACCGAATTTCACGCATCGCAGATACAAGCGTTAGAAACCGGTTAGACCGGAGTCCTGTTAAATAAACTGAAACATCTGTCTTGCGTTTCATATCCGTCACAGTGGTAGAATCTAATTTAATTGGGGCCAGACCTTTCCATTACAACACACCTTGATCGCTCATAAAATCGTTTAAAGCACGATAAATAGTCCTTGTATATACTTGACTTAAAGAATCACAATGTGTAATGTTTTCGTTACGTCCACAAGCTTGATTAAAATTTCCGTCGAAAATTTATTTTCTATATACATGGCACGCTCGATCTGCCGTTAAATTGTATATTACTACTGCGCGGTTATTTTCATGTTATTAACTCGCGGTATTGTATAACGCCAATTACAGATTTCTTGCACAACGATGTTGTAATTTCGCGTATTTGCTAAAGACCATCTCTCGTTCCGTTAAATTCCCAATAAATGGTAGTATATTTAGATATATTGAGGAACTAATAGATCCGCTGGCTGCGGTTTCAATCAAATAAAAATATAACGTGCAATCATCATCAATATTTCAAAAACTTTTATATTCATTCTTATCTTACACTATAAACAACACATTGAAAATTGATCGACTGATTAAGTCTCGGAATAAAGATTCAAATCAATCGTGATTCATGAAAAAAGCTAGCTCGCCAATGTATATTATATATAGACATTAAATTATTAGCGGTTACACGTTTGATATTTGACGTTATCTGCTCTCGTCACAAAATAATAAAAAGTAGATTAATAAAGTTAGAAATCGTAAATCAATAATATGCGAAATAAATTAAATAAATTAATATTAATAAGCTTATAATTAATTTTATTTATTATGTAAAATTGCTTGTATATATGCACGATTTATATCATTACTACCAATTGCTACAATTATTTACACATTTTTTACGTTTGGCTTTACCTTCTTTTTTCTTTTATATAACTACTATTCTATTTTTGTTATCGATAATAATATTATTAAACTTATGTTTATATATATTTACAAGGTTTATATATTTAGAGGAAATTTGAAAATGCAAAAGCATTATATACTTGAGTCTATAATTGCGTCTCATGTCTATTACAGAGACACATAAAGTATCTAAAATAAAGTAGGCACTATATGATATTTAATGAGTGAAACAATCCTCTGTCACTCTCTTCATCGAAGATTTATCAAGGTAATATGAGTATTTCATATGCGACATAGACAGTCTTGTCGCCATATATTATCGCTTTCCATCCAACAAGCCTTTGTTGTACCAACCGAACGCTAGGATTAAAGATTAAACGCTATACACCAGTATAATCGCTTGACAGCTTCAGTTTCCGTCGAATACTGTGACTCACACGTACGTACAATCGATCGCAATGTATTCGTCACTTTAGCATCATAATCTTATACACAACATAATTACGGACAATTCGTATCATGAATTACTCGCTGGTACAAATATAGATTATGTCATTGTGCGATACGAACTATGATGTCATAATAAGCGTAAAACCTTCTACGAAACAGGTTTCCACGAATTATACTACTTTTTTGGCAAACTATATTCGAACATGAATGTTAGCTTGTCGCGAAATTATATATCAAGTCTAATTTCCTATGAAATTTTTACGATAAAAATTATCTGAAATACCAAATATATGTCAAAGATACATATATATATACGTTATATACGATATACGATATATACGATATACGTTAAAGATATTTCTTTGGTGTTTTATTGTTATGTTTGATACATAAAACACGATTCTCGAAGGAGAAGACAAGTTATTTGTCGCCATGTCGGCTCTCATTCGAATTACAAATAGATCGTATTTTACGTAACATTATGATATACGGTGAATCTCTAAGGTCTTCTGTCTTCTTCCTGTTCAATGATCGTAGCTATCATAGCTGCAGGTAACATTCTGACGAGATATAAAACACAGAATTTAGAATCTCATTTCTGGCCGACAATAATCCACTTGAATAATTAAGATCCTCGTTATTGTTAACAGCGAGCTATTGTATCGATTTCATGGGGAACAATGTAGCATTCTATTGCACGTTTCTTCAAGCTTTTATAACAGCGTGACATGATAATGTAGTAAAGAAGTAGAGGTTGCAGGTATTACGTACAAACAGTTCAGAACAAGTAACAAGTGAAAAATAAGAAATAAAAGGTTGATAGAAGAATTCTTACTGATAAAGAGTTCCAATTATTGAACGAAAATGAAATTAGAAAAGAAACATCGATTCTTCAAGTTGTATTCTAACGTCGGAAATATCTTTGTAAGAGTTATTACAAGAATCTTGTTCACACCTTGATGCTGCACATCGCGTTCTCTTTCAGAAATAAATGAGATTGTGTTCCTCTCGGTTTATTTGGTCGATGGCGTCGCGTATACGTTTCAATTTCATAGGCCTCCCCACTTTTTACTTATCTACAGTTCCCAACCTTGACGCGACCCAACACCTTCCAGCAATTAACAGTCTAGTACGATGGGTCACGTGTGATTGTGCAATTACTTCGTAATGGTGTCACAATGTCTATGTCGTATTGATCAGTTGTACAACGTGATTCCACGATACTGTCGAAAAGATTGACCTGTGAATATCATCTCGTAAGTTTCTTGATTCCTATCTACGATACCTCAATATGTATGGCGAATCGAACGTTTGCGCGATTTATATTTCAGCAAAGCAAATCGCTCGTACCGCTCACCGTAGACGAAATAAACGCAGACTAAATAATCGATAATTTAAACATTCCTTACAATAGAATATTTTATAATTCTCTGCTTTCAGACATGCCGATCGCAACGAACTAAATTTCATTATCGATATATCATCCGCGATTTGGATATCATACTCTTTAAACAAAGCAATTCTTTTCTCAAAAAAATTGAACCTTGTTCCAAGAAGTTACGAAAAAAAAAATTGTCAAGTATACCTATCTCACAGGGTATGTAAATCGCGATCGAGTCACCGTGGTGCATTAATTTACAACAGTATGCGTCGTTTCTTGCGGTTGTTGCCTGTGAAACGAAACATGTAGCCGGCGTGGATATTGAGGTCAGTGGTTTGTTCATCCCATAGTTAACGACGATTCCAGTGTCGAGACACAGCTTCGAGCGCAGGCACGAGCGAATGATTCCTTGCGTAATAACCTAACGTACGCACAGAGACACTGTGTGCCACCGTGAGCTACCGAATCATCAAGTCGTCGTGTGCTACCGAGACCCACCAAGACTCATCGAGTCGCCGCTGGCCCGTTTTCTGCGCCCGGCCCATTATAATGTATACAGCTTTCGCAATATATTCGCGAGGTATTTCGCTTGCTCGGCGCGTTTTCGACTTTTCATTTTGCAAGCGAACGAGACGATCGAGCCACGCGATCGCGATCCATCGCGGAGCCAACGAATCATTGCCGACGCTTCATCCTACTTGGCACGAAAATCCATACCTTTATCGCTGGATCGATACTCCTATCCCCTGTCATGTCTTAGAACTTACAATACACTGACATCTTTATCAAACGTTTCTCAAATTTTTCAAATCAGATCACGTTATACAAATTTGGATGAGAAAAAAATGGGAATGTTTTTAGTCTAATAGACTTTGTATAAAGATGATCTGTGACACCTGGATCATCTTGCACAGTTACATTAGATTATTAGTGACATTTTACAAGTAACAAGTTCGAAGTTATTTAGAAGTTGATTTTAATAAATGAGACGTTCTCAAAAGCCACGTTCGATTAAAAGTTATAGAAGAGTAATAACACGTAGTTGCTGTTCTTTAATTCTATCTTAGAATTTACTATTATTTATGTAACTTTCTTATTAATAAATAAATTTATGAATTTAAGAAGTTTAGACATTCAGGAGCAGTAACGCTATGGATATCTCTCATTTAACAAATACAAGCCATTTGATTATCCTATTCCACGGAAGAATTGTAATGCAATTGTAAAGTAATGTTATAAAGCACTGATCTATAATCTACAACCTGTAATCTGTATGAATTCACTGATATTATTAGTGAAGTATTGTGCAAGAGGGCTCTAATTCGCGTTGCGCAAAATCTTCGTCCAATGTTTGAACAGGAAACTCGAGTTAAATAGATTCGAACAAGAAACTTGGATAAATTAGAAGATGTTCGGTTCTAATAGACTTTGTACAGATATGATCAACGACATATGGCGCGTTGTGCAAACTCCATAGTCAATATTTGTCAATTTTCTTGCCATCTACGAAGGCAAATCTTGATTTCTGGTTTTTTCCTTTGACTAAAGAGAGGGAGAGAGGGAGAGAAAAACAGGAGAAGAAAGGGTAGGACGTTAAAGTAGTAGGTAGCCCCCGAGACTCCGCGTCCGTGTACAAATCGGTGACCGGCTGGCCGATGATAAATGACGACATCCATTCAAGTCCGTTCTCGATTGGCCTTGACGAGAATTCTCTCGTCGACCGAGTTGTATTGAAAGCGAAATTCAACGGGTTACCAAACCGTCCACCAGCATAGAGAACATGCTGGGTGGATGTAGATAAGTTGCTGGCCAGTTAGTTTACAGAAACATGATTAATTATCCTTGGCACAAATAATTATCTTCTCGCGCCAAGATCCTCTTCCGTATCTTCGAAATTCTTTGCGACAAAATCGTTTCGAGGAATTAACGAACATCCTGTCACGTGTCACTTAACGCTTCTTCGTGATAATCATCTCATTTTCTTAACAGAAGAAATTTCATTAATAGCTTCTTTCCTAACTGCAACGACTCGATAATCTAACTGAATTCTAGTTGGAAAGATAACAAAAGTAACAGGTATTTCATACTTATGGATCATAGGTATGGAGCAAGTTGATAGTTATCACCAATTTTGGCTACGATCACAAATGAAATTTGACTGATCGTTATTGGAAACGACGAAACTATGGTGGACATAGTGGTTCAAGGCCGTGACAATTCATGGTCGGTCCATGAGTTGCGCGAGGCCATTCAATCGTGTAATCCATAACAAAAATTATATGGCCACTTTCGTAAGCGAATGTACGCGGTGAATTTCGGATCATGAGCCGATCTTGGTGGTGCGCACATACGCATATGCGAAGTCGCTTCTAACTCAATGTCGATGCCGAAAATCATGACAGAAATCGACAACATTTTATGTAATCAGCTGGTCAATCTCTACGTCGACGTTAAGTAATACGCTCTCATTCACGCATGGAACAACAGAACTTAGTTGGAAACCGATTATTCGCGAACCAGCCGAATTTACGTGTTTCCTTGCTATCCGGTTTTAAATTATTCTCGCAGTTTTCCCTCCTTTTTCTTTCTTGTTCTATATTTAATGCTAAGCTAAATCTTATCGTACGTTTAACTCTATATAAATATTTTTAAAACGTTCAAATATTTTTATCAAAAAATAATAGGTTGCTTGCACACACGTTTATCGAAGAGTGAAATGCACTTTCTGTACGCTTTTATGTGAATTCTTATGGCCCAAACAAGGAGCCCGCTTTGTTTTCCACAGCGTCCTTCACAGTTGTCTCAATTCACTTTCGAAATCGGCCTTCATTCTTGGACCGCGACGATGACTCTTTCATGCTTTGATCGTTTCAGGAACTCGTGGATCTGGTCGTGAAAGTCTACGCCCTTGATTCTGACCTCAGGAAGATATCTTGCAAAGGTTCTCTTGGCAAAAAGCAAGAAAAATGTCGATTGTAATGCAGTACGTAGACCGGCTACACGAGATACTCGACAAAAATGCAGGTAAGCCTCTAATGAGATCGTACACATACATTATAAACGCGTAACATGGCCAGATGTAGACCTTACGATCTCTTGAAGTTTTTCACCTTCCAAACATTGTGAACAAACCTTAAACATTGAGAAACATCTCAGCGACGATCACCAACTGGTGACTGGAAGCGATTTTATTAAGCAAGAACAGGAATGGCTGAACCCTCTCTCTCTCCATTCAATTCTCGTTTCTCTGCTTTCATTTCGCTTTTCACCTTGGTCTAAACGGAATATCTGCAGTTGATCGGAATTCATGGCCGGTGTCCCCTGTAGATGATATGGAAATTGGATTATTCTTAATAAAAATGATACGATTGTGCTGGGTAAAATGATTAGATTCTATTTGAACAAAGTTGGAAAAAATCAATGATTCTTCCATCCTTATTTCTTTTCATCCAGCACGTATGTTTAAGAGTATGCTTGTTTGGTTCATAAACATTTTGCAATAGCAACAAAATATTACGTAAAAACGATGACGATAAGAAAAATAATAGGAATAATGTCAATAATAATTAAACAGACGCAAAATTTACGATGGAAAATAAAATAGTCATGTATAATGCATGTTTAGTTATGAAATGAAATATTAATATAAGAAATAACGCATAAAGAATACAAATTATAAGTCTATTTGGGAATAGTTGCTTGTAACTCATGTAAAAAATATGCAAATAATATACATAATCAAATATAAGTAGAGTTCTACGTTAGAAAAGATACCATCAGAAAAATATTAATATATGTACATCATGGTACATAAATAAGCAAACAAGAATTCCAGTAAATGAATAAAACATACATGTCTTCTTCGACGTAGGCACATTGTACAGGGGTAACATTATCTTAATGCGGAGACAAGCAAAGATTACAACTATTCCACAGGACCTAAACTTTTAAAAGAATCTTTTAAACTTTTCAAAAGAATTCAAAAACATAAATCATACTTTATCCATCATAGTCGGCAATGCGGGTATATCCTGAATAGAAACTTCTCTGAAATTACGCAAGCATGACCTTGCGCAAAAATTCTCCATGATGAAAACGAACACGAATAAATAAAAATTAAAGCAACAAAAGTTACAGATGACTATTCTTCAAATAACATCAATAGCAAACTATTACAAAATAAAAAATCTATTGTGGAATATATAGCGAAATTCCAAATATCTTTTCTCACTAACTTAAACCTCGATTTCTTTCATAATGCTACCAACTTTCGCCATTTCCTAGCTACAGTTACACATTTTTAGACTTTGTTCCTTACTTCATAAATTTTAAAGTTTTAGCTAAGTATCTGAAGCTTTTGTCTGCCATCACTAACATTTCAACGAACCAGAACTTATATTTTTATTCGCATAATATCGATTCATATCAGTATAAAAATTAGTTTCATAAATATTTGTTTACCCAGTGGAAGAAGATTCTATAGAAACCTAACATGCTAATATTGCAAAAGATCGGTGATAGGGAATTCCAGAATTTCACATATCATTTCTCTCCACGTATCTTTAACTTGGCAACGCTTTCTCAAAAGCAGAGGAGAAACCTTCTGCGTGTATCACTTATAACTTTTATCCATTATTATCGTATATTAAAGAATGCTTGAAAATACTCGTCTTTTTATCTTTTCCTTTTTAAAAACTTTTCCTCGGGAAAACGATAAAGAAACAGAAATTTAGAAGTTTCATGATTGAACGGCTTGATCCATGTTTTCTAGCACGATTGATGAAGCACGGAATCGGAGATTTCGATGAATGCGTGTGCAGAAAAGAAGGATAGAATATCATTATTGATTTATTTATTTATTTATCAGGGTTGAGCCGTTAAAATACATGTATTTACAACGGCAGGTAGTTACCGGATACAGAAATTTACAAAAAAAGAAAAGAAAAAAATAAAAATCTTGCACAATATGTGCTGATGAAAAAGCATGATTAAGCAATAAATTTAAGGTCAAAATAACGCCTCATAAATCAATTGCTTATATGACACATCTCTGGTAGAAAAGAAATTATGTGGTCCAAAAAACTATTAACTAGAGAGCAAATACGATTAAGCAAACTCCATTCCTTGTGATACAGCGATAGCCTGTATCAAAAATGAATTATTCATTTCACACGGCTGAGAGATACAGCCATCAGTCTCGAGGAGGATTTTTAACTTCTTCGGTAAACACGCAAATCAGAGACCGTATTCTCAGATTCGCTGAATAACTTTCAATAGTAGAAATTCCCGCAGCAAAGAAAATATCACGATAGAAGTGGCTTATCATATTTTAAGATAGAATACTGAAAGAGCACCATAAAACCACACCAAGGTCAGTCAACTATTAAAACCAGCAGGGGACCAGTTAATTAAACATATTTTACAACTGGTTTTAACGCGTATAATAACGTATAGTATAATAATGCGATAGTTGACTGAACTTTTGAAGGACGAAAAAAATATAGGAAGATATCGCATGAAGACACTTCAAGGTCGAGACCGATACACCAATGCTACGCCAAGGCAGCTGACCATGCAACATCAACTACAGTCAACCGAAGACTAATTTGTCCTAGAAGTTTTCTCTACGTTGATTAAATTTTTGGAGTTGTTGATGTATAGCAATCGATCAAGCATTGATAGAATGTTATACCTGTAATTTATTTTTTCAGATCAGAGAACAACGGACTGGTTCATGATGAGTTCACCGTTCCCCACTCTGTTTATCTGCCTGAGCTATGTATACGGAGTAAAAGTTCTGGGTCCAAAGCTAATGGAGAATAGGAAGCCCTTTCAGTTGAAGAACGCCCTGATAATTTATAATCTATTCCAAATGGTGTTCTCAGCGTGGCTCTTCTACGAGGTAACATTTCTACTTCAATTGAGTGTCCCTCGTTGCACTTGTTCCTCTTCTGTCCTTTTTATATCTTGTTGTATCGAATAACGTGTCGTCTGAAGAATTTTGTTGCCCATTATAATGTGTTGTCCGATTCAAAAATATATTCATTGCATGAATAAGTCTGCGATGGTACATATTTGGCTTATGGTACATAAGCACGCACAATCAGTCTCTCCTGTACCAGAATGTGCCACAGGGAACCAAGAATTACACATTAGCGTCGTATGATGAATGATTTCTGCGAAAACATCGAACGTCCGGCTAATTCATTGAGTTCGAGATTGTGTGTGACCGATATCAATGGCACTGCTTAATTAATATTTACGAAACGATTGACTATATAAACTCTTACGTGACATCTTTTTCAATGCAAGATGCAGAAAGATTGCTCGCTTCAGTATACAAAATTAAACGATTCGTTGTTGTTAAACAAATTAATATCGCTTGGACAATACTTTGAAACGCTGGCGAAACTTTAGTTTACACTTTCAGCGGTTACAAATAACCGAGTCGTAATCGTACTGCATCTTAAAGTTACTTCGCGCAAGAACGCATTTCGGACTCGATTGATTAAGCCTTCGATTAATGCAGAGGAAAGCGCAAGATAAAACATTAATTTTCAAAAAAAAAAAAAAAACAGAGTCTGATGGGCGGATGGTGGGACCAATATAGTTTCCGTTGCCAGCCTGTGGACTATAGCAACAATCCAACCGCGGTGAGGGTAAGTCTTGTCATACGTAATTTTCTCTGCAGATGGATCATCGACCGCCATTCCAACGAGACGGACCTCCACCAATGATCTTGTTCAACGATTTTTATATGCGTATACGTACGATTATATATGAAAGAAAGATATCGTTGATCTGCTGCTCCATATTCCTCTATATCCTCAAATCTAGTTTCATTAATTGTGATGCACTATGACAACGTATACGCATATTTTTGACGATAGAACGTTTCATGTTTTCAAGGGCCTTGGATTGTAGAAATTGTGGAATTGTGCTATGATGCGAATTATCTTATGCTTCGTAAGCAGTCGACCAGGGAACGAAACCATCTATGAAAGAGGAGTAAACTATACTATAGCGCTTGTGGCTTGTGTATTTTGCGTTTCTACATTTGCTTGTTTCTGTTGTTATCGTGCATTCTATACTAATTACATCTTGGAATGCCTGCATGCCAGTCCAAGTCCGAATTAACTTTTATTCCGTTAAATCCATTGATATCGAGAAAAAATCAAATGACAAACTGATTAACGATTCATGAACTTCCTGTAACTTTTACGTAAATTCTCCTGAATCCGAAGAAAATTTGGAGAAAAAATGATGAATATAGAAATAGGTAAGAACTGAAATTGTAGGAGAATGATGAACGTCGACGAAAACGCGTTCTTGTTTAGTCTTAATTAACACTGTCGCGTCCCAGCCATTACCATGATTAATTTTTCTCTGAGAATATGCACACGAACGCCCATTTCTTTTCTATGCCTTCCTCTTTCGTTTATTTATTCTTTTCATTGATCGGAGAATGGCCTCTGGGCGGTTGTGGTTGCAGATAGGAATGTCCGGATGGCTGACTGGCGACTATTCTCTAAGGTGCCAACCCGTAGACTACAGTGATCGACCCCAAGTATTAAGGGTGGGTGATATTCCCCATTAACACGCAAATGTATTACACCATGTCAAATACAACTTCTGCACAATCTGTTAGTTACACGATAAAACTATAAATTCTATATTGAGACATATAACAATGTTGGCAAAGTTTCTGTTGAAATTGAAAAATTCAAAAATCTAAAAGTTCGAAGATTTCGAAATTTAAAAACATAATTAAAAAATTCTTTAAATTATGCAATTTAAATGTGAAACTTTTATTTCGAGTACAGTTACATGTTTTAGCATTGTTTCCTTCGACAATATTCTAAGCGATTATTTGGATACAATTGAAAATTCTCATATTTTCTTTCATATTTCTTAGTCTCTTCTATCAATATTACCCAACTCTGTACTCATAACATCATTTTTCCTGCCTATATGCCACTAAATTTTCCGTAGTACTTGAGAATATTGTAGTTAATTTAGCAAGCTAACACACTTCGAAACAACCGCTTCATGCAATTAATGCCACTTAACAGACTACAAGTAGAAAACAAAAATTTGAAATAGACACCATTCACACGACGACATTACTTACTGGTTACCACCTAATAACTATCACAAATAGATACACAGAAAAATGCGCAATAAAATGTTACGACTGTTCATCAAAGCAACTCTATCAAAGGCAAATCTTTCGAGCGTCTATAATTCTTGTTCTTTTATTTATTCTATAATTTTCCATCATTAGAGTATATAATTTGTTAGCAACAATCTCTGTATCTCCAAGGATTTGCTTCTATTACCACGTTCATCGTATTACAAACAACATTAAAGGGATTATCTAATCGATATTTTCCAAAGCGCAGATGGTGCACGCTTGCTGGTGGTATTACTTCTCCAAATTTACGGAATTCATGGACACGGTAAGTAGGAGGAAGTAAATTACATTGGAAGTCTTTGATAATCTCGGTCGTCTTACTGTCCCCTATTTTTGTAGATCTTCTTCGTACTGAGGAAGAAGAACGATCACGTGTCGACATTGCACGTTATTCACCATGGTTGCATGCCAATGTCAGTGTGGTTTGGCGTTAAATTTACACCTGGTACGACAATTCACTTCACTGTCGTCAATATTTGCAAAAGTATTTTTAACATATATCGTCTTTCCTTCCAGGCGGTCATTCTACTTTCTTCGGACTCTTGAACACGTTCGTTCACATCGTAATGTATACATACTACTTGTTAGCTGCGATGGGTCCGAGATTGCAACCGTATCTCTGGTGGAAGAAATACTTGACCGTCTTCCAAATGATTCAGTTCATCGCGGTTATGATCCATGCGTTCCAACTGCTCTTCATCGACTGCAATTACCCGAAGGCGTTCGTTTGGTGGATCGGTCTGCACGCGACTATGTTCTTCTTCCTATTCAACGAATTCTACCAGCAAAGTTACCAACAGAGGAGGAAGCCAGTCGCGAACGGCATGAAAAAGGATCATCAGCAGAACCATCAAGCCAATGGCGTGACGAACGGTACAAATAGTAATTCGTCTGGAAGAAGGGATGCGGCCGATTATTATGTGAAAGGCGACAGCCTAGCCGCGTCAGAGCTCAATCTTAGGAAATCATACACAACGACCGAGTGACCCGATCGCGCTACGTTGTAGCCGTCATCAATTCATCTCGTCCTTTTCCATCGATTCCTCGAGTCGCATCCGGGCTTCGCTCTATCACTCTTCCAGTCCAATGATCTTTCAAGACCAATGGAGAAAACATTGAGTACAAAATTACTCTGTATCGCGACTGTGTTGTAGCGTATATTTGCGAAAGGAGATAGAAGGTGAGAGGAAAAGAGTGTGATACGAAGCAACGCACTCCCGGATGTGTTGCGACTCAATGTCACGGATCCCTGACGTCGCGACTCAGGTATTCGTGATCCTTCTTCGGTTCGCTGTACGTACACCTGCCACGACCGACAAGTAACTCGTCATTGAATCCATCCCCCACCCCCTGCAAAGGAGTATACACGGAAAGCAAACGAACGAAGGAGCCGCACCGCCGTTCATGTAATCGTATCTCACGTAGAAAACTAATTGCATCGATGTCCCGATGAGATCGCGGATATAAAAATATGTAGAAAAAGTTAAGTTAAAAGGTTACAAAAAAGTAATTTTCATCGCCATCGCATTACGGATCATGGTAATTCATAGCTGTATTACGATACGTAATTGTAGAATAATTGTTTTTATTGACCATAGTTAAATTGCAGTGTTTTCGCAACACGTCTTCGAACCCCTAGGTAAAAAGGGCCTCTCACCACTTTAAATCGGCTGAAATAACCCGATTTAATTTTCCCATCCTTTCGTGAAAATGAACATTGTTAAACATCATTTTTTGATTTACATACTTTTCAAATACGTCAAGATGATAGCTACATGCGAAATGTTTTTACTGTCATCGGTTTGCGCGCGGTTCTAAGATTATATAAAAACAAGAAATTATATAAGAGAGTTAACGGTGAGTCTTGGATTAAATTACGTAACAATGCCACCGACCGTTGTTTTATTACATAATTCGGGAAGATCTCTTTTGCATTTTACTAGGATCCCGCGGGTGTTAGAAAATTCATACTTCATTATTCCAGAATTTGTGATCTTAATTAGGCCGATCTATAGTATACAATCTGCGCACTTTCATACCAAGTTTCACGATTACATAAACGGTACGAAACCTGAGCTTAAATTCATGTATGTACGCAAGGTGAGTCAACTAACGTTAACCAAAAATTTCTCCGTTAATTTTAATGATACGAAAAAATGATTAAGGAAGAAAATATATCGATATATAACAAAGGAACATATATCAAAAATATATCGTTACGTAAAAAATTTCTTTCTCAAGATCATAACCCAATATTTTTTATGTAAAACGTTTTCTCGTATTAATAAAGGTAAAAGAAAAATTTTTCGCTTGTGACGTTAAATGACTCATTCTATAAAGAATTGAATATCAGAAATAGCAAGGTTCCTAATGATATTGATTTTAAACATATTTTAAATATTTCTAATTCTGTGAATATTTTCTTTTCACAACTCAGGCATATCCGTTATAAATCGATGTATAAAAATTACTTTCAGTTAAACATGAAATATCGATACCGGCGTATACATATATTCAATTTCGAGAGATACTTCATCTATGTGGCAGCCGTAGGTACAGTGTAACATATTTAGCATTGTACATAAAATACATCATCTATTCAATATGTTCGACTCAAAAGCCATTCAGCTGAAATTAAAAGGAGAAAACGAAAAAAAAATGTAAGATAAAGGAAATATGTGCGAAGCAATAAATCAAGATAGTGTACAAAACTAATCATTTAAGCTATAAAAATGACTACTAATCGATGATGAGAATGATTTAATGGTTTAATCGACAATGAATAACCGATTTTGTATATTTAAGATTTTTCACTGATTGGCTTTTATGCCGACTATATTATAGGCATCACGAAGTCGCGCAAAGCTAAGGAAACTCACGTTTTCGATTACCGAACATTCAATCCTTGAAGGGACAAGAAAGCAACGTCATCCGTGCCTTGCGAGCAAACTGATGTGCCTTAATATCTGGAATGTTCTGATAATTACGCGCAATGGTCATTCAAAGCTCAATATAAACAGCGAGATGATCTATCGGCGAAAATTCATTAACGAAAGCAAGAGATCGCGTTTCATTTTATAACACGATCACTGGCGTCAAAGCTGTGATTACCAAAATATTTCGTCGTGTCACTTGTGATCTAGACATTAAGGTTTCAACTCAGAACGCGTCGTCAAACGAGCCGAATTAATCAAGGGGTTTTTTATCGTTTTTTTTGTACGTATATCATGAAATTATATAGGGTTAAATTGTTAATCAAATTTTCCAACATCACAGTTGTTGAAATTATTGTTAGAACTAAGAATATCTAGAAACGTTTATATTTTCTAGCGCAAACATCAAGTTCCCGAATTCCGCACAAATTTATTCTAATACAATACTTCTATTTTTCTAAGCGAATGCTTGTAATCCAACAGATCTGTGACGAAGATCATTCGTATATCCTATAAACCAATGTTTTCTAATTATGAAATTTCGTGTGCCTCGCGTCCTTGCACGATGCAACATTCTTATCGATACTTGCTCACACTTTCTAAAAGAGAATTACAAATGTTTGTATGCCTGAGAAATTCTTTGTACATCTACCCATAAAATTACAGCGACTAAGATACGATTCCCGAACTTTGTACCACAGATATAATCAGATAGTATGATGATACGATTGGTTTGCACAAAATGTTCACTTTGTGTTTCGTTCGCTTTGCACATTTCGTACACTCTGTACATAGATAGGATAGTTTTGTACTGTCGTAAGGAAAGGAAACAAAACTTTTGAATAACACTTATTGTACCACGCGAGAAAGGTCGAAAGATAAAGAAAACGGCGAAGGAAAAGAAAAGTAAAAGCAGGTAACATAAATTAACGTGCGCATAATGATAATTTATATACGAATCTATATCTAGATATTACGAATAAAAAGTTGTTAAAAAAAACGTATGAAAAAGAATCTTCTCCGAGACTAATGATTATTTTGTAATCGCGGCTATGTACATAATACTTGTAGAACAGTTAGAGAAAAATAACGAACATGTCTCACGTTTCATATTTTTTAAAGAAAAATTATTCTTTTTTGCAAAGATTTTCTTTTGTACAAAAAGACAATATATAAAGATACCAATTAATTCTCAGTGAAAACTTTCAAACTTTATTACAAATGTTTTGTTAATGCGATAAAAAAAATCACGAAAACTTATACTATACCAAAATTTTCTGAACAAAGTCTCGAGAATAATATTCGAGTACCTCTTTTATCAGACACATTCTAATTTGACAAGGAAACTTATCAATTCAAATTTAACACTTGCTCACGCAATTAATTTTTCTAGGGATAATAAAGAAAATTGTTTATTTACGACCTCAATTTTGAATTGAAAAGTTGACGACAGAGAGAATACAATGTACGTAAGTAGATCCAAACGATTAATCGGACATTAAATGTGGAATTAAACGCAATAACGATGAACGCAACATATTTAAAACTCGAGTCTATGCTTCGAATTGTACATAAATGAAAGTAATAATTCTATATATACAACGTGAATTTAATTATGTACCCTTGTTTCTTATGCACAGATAAGAAGAAACTATAGTAATCTAATTAAATAGCTGATATAGTCCTCTAGATCAGTGATGCATGAAGCAATTGAATAAAAGAATTGATACATTTATTATGATATTGACAAGATTAAAAGTTCTTGAAATATAAATTGATTGAAGTATATACAATATACAGTATACTGTGTGATCTACCGCATGATAGAAAAGAACAATTCTTTTCCAACATGTATTTGCATGGATTGCTACCTACAAGTATGTGACGCATTCATAATTTTCTGCCGCTTAGACAATAGTTCTCAATCTATATGTTACGATATTTAAATGATTGTTACGCGGACTATTTAGGAACAATAATATAATAAATAAAAACATAACTTACAGCATCAATAATAGTTACCTCATATTTGCGTATAAACAAAAATAACAATAATTAAAACGTACCGATGAAAAGATAAAATCTTATTCTTCGTAAACGAAAGATTGAGAACCATTAACGCCATAGTTACATAGTAGCTTGAAACTGTCGCGAATCATCTACCGCGACCGCTTCGTATACCACTTGCAATCTTACAATAACGGTCATTATTGTTTTAATGTGAAAATATTTCATTTTATTTCCTACAACTTTATATTAACAATAGAATGAATTTTCAACAACAGTTTAAATAATAGAAAATTCCATAGACAGCAATAAATACATTTATATAGTTACAAAATTGGTCCTTTAATTCGATAAAAAATACAGAAATTTAAATTTCTGCTCATATCCCTATACGAATTCTATATTATAAAAGAATCTCTCTAGTCAATATAAAATTGTGCACATAAGCACGCGTATGTGCAATAAACTAGTACATTTGTTGGAAAACGGAACAGAAGTCGCCAACACGTCCCAGTCAGTGAATTATTAATTGAACGAAGTATCAAAGAATAACATCTAGTTGAGAATCACTGTAACGTCTTCTGCTGCACGTCAATGCCCGAACTGTCAAGATCGTTCTACCACCATCTACTATAACTCGCAATAAGCTTGTTTAGCGTGGAAGATATTACTTTTTCATAAGATAAATTCGTGTTTAGCATCTTGTGACGCATCACAGGCATTGATGCCGCGCGATTAGTCAGCGCCAGTCACTGACTAGCGCGGTACATACTTTCGGAGTTGACGGACTGACGTCGTAGTCCAGTGCAAATGACTACATGTCAAAGTCAGTGAGCGGCGTACTTTAAGTGTACTTTCTACCGGTGGAGCTGGATTTCCTCCGATTGAATAAAAATGTTGGCTCTCATCAATCGAATTTTGGATTGGTTTAAATCCCTCTTTTGGAAAGAGGAGATGGAACTCACTCTTGTTGGCTTGCAGTACAGTGGAAAAACCACCTTCGTAAATGTTATAGCGGTACGAAAATTTGCTTTCATTGCTACAATTTAACGATTGGTATTCCTATTCGCATTTTTATTAAATAAAACCATACCATGCTCATTTGAAAATCACTAAATCGTCATATTTTACCATGATAAAAGAACAAAACGTGCACCGTTTTGGTTAGATTCTATATTTCATTCGGGATAACTTTGTGACTGATGTAAACCTTGCACCCGCCCTAATATAAAGATTTAAAATTACATATTTTTGTAATCATTTTCTGGGAAACGAACTCGATTGTTGGCGTTTTCTTTTGTTCCTTAATTTTAGATAAAATAGTGTCCAATTCATGAACAGTTTAATAAAATTATACATTAATTTTTTCATAACATTAACATATTTATTATTTCAAAACATTTTCTGTATTTTATCACTGTATTATTTTATATTCTGTAATGAAACAAGTATACATCTATTTCTCATAGAATATAATCTTTTTCAGTCAGGACAATTCAGCGAAGATATGATCCCAACTGTTGGTTTTAATATGCGTAAAATAACAAAAGGCAATGTAACTATAAAGGTATGGGATATTGGAGGTCAACCAAGGTTTAGATCAATGTGGGAAAGATATTGCAGAGGAGTGAATGCAATAGTATATATGGTAGATGCAGCTGATTCTGAAAAAATAGAAGCAAGTCGCAATGAATTACACAATCTATTAGACAAACCTCAGCTATCTGGTATACCGGTGCTGGTTCTTGGTAACAAAAGGGACTTACCTCTTGCTTTGGATGAAAATGGGCTTATAGAAAGAATGTATGTTTGTTATTTAAAAAATTATAGTCGTAATAATGAGTAAATAATAAATGTATGTCATATAAATACTTCCTGTTTCAGGAATTTATCAGCAATTCAAGATCGTGAGATCTGTTGCTATAGCATTTCATGCAAAGAGAAAGACAATATCGATATAACATTGCAGTGGCTTATAGCACATTCTAAAAGTGGTGTTCGTTAATATGTGTAACTAATTTTATGTACTTACTCATCTTTATCGAAAAGCCCAAAATATTGATAGAATGGGGATCAAATGTGCAAGGGAGTGTTGAGTAATGATTTTATTCTGAATTGAGTGATCAATTATTGTAGACACTTTTTTTAAACCTAAGCTTTAGCTGTTATCTATTCAGTCATATAAAAATCATAGAAAGTTTGATGAAGAAAAAAAACAAAGAAATTATGCTTAAACCAAATATGCTCATGCAAATGATAACAAGACACATACATCCTGCAAGCACCTTAGAAATAAGTAACAATTTTTTATATTGTGTTTTCAGATAATCAATTTAAGTAACAATGCTGTTATTCTGATTTAAATCCTTCAAGAAAAAATAGCATTTAATGGTTAATGTAGAAATGATGATAGCTAGTACGAATACAAGCGCAAAATAATATCAATTATCATATAGTACACATTTTTGAAACTATTTAATTAAGATTAATAGATCACAACATAGAGATTATGAACAATTGATTGCTATATGTACACGAATATGATGCTAAGTAAACTTGTATAATTAATGGAGAATTATTAACAATATTATATCAATTTATTACGATCCTTAAAGTATGACAGTTGTGTTATGTATATACACACACATACACGTATACATACATATATATACATACATATAAAAAGGAATAAAACAATGTAATCCATTTTTTAAATGGAAGCTTGCCTTTGATAAAATTTTTATTATCATTGGAAAATAAAAACAATAAAATGTTGTATGTTTTTAAAACAATAATATAGAATTTTAAGCTATGTTATCTTACTCAGTGCAGAAACGTTATTGGTTGATGTGCATGACGTCATAGCACTATCGATTGTGTATTGTCGAGAGTCGATTCATCTCTAGCGAGTTTATTTACTGTCCTACATAGATTGTGTAAGTGTAAGTATAATGATTGTATGTACAAGATTATTCATTTAACTCAAAACCCACGCTCGCCAGAACATATGAGAATGGCAACAGCGTAACATATACGCTTATGATACAGTCAAATGTAGCACACCATCTATGAGCGGTTGCTAGAAGTATAATTAAATGAAAACACAGAGCGATTTGGGTGTCACTGAAGGACTTCAAATTTGTCATCACAAGAAGGAGAAAACGATTTTCGCCCGATGATTTTATGTCTCTGTACACTTCCGAACAACCAAGCGCAGTCAACTTTGTTCCTATATGTAACTTAACTTTTTTTTATTAATAATTGTTATCTTGGATTATGCTTACTTGAAATCCAATTACAACGTAATTATTTTTTATTTAAAATTATATTCAACTATCAAAGTTATTAGCAAATTACAATGAAACGGTTCACAATCTTACAAACATCGAGGCCCTTTTCCCATTTCATCCAGTAATTTTCACTTTTAACGTATTGAACATTTTCTTCTACATCGTACTTCAAAATTTTTTAACAACCACTTTCTAGAAATTGACCGCTATTACCTAATTTTGATCGCTCTGTTATGAATACATCGAACGTAAGAATAAGAAACAAGGAGAGCAATTGAGATACAAGACACCTCGCAGACTAAATGTCTAAACATGAATTCTGTGAAGTGTTTTGTTATATCTCAATTGCTTTCTTATTCTTACATTCGACGCATTCAAACAATCGTGTTCCGAATTCCACAATTTCTGAAGAATCAATTTTTTCAGTGATTCTAGAAGCATCCGAAGAAGAGCTTTCCGTTAAAGCTGAGGGAGATTCGCATCTGAGAAGACATCAAGAAAGCATGTATCAAAAGTCAAGAAGAAGGATGAGGAGCATTTAGGATTTCCTCAACGGCGGAAATTTATTTATTTATTTTATTTTTTGTTAATAAATTACTATATTCTGATATTTTGTACTATTTCTAACCCTGCTTTATATGTGTCATCGTTCAAAAATATAGCAAACAATTAATTGTCATTCTTATACTTGCCTATCTCTATGAGTGGAATAATAGATATGAACTTTATCGTAAATCTATATAATTAAATAGGTTCTTGTAGCGTAGAACTCAATATGTTCATATCTATACTAGTAACCAAACAGAACAAATCCCTAACTTTAAGTTTAAATACATAGATTCTTATATATGCTAAGGTTCAATCAAACAGGACAGATCCCTACTTTTATAGGTTCTTGTACATGCTAATTTCAATTTAAACTCAGCACTTGGCCGCATGGTGTAGCACTTGTACTGTGAAACAACTAGAACTACGGGCGTGAGCACTCTCATTTCCTCTCTGATAGTATATATAATCAGCTATAACCTGGAAACATTTTATAAGTGAGAACAACAACACATTAAATAATAAATATTTATTTAAAAATTAACATGCGAGCAACAACCGATGATGATCCATATGCTCATGTAGCAAAAGGACCATTGAAACTTAAAAATGATCAAAGTGTGATTAAAAAGTTATGTATCTGACAAATCTTATTTTTAGGTTAAGTTTAGTTACATTGACAGTTATTAAATATGTAGATCAAAATTTACGTATAATCCTTACATTGTTAATAACGCAATTATTATTTTTTTTAATAGAAAAAAGAATAAAGAAGGTAAAAAAAAAAAATTAGTGGAAGTGACAAAAATTATGGAAGAAGAACAATCTAAGGTAGTAGAAATTAAACGAACAAAAGCTGAAATAGCATTTCAAAAGATGCAAGAAAAGATGGTAAGCAATTATTTAATTGATAGTCTCATATTATAAGATAAGGTAATATAATATAACTCTACAATATTACTTGCAGCAAACTGAACGAATAAAACAAAAGGCTTCAATGACACACAAACAACGGGTAGAAGAATTTAACAGACATTTAGACAGTTTAACAGAACACTTTGATATACCAAAAGTTAGCTGGACAAAATAAATTCTTTCCATGCTTTATGTTATACTATATTTATACATAAAATTTAAGTATAAATAATGTAATACTTAATTACATTAGATTATTCTTAGATTGAAATTTTTCATAAGATTATTCTTTATTGTAAATTTTTTTATAACGGTACATTAATTATCAAATTCAGATCGTCATAAAAAATTATAATTGTAAAATGGATGGATTCTTCTCACCAAAGCTTATTGCTATTCTATCAATTAATAAAAGATATAATTTTTAAGTATAAGGCACATTTTCTTAATGCACTTCATATTGTAACATATATATAATGAGTATTATATATTACAATGTATAGTAAATATCTCTTTGAATTTAAGATCTACAATAAATAAGTGCATTATGTATATGTATATTTGTCTCTAATTATTCATGTCTAATAAACGATATGTACACATATGGACGGAACTGATTAATAAAAGGGGTTAATGTACTATGTTTCAACCAACGGTATATGAATCATACCTATTGTTAAAAATAAGAATGAATATAAAAACGAAGTTTTTGTACTTCCACTACCATAATGAAATATTTTTATATAATTTTCCGTTACGACCCAAGGATTACTCCCGTCATCGAAATACATTGGACATCGATCATGTTCTCTTTCATATTCCTAAATTTAATCATAAAATATATTTAGAATTACACATAATGCATTAAATAAACTTATAGAGGCACTTTGTATTACCTGCAACTCTAACGCAACTGCGGCACCTTCAGTATAATTACTGCTTGTAACATCTTGTTTAAGGTCACAGAATGGTCCAATAGCTTGAGACATGAGAACTTTATTTAAATCTGCTCTTTGATATACCCAGCAACGATATTTACTAAAAGGATCTAACTCGTCGTAGGTTATTAAATACGATTTTAAATTTTCTTTCCAAAATCCAATACATTGCATTTTGTAGTCCGGGAGACCTATATTTAAAAAGAACATGTAAAATGTGTTATTTCTCTACTATATTATATATATATACTATTCTACTGTAGCAATTTACGCTTACTGTAGATATCCACAGGTCTTCCTAAATGATCTACTGATAAACAATAGGTTTCATCAATGGCAATTTCCTTTTGGTCAGTATCACATACAGAAAAATCTGAAATGTTTTGTTTGCAATAAATATTTGGACGTGGAGACTTTGTAACACCCCCTAAAATTCTAGTTTCAAATAAAACATCTCCTTTTTGAGCAAACATGTATTTCCCTGCCACTGGACAGCGTACTGGTACGGGATTCTTAGCTAAAGGCACAATAAATATTAATAGAAAAATCTAGCTAGCATTAGATATATGGAAAAAGTATTTTATACTGACCTAAGAATAAATCATATTTCCAAGCTTCCTTGTTAGGAAACTGGACCCAAGAACAAACTGTATGGAAATCATCTTTAATAACTGCAATACCACGTCGATATCTGATAATATTATGATGTCGACGTACAAAGTCAAAGCATACATAATCCTTTTGACTAAAAATGAAAATTAATTAAATATTGAAGCACAACGTTTATCAATTACATTAAACATCCATACCATCCATCAACAGTTAACCTAGCCATCATCACCCTGGTATCCCTCGATTCACGACAAACATAAATCGTACGTCTGTAACGACCTTCATCAGGATACCAAGTTTCAATTATATGCGTTTCGTTAATGAAAATATCTGCATCAATATTGGCAGTGTTTATCCATTGACCACTCATATCTTCTGGTAGTCTGCATCCTGGCTCTACCACTTCCGCTTTAACAGGTGTTACCCTTAATCGTTCTGGACTTTTTTCAACTGTCTTCAACGTATTACATTCTGCAGTAATAGATACACCAATATAAAGATCATCATCGCGGTTCTTTAGGAAACATCGGTATTTTTCATCTTTTCTAGATTCTTTCGTATTAGCAACCGCGAAAAAATGATTTTTATCAACAAACCAATCTCCCAAACAACTGTATTCTACCACTAAAATAGAAAATGGAATATTATTTGAATTTTACAAGAAAGAACTTAGCAAAATAGTACTAACTCCTAATTTAAAAAAATACATTACCTCCTTCAAAAGTATTTTTCATACCAGCACATTGTTTGTATGTTATGTTGAATTTTTGATTAGTTATCAAAAATTGTGTTCCGGCAGTTTGACATGATCTAATTTGAGCATCTGGATGATTGCATTCTCCTGTAAATCTGAATCGATTCTGTAATAATAAAAAAATGGATAAATTTTGTGTACACTATTGTACAAATGTACTATTAAATGTATACCTGATAGGCAAACTGCCAAACTCCTTCAAGAGAAGATCTACAGTTTACTGGGACATAATTCTCTGAAAATAGTGTTACTAACTGTTGATCAGGACGTAACCCTTTACATACATTTCCCACATTTGGCTCAACACCACTGGGTAGATTCACACAATATGCTAAATCATAAGTGTGCAGTATTAACGTATTTTATATATAGATTTTTTTATTAATTCCTTTAAATTTATCATATATACTTTACCTTCAACTTTTTCTAGAACATTTACAGTTCTAACAATTAATTTAACACAGTGATAACAGGTTTCATGTTGAAACACAAATGTATAATTAACATGATACTCCTCTATCATATCAACGCATCTGCCACGATCAGTCATTGTTTCAGCATTTATTTCTGTTAAAGTGTTCCTCCCATTTTCCCAAGAAAACCAAGATCCTCTAATAACTAATGGGATTTGACAAGAACTTGATTGTTGAATGGAATACACAACTAAAGAAACATAAACATGAAAAAAATATGAAATTGTTGTCATTTATATTGAATTGTTTATATGTTGTTAAATATATTAAAAATTATATCATTTGTAATATAATCTCACAAAAATGTTGAATATTCAATAGAGTAATTAATTATATATTTTTTAGTATATTTATTTTTTAACTTAAAAACGTTTATATGAAGTTCCTAACTTTTAAATACAAAATTAAAAGTGGAATTCTGTATACACATAAGTGATTATACACATGTAATTTACAAATCGCTAGAATTTACCTTGGCATATAAAATATAAACCAAATAAAAGTAAATGTAATCGTTTAATCATCTTGTCATTAAATTTTGTTTAATAAATTTTATAAGTAAAAAAATGTATGTTTTGTATACATATAACTAATATGTAATTAATCACAAAAAATTCACGCTCAATGCCCAACCCACTTGTGAATCATACATATGCTGCCCTCTGAAAATGAATCTACTATTTAAACTTGAATTAACCCATACAACTGAATGTGTTACTTATTTGTTAAAATTAAATATATATTTGTCTTTCAAACAAATATTCAGTAGCATTGTTATTGAATTGTAGACGCAATAAAAATGAGTAAAAGTTAATGTAAGAAGTACAATATTTTCTGCAACTAAAATTTAAAGTAGGAATATTTAGGGTTAAGATATTTAATTCATTTCTTAAAAGTTTCAAATATTAAGGTTTTGAACAAATATTTTTGTTTTTACATATTACATACATTTTGTTAGAAATCAAATCTTAATAAATCGTTTCATATAAGAAAAATATTATGTAAGTACAAAAAAATTTGTTTTATATAATATTCGTAATTTAAATAAAAATGTAATGCGAGCATTAGTAAGTACATGTCACTCAATACTTAATATAAATCGTTGAATTAGTGATATTCTTCCAGAAAGTAATATTTTTTATACAGGACAATTTATCTAAAGTGTATTGTATGTCTAAACAATTGTATAGAGAAATCTTTTATATATTTACTAAATATTGTTTGATTAAAATTAATTTTTAATGTCTTCTAACTATTTATGAATAAATCTTATAAATTTAAGCGATTGTATTGTGAATTAATTTCATATTTTATTACTTTTAATCTTATTGTTGCTTTTTGTGAAAACATAAACTTTATAAACGAACATCATATACATTATCAAGAACAATGACAAATGCAGAAGTTGTTAAAAGTATGTCGGACTGGGAACCATTACGACTGACATATATTAAACCATCATTTAATACTCAAGAATCAACTTTGGCAGCACGACAAGATTTATGGCACAAATTCATTTTATTTGGCATAGGACAATATAAAGCAACAGAAGCATTGAGAACTATTATTGTTGCTTGTGAACCTGAAATTATATTACCCGTTATGTATAAAGAGGAAAGTCCTAACAAAAGTACATTCCTGACAAAATGTAGCTGCAGCGCTATTGAAAATCTTGTAAAGCAAGGTTTATGCATAACATTGTCAAATGGACAAGAATTACGCATTGATATTATATTGGGATATACAGATTCTCAAAGTTTACAATTGAATCCTAATAGAATTATAGCACAGGCACTTTATTATAGGTATGAACCTACAAAAAAGGTATTGAACCTTGATGATTTTGAAAATGAGAAGTCATTAAACTCTATATATTGTCCCATATCTTTACCTAAAATATTACACTTTGTTTTAAGATGTACTAAAATGGGTATTTTAAGCAATAATCGTGATTCACGATTACCTGTTAGAGAACTGACTTTAAGATATAATCAAATTACAGGCATTATCTTTTTTGAAAAATTTTTTAATTATCATTTAACCAAATTAGACTTACGTCATAATCAAATCACAGATGTGGAATACTTACGCTATTTTAGTGAGTTTAAAATAAGTGAACTTTGGTTGGATGGGAATCCACTGTGTGCAAAATACAGCAAGTGTCAAGATTATGTGCAAGCAGTAAAAAATATTTTTCCTCATTTACAAAAATTAGATGGAATTGTAATAGGTATGGAACAAAAGTTTGTTCCTAATATTCAAAGTAACTTTCTAAGAGATGGTACAAATACTTGTTTGATCAAACAATTTGTGAAGCATTTTTTCACATTATATGATCAAGATGATAGACAAGTGATGAATGGTTTATATGATAGAGATGCACTTTATTCTATGACTCTGGGACCTGTTTCAAATTACATTCATAAACAGCTAACTAAGACGTTTGTTACAAACAGAAATTTATTAAAATTTGTTGATTATGCAAAGTGCCAAGAATTTTTATTACGTGGACCAGAAAAAATCATTTCTGCGCTCAGAAATCAACCACCTACGATACATCACTTTAAAACATTTTATATAGATTTATTGTATGAAGGAGAGATCCACATTGCAATTTCTGTGCAAGGAATATTCTCATTTCGAGACATTCACCAATGTCCTCCAATGTTTTTCAATAGAACTTTTATGATTATGAAAAAAGAAGATAATGAATATTGCATTACTAATGATCAGTGTTATCTTGACGGAACACCTGCTAATGGCACTTTTTCAGGAAACAGTGAAATAAGGTTTGAATCAAAAGGTGCTCCAAAATTTATTCCAACAGTGTTTAGTGTTTCTGAAAAAGAACAATTACTTACATTTTTACATGAATTGACTACAATGAATATGAAATTTTGTCACCAATATCTTGAAGATGCCAACTGGGATATTCGAACTGCTATTGTGACATTTATGAATATGTATACAGTCAACAATGTGTCACCTGAAGCTTTTCTATAATATGTATTTTACTGTATAATATTTATATAATATAGATATCATTATTTGTTACATGTCTGTAATATAACAAGAAAATTGTATAATTGTACTATAAATTTGTACCTATGTAAAATATTAAATTAGATTTATTTTATATAAGTACAGAAAAAAATTCATTTTCAACTTCATATAATAATTTCATTAATATTATTTTTAAAAATATATTTCTACCTGAATAAAATAAGTGCCATCTTTATAAAAAAAATCTTTATTTCATTTTATACAAAATATAAAATTACAATTTTCATGATATTAACAACCTTGTTGTGTATTTAGCAGAGCAATGGTTTTATTTATATATGGTATAGTATTCACATTTGAATTTACTCCTAATTCAAATACTTTTTGCATTAACGGTAAAGCGTGTTCTGAAATAAAATATAATTTATCAGAATATAATATATATTATCAAAACAGGTACTAGAATAAACTAAAGAGAAATATACCTTGCATGCATAATACAATTTCTGGTAACTTCTCTAGAGCTGACATTAATATATCAGCTCTAGAACTGTCCAAACACCTTTGAAATGCAGACAAGATATTTGCATTTGATGCTGGACGATGTTTTAATGCTCTTGCTAATAATGTATGAGCAAGAGATCTTATGTTACTTTGCGGAGATACAAGCAATTCTGCTATATTGTCTGTTATAGATTCCAAAACTGAAGGTTTTCGTGATGACAAATGCTCAATTTCTTGAAGAGCACTAAATACATCTAAAGCATAACATTAAAATTTGTATATTCTAATATTATAACGATATTTAAATTGAAATTAAATCGTATTTTCTAATCATACCTTCACCTTGCAGTTTAGATAATGTAGTTAACAATGAAGGCCAATGCTGTGGAATAATGGATTCTGTTGGAGGTGGAGTAGGAGGAACAGTAATTAAAATCTCCTCTATGTCTTCTCCTTCTCTTGGCATTGGAATGCCTGATACAAGCGTTCTAAGTGTAACTAGATTCGGATAATGTACCTGCAATTCACTATATGTAAGTGTAAGCTGATATCTGAAATTCATAGAAGAAATTATAGTTACTACTTACTGTAGAGCCTGAGCATGTTTCTGCAAATATTTCAATGCCCTTTGTGCATTATAAGAGATGTATGCTTGTAGTAATGTAATAAATCTATTTAAGAGTGGTATAAGATCTTTTACTGGACCATAATTCTGAAAATAAAACAGATTAGCTATTTTTAATTTGATTCATATTGTTTAATCGACCGTTCGTGGAAAGACGCATTCGCGAGAAAGCACATCAGCGGGAGTCGTAAATTCCCGTTATGATTAGATAATCAACGCCACGAACTGATCGATCCCCTTATTTCTGTTACGATAATAGGGGTGGTTTAATTGAGTATACACATATTAATAATATATAAACATTCCTTTACACACTTGAAAACATTGAAAGTAGTTCTCCAGTGTATCTTCCAAAGCAGTCTGATGTTCTTCACTAAACAAATGTGGTTGTAGTAATTCCAGTAACCCCATTATTTGTACAAAAAGATTTAGATGATGACCTGCTCTAAATTGACTAAAATCCAAATAAGATCTTCCCATTAGTGACGACGCTAACATTGGAAGTTGTCTTAACACTAAAATAGGATGCACAGCAGCCATTTTTCGGGCGCATAATTCGAAATCTTGAGACCTAGAATTCCATGACTTTTGCCGTGGTGTTGCTGCTAGAGCAGTTAACAAAGAATGACTCATACAATCTAACACAGAACCCGTCCATTTTGTAATTTTTGCTCCTCCAACAAATTTTTTAGTTTGAAATGTGTCTAAGTAACATATTACTTTAGGTATCTTCATGTACATGTGTAACAAGAATTGATGGACCATGTCTGAATCAATACTAAAAAATAAAAGAGAGAAATATTTAGAAAATTTCTATTAAAAAAGGAAACTTACTCTTTTTTTAAGTTTTTTAAGTTTTGTTTCTGCAAAAAAAAAAACTTAATACTATATTAAACTAGACATACTCTGAGTCATTCATCATACGTGCAGCCAAATATTTTACTACGCTGGCTACCAAATGATCGTCCATAGAAATACAGTGTAATAATAAATCAAGACGAGAATCCATTCGAGCAAGTGCAATGTTTCTGTTTTGACAATTATATATGATAATAGCTTCTGCAACTATATACGCTACAAGTGTTAGTAACTGTTTCTCGTGTAAAAGTAAAATATTTTCTGGAACATAATGTTTTGGCGTGAATTTGTCTCTGCCTTGCCAGAGTTTTGGATTACAAGTTAATGCCCACAAGAAGTCTAAAACAGCCGTCGGATCATACCTATGAAAATAACATTATATTACTTTCATATATTTTTAAAATTATTTTCTACTTACCCATCATCACATTTATCTAATAAATGTCCAACACATTTGTACAAAGTTGCCCAACTTGCCCTATGTGTCAATAAAGTTAACAAGTAGGGCCTAAATGAATGTGAACTCATAACATTGTTATCAACTTTCATTTGTATCTTCGTTTTCCCAAATAAAAGTTTCATTTGGAGAGTAGGACATGTTCCAATTAATTCTGGTTCAACAGATGCTAACCAATCGATTAATAAACCAGTTCGTGGCTTTAAAATGCCTTCATTACTGTCATTCACTAGTAATCTTGCCATTGCTTCAACAAGAACGTCGGTTTTCTGTTGTTTCAGGCAAATATTTAATAACTTACGTCCAACTGCTTCCAAATTCACTGGATCCGTGCTTTCTAAAATCGATCCGGGATCTCGATTTTGCATTAACATCGTTAATTCCATGCTTTTTGGCGTTTTGGTTAATTGCACGTTTGCAAAGTCTCTTAAAATAGATAGAACTGGTGCTTTTACATCACCTATTAGCTGTATCAAGTTTAAACACATATTACGGGCTAATTCAACTACTTGTTTCGAAGTCGATGGCTTTTTCAAAGGCAACAATATTACTCTCATTAGGGTGCAAGAATACTGAGGCATGTGAACAAGCGAGGCTAAGAATTGTTTAACTTGCATTGAACTTAATACACTACATATATGTTGTATTGCCAATACAGCGGCTCCGCTTTCTTTAGCAGATTTCTGCAAATCTTTTGCTAAGGTTTTATGTAATCGGCGATATGCATCTACCTTTTGATTCATTGGTATATTCTCGATAAATAATCTATTGATTAAATGTGGGACATCCGTTTTAACAGAAGATTGTATGACAGATTGTATTTGAACTACAGCACTTAGAGGTAAAGGTTCCTGTAATTGTGCGATAGTTACAGCATTTTCATCAGGTAACTCTGGCTCCATCAATTGTAAAACCTGTACAAAGACTAATCCACCCGTTGCCCCTCTTCTGTGTTGAACTTCAACTAATTGTGCCATATACGTCTTATCAAGTACTGCTTCGCCAACAGAACTCGGGTCAATTTGCACACCAGTATCCAATGTATGGAGTAATTTAGTCATTGAAGGAACAGGAATACCGAAGCTCTGAATAAAAAGAACCAGTTGTTGTGGTTCCAAATCTTTAAGAGCTGCGTCAATTAAACGTGGTACACTACTCCTAATCATTCTTAGTTTTAACCAATCAGGTATTAATAAAGCTTCTTCGCTTGTATCAACAAGAAAAGCTTTTGGTGGTTCTGTATTTAATGGAAACCAAGTTTCAAGTAAAGCATCAAACAATACATCATCATCGGAGTCGTACGTTAATAAGATTATCATAGCATGAACAACTAAAATATGCATAGTACACTCTTCTCCTGTACTCCATTGTACTAATATCTGATCTTGACTTTCAGACCAGGTATATTCCTCTGCTCGTGGAGATCGAGCTTTTTCTAGATAATTACAGAAAATCACCATGAAAGCATGCAAAGTCTGTTTAGCTGCTTTATTTGGTGGATTATCAATTTCTGGTTGCGGTAGAATAGCTGCTATAATCGTACTTCGTTCGACTACTAATTGAGATATTTCGTTAACTAAATCAGTTAAATCGGGTAAATCATCGTCAGTAGTATGCGCAGCAAGATAAGATATGTACGCGTGTACAAGATCTGGATTATTTTCGACTTGACATGCACCTCGAAGAGCAGTAGAAACTAAAGATCGTACTGATAAGAAATGAGGTATGGACGGTAATTTACGAAGAAGCCAGATCTCCCTAAAACAAATAGTTTTATTAGTTTTAAATTTGAAGAAGCATTATTAAAAGTGAACTTATGAAATTACTTTTCATTCTCTGCATCTATATCCATAGATTCCTCTTCAGTAGGTATTGATCCAAGTACCATCTTCAAACCTGTAATTGCTTGAAGGCGACTGCCAGTTTGTTGACTGCTCAGTCTTCTTAAGAAATATTCTAAAACCTCATAAGCATGTTGTCGATCCTGTTCAGGATCAGTTAATAACATTTGAAGGTGGGCTAATAGCTGTTGTTGTCTTGGTTGCTTCTCCACAGCTTGAGTACTAGTAGATAATAAAAATTCACAAAGACATTGTACAGGTAATTGACTAAGAGATCCCTCGCTATTTTGTACAAGATCTGCTAGCCATGGCATACTCTGAGACGAACTCTGTTGTTGTCTTTGTATTATATCTAATAAGAAATCTGGTTTACGAGATCGACAAAGTAAATGTCCCAATCTATGAGAGACATTTAATGATTGTATTTGTTCCAATACTGCTGGAGGTGGTCTCCTAGCAATTCCAGTTGGTTCCATAGTCATTAATTGTGATAGTAATAAACTGTTTTGTTCTGATATTTGTATTCTTGTTGATGCAGCAGCTAAGTGCGATTCATATTCTAATATTTCTTGTTTCTCTATAGCTTCAACTTGTAATTCTTTTGTACGTTCTTGCTCTATTATTTCTGGTAATGCCATCGTTGGTGGCGGATAGGAGAAATGACTATAAGAAATAACACATTAAAAGTGATCTGTTTTAAAAGTTTATAAGTATTTTTCTCTGCAAGATTACACAAAAATTTACACTTACTTCGTAATGCACATTTCCATTAGAGTTCGTAAAATGGGATACCTTTTCCATGCAACAGCACCAATAGTAGAAGGATTGTGAGCAGCCAGTATTAATAACATTATCCACCCTTTCCAATATAAATTTGATATTGCTAAAGTAGGTGGTACATAGCTAAATAAAGTGAAATAAATAATTAATATGAATTTTTACTGATCTAGTTAAATTTATAATATTATTAAAATCTGTAAATACTTTGATGGTATGTTTATAGTTCCTGGTGGTTGATAAATGCACAAGTTAAAAATAAGTTCAATTATATCTAATTTATCAGCTTGTAATGTTGGGAAACTCTCAGTTGAGTTAGCTGCCGCTCGTCTAACTAATTGATCCACCAAATCTAATGTTTCTGAATGAGTAATGCCATTTTCCTAAAAAACAAGGCGTACAACACAAACTATTATACTAAAGAAACACGCTATAGAAATAAATAAATTTATCATTTTAGATATATACTTTTGAAAAACCAATCAGTAATAGTCTTAACAATGTATTCTGTAATAATGGAACATCCGAAATAAGACGTAAATAAAATACTCTATCAGATTCGGGTGGCCAATTATCTAATTTATAGTACTGCTCTGGTGGTTCAAGCAGTAAAATTTTATGTAAGGCATGAAGGAGCTCGTTTTTTCCAATGGCGTACATCTGTGGCGCCGAATTCTGTAGCCATAACACGGCTTCGAATTGTATTGTCGCTACCATGTTCTGAAATTGATGTAATAAAGCTATATCTTTTTTATCACCTCTTTGTGCTAATGCTGCAGCTTCTTTAACTTGTGGGCTGATAGCTAGTAACATACATAAGCACAATAAATCTGCAATTGAAATGAAGACTCGTTCTTTGAATTCGAAATTAAGCAACTGTTGCGCTATATCCTGTCTTTCGGACATCAATGTGCGCGCAAAAATAAGTAAATTAATATCGTGTCGACAAACACGTACGATTTCTCTGAGTAAAGCACGTAAAGGTCTCAGATAATCTTCTCGGTTCATTAATAAATCCTGAAATATTTCTGCAAGTAACTTAGCTGCTTGCTCGGATAAAGTTTGAAACATTACACCTATCATTGGCATATTATTTGGATTTCTTGCATTAGATAATTCGTTATAAATTGTATGTTTTAAGATAGTAGATAAATTTTCAGGGTGCAAGCCGATTAACTCCTTTACGCCATTTAGATATAAATTAATTACAGCTTTAGTTTTCAATCTCATTTTTACTAATTGACTTATAACTTCAACATCTCTTTGTGTATGAGAAGTACAATTGTAACAAATATAACTCAATAATTCTTGGGCAGGTCTCATTAGTTTCGGATTATGCAACCATACTTCTAATCTTGGAACGGCGATATTCCTGATTTCTACAAAACCACAGGCTGAAGAAAGTAATTTTAGAAAGTTTTTGGTAATTGACTCTGGTTGTCGTCTATTTAACTGTTCTTTCACAGCTTCAAGGACAATGAACTCTATATTCTCTATACAATGAGTGTATCTAGGAGTAATAGGAAACTCTATTTTTTCTTTGTCGCCAGAAAACTGTACAGATGAAGATCCTGGATCTTCATCGTCAATTGTAGATGGACTATGACAATCTCGTGGTGTTAATACAGATAATTCTGGTTGTAGGACACTTTTTGGTGGATGCCTTGTATTAAATCCTGTTAAAATATTATCTACAAAACCTTTGCATTCTTCATGATCAACCCATACTCTTTCACCTAAAGCATCCTCAATGTATAGCTAGGAAAAGGATAATAAAAATTAATTCTAAATTAAATGTTACATATAACTAATAAGCATTAATATGATATATCTGTGAACAACCTTAACAAAAATTTCTGGCCAATTTTTTTTATCATGAAACCCCTTCATTAACAAATTAGCTGCAAGTACAGGAACTAATGGGTTTCCTTTTGTTTTATAATTATGTCCTTGATCCCGTTTCAATAAAGAGGATAGTGCATGTAATATACAATCATTTGAAAACATAGAAGATCGAATTTTTGCTAAGTACAACAATCCCATGTATATCAATGTATCAGGTTTCCATTTCTGATTTTTAAGTGTTTTTATGGCACCACAAATAATGCCTATAACTTTGTCACCTTCATCATTATCGTTAGCTTCTAGGACCATTGGAACAAAATCTGCTGGATCAGTATCTATGGCTACCAATTCCCAAGCTTCAGCACTTGAGAATGGTGGTCGCTGATGAGAAACATGTGCAGCAAGTTTAGGTTTTTTTTGTGGGATGTATTGAAAAGATTGAAGTGATCCTGATGGTGCCTCTCTTTTTCTATCAGTTCCTATATAATTTTTTATATATTAGATAAATAAATTGTATCATAAATTTTCTTTAATTTTCTTTTAATTTGTCTAGACATGTATTAAAATAACAATCTTTTATTTACCAGAAGTTGAAGTATTACTACTTTGCTTAGAATGTATAACACCTGGTCTTTTAACATCAGAATTTTCATTACGTGAACCTTTGGAACCAAGTGCAAATAAATCAGAAGGATGCTGAGCAATCTTACTTTTTGCACCTCTGCCAATTCCTGCCTTTCCACGATCCATTATGATATTTGTATCTTTTAAGTTTAAGAAAATAGAAAGCATAGTTAATAATCACTGGCACGCTGTTCACTTTTTGGATAAAATAGATATACAGAATCATCGTAATGTAATATTTAGAATCATCATAAAATAATGATAAATAAATATTTGAAAATATTTTGTATTAAACTAACCTATGCAACATTTATAACACGAAATTCCAAAAATTTCTCTTCCAGAAAATATGTCTAATATAATACATTACTACCAATATTAGATACATGAATTAATTTATTACAATTAAAAATGTAGATATAATATTATTTTCCTACGTCAATAAATTAATGTTCTTTCAAACAGAACACTTTCAGCCAACAACAGTAGCAGACATACACAGTCACCACTATCGATATCGTTTTGCTAAAGATTCGATAAGATCGAATTCACAATTGGAACCGGCAATCATAAATTTAAACTGATGAGCAATGATTGCAAGGTCAGAAAATAAAAATAATATCGAATATTAACAATTTAAGGGACCTTTCATCGCTTAATTTTTGCTTTTAAATGTACTTTTTAATATTGAAATCTGTACTTACATTAATAAAAGAATAATGCATTTACGACTTAAATTTTTATCAGTTTAACTCTAAATTCTAAAAATATTGCAATTAGTCATCAAGAAATTATTAAATAATGTATTAAACACATATGCTATACTAAAACATACAATATTCAAATGTATTTTTTAGCATATGGAATTCAATATATTTATAGTCTTATCACGTTCTTGCTTATTGTATTGCATGCTTAAATGAACCAATCAGACCATAGAAAATTTAAATTTAAATGAGTGTTGAAGTTGAAGTAGTCGTCATTTCAAATGGCAGTTGCGATGTGCGGAGCGATATGTGGAGACGTAAAAAATTAATTAAAGACGAAGTAGTCACACAAAAATATTCCTTTCAAAATTTCTATGCTATTTCGTCCAACATATTGATAAAGAAAAATGTTAAGCAATGTTAAGGTGGGAATCAAATTGAGGCCTTTGATTCAACAAGAACAAGATGAAAATTTATCAATGCAATGGATCGTAAAAGAAAATTCGATTGTTTCATTAAATCAAGAGACAAACAAGTGGAGGGATAATGAATTTCAGTTTGGTATGTGTCAATAATTGCAATGTTGTTTTAATTTTTATTCCTTCATATGTATAGGAATGATTATCAAAATATAACCTACTTATCTTTTTAATGAAAGATTATATTTTTACTAAGAATATTAATTACTAGAAATGTAAAAGTTTCATTAATTGTCAAACTAGTTGATAATTGTTTGTTGATACACTAAATTATATTAAACATTATTATTATAAATCATTGAATATATAATTAATATTTATTTATATAAAATAGGTAATAGAATTATAAACATTCATGCATTATGATATTTATAACCTACATTTTTTTCTATTATATACATTTCAAGAAAGGGGAAAATTTATTCAGTAATAAGTTTAATTATTGAATGTTAATAATTTTCATTTATATAAATAAATTTATATATTATATGTTATAGTTTCATTTACATAGTAAGCAATATTTACTCTGTAGTATTTATTATTACATTATTAATTCTTAATATTTTTTTTATAGATTATAGCTTTGATGTAAATACAAGAAATTCCAAAGTATTTGATAGTATTATAAAATCTATTGTTGATGCTACTATAGATGGTTTCAATGGAACAATATTTTTTTATGGTCAGTTTCATTCTGGTAAAACATACACAGTGACAGGAACTTCAGAAGATCCAGGCATAATACCACTTACTGCTGAATATATATTTAATGCTATTTCAAATATCATTCAATGTGAATTTTTATTAAGGTTTGTATTAAAAATTATTTTTAGATTGTACATTTTTATTTATTTTTATTATTATTTATTTTATTTATTCTTTTCTAGGGTATCTTATTTAGAAATTCGTGATGAGAAAATAAATGACTTATTAGATAAAAATCAAATTGATTTAGAATTATATAAAGATAACAATGGACAAATAATTGTTAAATGTACAGAAAAAATTACAAATTCTTCAGATGATATGCTATCTATAATGAAAAAAGGAATTAAGAATAAACATATTAGTAGTCATAGCATATTTCAAATTGTAAGAGTGCATAGAATATCTTATATATATATAACACTTCATTGTAATATTTAGTGTAATAGATACACATACTTTTTAGATAATTGAAAGTCAACAAATTGAAGGAGATTCAAACAATATTGTACGATTATCACAATTAAATTTGGTAGATCTTGCTGGTTTTACAAAAGTTCATTGTACAAAAGGTATTGAAGAACATCAAACTGATATATCTCTTTTTACTCTAGAATCAATAATTACACAAATAAGTAAGTCACAAAATGCCCAAGAACATATTGATTATCATAATAGTAAATTAACAGAATTACTGCAGTCATCATTAAGTGGCAATGCTTTAATAGCAGTAATATGTACAGTAACACCTGTTGCTCTAGAGGAAACATATTACACTCTATTGTTAGTATGCTATTTTTACAATGCCATTTTTAACTTTACATGTATTAGAATATTATTTTTGATATTTAGGTTTGCATCACATACTAAAAAAATTAAAACTAAACCACAAAAAAACGAAGTTATGTTTGATGCATCACTTCTTCATTATGCAAAACAAGTGAAATTAGAGGTTTGTACAATTAATTGTAATTTTATTTTAAAAATTAACCCATGTTTTTATAACAATTGCTGTGCTATATTGGAATTATTTCATTAGCAAATAAGAAATGGAAACTCATCTATAGAAGTAGAAGAAGTAAAATCTAACAAACTACAACAGAAATGTCGCTTGTTAGAGGAACGTATAAAATTATTAAAGACTCAAACTATTTCTGGATATGAAAAAAATTGTGAAAAAGCACTTAACTATAAGTCTAAAAGAAGAGAAATTTGGTGTAATCCTGGAATGATCAAACCGTATTTCCCTGTATTTCATACTCAAACTTGTTTACCAACAATAAAAGAAATTTCACCTGAGAAACTACATAAAAAAAACATTATGCAATCAGTTGACATAAATGAAAGTAAATTTATTACATTGTGCAATTTGTTTTTCACAATGATCTTTATTATTTAAAAATTTAGCTTACTTTGTATTTTTAGCATTTCAGACAGATCTTGAATCAGAAGCAATTGATTATGAAGTAGACTATGAAATCAAAGTGAATAATAATATTGGAAATGAATATGTTAAATGTATGAAAAGTGATAATTTATTTTTAATGCCAGAAACACAAGATACTTTGATACAAACTTCTAGGTATATATTTTTCACTGTTAAAATATTGTCTATTACAATTTAATGTTTCCTCTTATCTGCAACAGAAATCAAATATGTCCTTCTACACCGAAAAATATTTTACGGGAATGTATCGTGGACTTGACAACGCAACTTACTGAACTTCGTGAATTTACAACTTTAGAGAAACAACTAACATGTGAAAGAAACCATTGTTGCAAACATGTAAGTGCAATTAATATTTATATGCCTATATCTTAAAAGATTCTTTAATTTTATACATATATATTTTTATAATTTTGCATCTTTATCAAGAACATAGGAGAACAAGCGGAAACACAGTTTGTTTGTGATGGTTTTAAAAATAACAGAATTGATAAATATTCTCCAAATTATGTAATACAATTAGAAGAAGAGAAAGATAAATTAGCAGTAGAGGTAAAGTTAAAAAGTCAAGAATTGGCCGAAATAAAGGACGATGTTCGAAGCCTTAAATCAGATATCGAAAAATTTGAAAAAACTATTTATTTATTAACAAATGAAAATATGGAAATGTCAAATAAATTGTCCATTGAAAACGATCGTTCGAAAGAAACTGAATTAAATTTTCAAACAACAATTACTGAGCTTTACACACAGATTTCGAAAATTACGGAAGAAAAAATTAATTTAGAAGGCGATATAACAATCTTAAATGAACAATTAGAATCATTTCGCTCAAAAACCATAGGAGAATACAATAATGAGCAATTACTAATTGAACATCAGAATAAAATTGATGCATTGAAAACAGAAAATATTGAATTATCAACTATTATTGCAGATAAAAATAAGGAACTTGAAAATGTTAAAGAAAGTAAATCGCTGTTATATGACCATGATTGTATTTACAAAGATAAAGTTACGTTATTGACTGAAAAAAATAAATGTTTAATGCAAGAAAATAATGAACTTTCCTCTGATCTAATAGATAAAATTGAGGAAAGTGATATATTGAAAGAGCAGTGTGATATCTTGAATAATAAAATGGTTTTAATAAAAAACGTAGATTCCAAAAACGACATAGAACAATTGAGATTGGAAAACAATATTTTAAAAACCAAGATAGCAGAATTAAAAATAAAAATAACAATATTAACTAATGAAAATGCAAAAATTTCCAATAATCTGTTAGAAAGTATAGAGGATTTTGATAACCCATGCAATGAAAAAGTAAATAGCAATTCATTGCATTCATCTATAGTACCTGATAATCCTGAAAAGTCAAATGAGACTATGGAGAAAATATTACAAGGAGAAAGTTACGAGGAACTGTCAAATAAGGTTATAGTTTTACAGGACAAAGTTACTCATCTATCACGTTTAAATAAAAAATTAAGTGATTTAAAATTATCATCCTGTGGTCAATGTGAGCATTTAAAGAAGATAAGTGAGAGTCGTAGAGCTTTTAAACTTGAAGCAAAAATTTTAAATCACAAATTGGAAGACTTACAAAAAAAGTTCAATCAGAAATGTGAGGATACTGAAGCATTAAAACTTAAGGTTAATCAAGAGTTGAATATAAGTTTTACTGATACATCCTTGAACACTAGTTTTGTAGATAGAATGAATGTAAGCTTTGTAGAGGAGAAGGTTCAACACTTAAATAACGAATTACGGACTTTGAAGCATGACCACGATGAACTTTCAGTTTCATATATAAAAAAATGTGACGAACTTGAAAAGCTTCATAATGAAACGAAAATCGAGCACCTTCAAAATAATATCGAACAAGTGAAAGAAGATATAGATGAAATAAAAAAAAATAGTGCACATTTTGTTTCTATGCTTAGTAAATTTAGGACGCAAAAAGAAAACTTATTAGACCAAATAAATACACTAAGAAGTGATAACGAAGCGTTACAACAAAAAGTAGCAGAAAAGGAGATATTGGCAGCTACAGCTACAGAGAAAGCTCAAATTCTTGAGAATGAATTATCATGTATGAATAAAGAACTCGAACAGTTTTTCGTGAAAGAAAAACTAATGGAAACCGAAAAAATGACACTAGAAATACAATTAGAAGATTTAAAGGTTGAAAATGAAAATAAAGGTAATCTTATCACTAAATTAAATAGAACGACTGGTGATTTGAATGGATGTATATCATCACTGAAACATGAATTAGATTTAACAACAAACCAAAAAAAGGAATTAACTATATTAACTGAAAATATTAAATGTAAATATAAAACTGAATTAGAACTTCTGAAAAGGCAATGTGATAAATTAGAACAAGAAAAACAAAAAAGTATAGAAACAGAAAAACATGTAACACTGCGAGTAAATGAATTAGAGTCATATATAGGAAAGCTTAAAATAGATTTGGGAAAACAGAAAAACTTACATTGTGAGTTAAATACTATCAAGGAATGTATGATCAAAGAATTAAAATCATTTAAATTGAATTCTTTAGATTTTTTAAATAAAACTGCAGACGAAATTTTCATCATTTTTTTGCAAACAATCATGTTGAAAGAAGAAGAAGTAATTAAAGAAATGAGAGAATTACTCGAAAAAGACAAATTAAAATTAGAGGATGAAAAGCGGCAAAGTGCAGATGCTGAAAAGCGTGCAGTGTTGTGGGCTAAAGAATTAGAAATAGAAAATGAAAAATTACATGTTGATTTAACAAAAACGGAGTGTCTATGTATAAAGAAGCAAGATGAAATTAATCAATTAAAACACCTTATAAAAGAAAGTAATCGTGAAAAGGAGATACTTAAAGAAAAAATGGAAGTGCTAGAAACTGATTTCAATAATTTACAAAGCGAATTTGACAAACAATGCAAAGTAGATATTCAACAGAAAGGACAAGCATCTATTGTTGCACAAAAACGAGAAAAACAAGTACAAGAAGCTCTTAAATACAAAGAAATTGAACTTCAGTCTAATATGAAATCTGAAAAGGAACGGTATGAAAAGAAAATAGAAGAGTTAGTTTGCACTATAGAAATCCATAAAACAAAAAATCTAGAATTGAAAAACAATATTGAAGGGCTTGAAGCTAATGAAAAACAATTGAAAAATATTATAGAAGCAAATTCCTCAGAACTGAAAGTAACCAATCAAACTATTTATAAAATGACACTTGATTTTGAACATCTCACAGAAGCTTATAACGAATTAAACCGCGATGTAAAAGAAAAAGCGTCTCGAATTGAAAATATCACAGCACTTTTGAAAAACAAATGTGACATGCTATCCGAATATAAAACTAAATTCGAAACTATTATACCAGATTATGAAATACTACAAAATCAAGTTAAAGAAAGAAAAGAAAGCATAGAACGATATAAAGAAGAAATAGAAAGATTGAAAATGGAAAAGGAGAAACAAATTGAAGAAATCAAAGATAAATTAAATTCAGAAGAAATAAAAAATACCGGATTAAATAAACAATTAAACGAATTAAATAGCAAAAATATTGCTTTGATAGGAGAATTAGATAACTTAAAAGAAGTACGTGAACAATTGCGACAAGTAAATGCGAAATTAGAAAGGAAGATTAGAAATAGTACAAGTAAAATAAAAGCTGAAGCAGACATGGAAGAATTAAAAGATGTAAACAAAAGGTTGCAAAATAACTTGGAAGGTGCAAGTAACCGTATAATTGAACTGCAGGAAAGCAAAAATAAAATTTTCAAAGAATTAGTTAATTTAAAAAATCAATATGAATTACTGTCCCAAGAAAATGCTGAACTAAAGAAAACTTTATCATTACACAAATCCAGAGAAAATACTTTATATTTATTTGCAGAAGATAGTAAATATGATACACTTCTTCAAGAAAAGAATAAAATTGCACTACAATTAGAAGGTAAAAAATTATTATTGTCACAAAAGGATAAAGAGATTGTAGAGTATGTAAGTCAAATCAATGATTTGATTATTAAAGAAAAAGAACTTGATAACCAATTAAAAGATAAAATGTACATTCAGCAAGCTGAAAATAAATTGATTAATGAATTAACGAAAAAGTTAACAACTTTAGAAGAAGAAAATAAAGAAATGAAAAATCAACTTAAAACGTTTAAAACAGTGACACAAACTAACATAAAACAGATAGGAGATATAAAATTAGACAATGAAAAATTTATTGATACTCTGAAAAAAAGGAATTCGGAATTACAAATTAAATTTAATGAGTATCAAACTGAATTGGAACTAAAAAGCAACAGTAGTGATTCAAGAACTACTAGTCCAGCTTTTAAAAACAACAGAAGAAGACATAGTAGGAATGAGATATTTAATCAAAGAAGACAATTAGAAGATGTAATAATTGATACAGATCCCAGTGAAGATGGACAAACATGTCAAGTATTAAGAAAAAAAATTCATGAGTTAGAATTGCAACTAGTAACAAAACATGGACAAATTTCAGCATTAGAAATCCAAATCCGGAGTGAAAATTTTCCTTATCTACAAAAATGTAAGGAATTGCAGGAACTTCTGCTCACATCTCGCAAAAAGGTGTGTATAATACCAATCTTTTTCAATCTACTTTTAGGAAATAAAATTGCTCAAATTAATGAAAATTAAAAATACATTTTTTTTAGAATGCTGAACTTAGTTCTGAGATAAGAAAACTTCAAAGGACTCTAAACGACATTAACGCGTGGGAATGTGACATATGTAGACGATGGCGAATTAATAGAAGAGAACAAGCATGTCAAACATTTAATAATGCGCAACAACTTTTTACGATAAATAACGAAATAATTAAGGTAAGTAAAAATAAAGTAATTTTATATAAAAAACAATTATAACAACTGTGCAGGATGATACAAAAATAACGAAATTGGAAAAAGAGAAAGCAATAATAAAAGATGTATGTCGTGCACGATGTCGACAAATAAAAGAATTGGAGGATAAAGTAAGAGAATTAGAAGAAGCACAGACATCACATTTAAAGTGCATTGAATTTTTGAAAGAAAGATCTAATCAACAACATACTTCCATGGTGCACTTCAATAAACAATTTGACTTGGAAAAAAATATGAAACTGTGACAAGCACAGTTCTTTAAATATGCTTTGTTTGAAACTAAACTATCAAGATTTCGTTTTTTTTTTTTCTGGTGGTGCTTAATTATTGGAATGAAACTAATATAATTTATTTATTTATATATGCAATGGGATGTACATGCATTATTATTTAGTGTAATTAGAACCAAAATTCAAGTGACATGTAAGTCACTATATTTGTGTAAGCATGGAAAAGTAATCTTTCTATTTTAAAATATATATTTATGTATTATTTATTAAATATTTGCATATATTGTTGAAATTTTTTCATATGCATGTTATTTAGAATCTGCATGTTTATTCTTCAGATTTTTTATTTTTCTGCTACTTTTTGAATAATTAAAGTTTTGAAAAATTAAATTTATACATTATATATTTAATGTTTTCTACAGAGCAATGAAAGAAAAAGTTTCAGCCAATGTGTTAAAGCTTGCAAAGTCTTCAAGTTATAAAAGAAGCATATGGAACTCTAATTAATAAAAATATCTTCCAAAAATTATAGCCTATGATATCGTTAAAAATATATGTAGGAAGGCTATCGCTATTCAAGTATTACACTCATTCCTACTTTGTTAAGTTAATGTAAATAGTAACAATATTAAAGTATCTGCATTTCTGAGATATTATATTTTTGTACTTTCATAAAATAATGTAAATACGGATAAATTAATTTTTATATGTACTCTGACGTAAAAAGTGGCTATATTTATATATGTCGTATCATTCATGCCAACTTTATAATAAAACACAATCTGTGATTCTGTAAACTTTCATAATATAATTGCATTAATGTTAATATATATGGGGTATCCTAAACTTAATTGGCCAAATCACAAGGGCTTAATCTACAGTCAAAAAGATGAAAAAAATGTTATATAAAGTTTGTCACCAAATACTTTGTTGCAAAGTTATAGAGATATTGTACACAGTTATTGAAACTCAATAAAATTCTCTTCATAGTATTTCGTAATTAATTCCATTGTTCATTGATAGAAAGTTCATATCCATATTTTACAACTATTAATGACATTGAATTGTTACCACATGATAAAAAACATGTAATTACACTGACATAATAACATAGTCAACATCTATATGCTATGATGAAAAATGCGTTATTATCTATTTCATGCATACAATATTTGTTTAAAATATAACAAAGTATTTATTGACAAACTTTATATAACATCTCTTTCTTCTTTTTGCCTGTAGATTAGAAGTTCTCACAGTATGGTCGTTTAAGTTTGGGGCACTCTGTATATAAAATGTGCCATAAATTAATTATTGTTCCGAGTTCAAACTTAAATTATATAATGTAATTGTGACGTAAAAAAAGAAAAAAACATGTATATCAGATTTATTACTATAGCAATTAAAACAGTGAAGAAGTAATTAAGTTGTACTATATTAAATTCACTCACTAAAATGTAAACAAAAAATATTAAGTGTTAAAATCATTTCCCTCTCGCTTGAAATATGTACTCTAACGTAATCATTACGAAGTAACAGAGAAGAAATGAAACTGCTCACGCCCGTAGTTGTGGTTGTTTCATGTACAGGTGCTGCACCATGTGGTCATGTGCTGAGTTTAACTAAAATTAGCATACACAAGAACCTATAAAATTAGGGATCTGCCCTGTTTAATCGTAATTTAGCATATACAAGAATCTATGTATTTAAGCTTAAAGTTAGGGATTTTGGTTGCACACTAGCATAGATAAGAACCTATTTAATCATACGGTTCTACGAAAAAGTTTCGTAAGTTCTTGTCTTAGGAAAAGAGATGAATTCAACGATCTCGCATATGACATAAAGACTCAAGTGAGCCAGATTTGATATCTACCGGCTATTAGGTTGCTATTAACGCTGTAAACAAACATTGAATTTCTTATCTTCCATAGTGCTTCTCAAATTACCAAACATTACTGAATCGTGGAAACTCACTTTAGTTGACATACTTCAGACGAATAAAAATTGTAAGTGTCAAAAATATCTATCAAATGAGACGTCACATGTTAAAATTGGTTAATTCGTTGTGCCATAAATAAATAAAAACCATCCAAAGTCGCATTTTCAATTGTCAATTATTCATGAAAATGCAAAGTTAAAGATTTATGAGAATGTATCCGCGTCCACAAAGGTACCAAAAATAGGAGGGCACAGGTCTCAAGAGTCAATAGGAAAGGCGAAGAGCTATTGGGATCCTTTCGAAGGCAGAAATTTATACTTAAATAATACAAATATTTGATTCAAACGTTTTAAATGGTTTTCCTTTATAGAATATTTGTAAATGTTTATTGTATTGTTTATTTTCTTTTTTTTTGTTAATAAATTATTATATTTTGAAATTTTGTAATATTTTTTACCCTGCTTTATATGTGTCATCGTCCAAAAATATAGTAAACAATTAATTTCTCTTAGGCAACTTACAATTAGTTTTATTAATGCGCGATTTTGTCATTTTCATATTTAACTATTTCGAATAGAAAAGTAGATATGAACTTCTTCGTAGAACCGTACAATTAAAGAGATTCTCATAGCGTAGAACTCAATGGGTTTTCAACTACGCTGGTGTGCAACCAAATAGGGCTGATCTCTAGGTTTAAGTTTAAATATGCAGTTCTTGTATATGCTAAATTACGACCAAACAGAGCAGATACCTAATTTTATAGGTTCCTGTGTGTGCTAATTTTAGTTAAATTCAATACTTGGCCGCATAGTGCAGCACCTGTACCGTGAAATAACTACGGGCGTGGGCACTCTCATTTTCTCTCTGTTAATAATGTAATCATGTCTCTTATATTGGCTGCACTGACATTCTCGACAGTTCATGTCAGTGTATATATCAGACAATTTAGTGAAACTTAATTTACATTGAAGTTCTGCTATGTCTTGTTTATAAGTAAAACATTAATGTATTTTGTATTTAAATAAGTGAAAGAACATATATAAAAGTCAGAAATGGATTTTCAAAACCGTCCAGGAGGCAAAACTGGCGGCGGAGGTGTCGCGTCCTGGTCAGAAAGTAACCGAGATAGAAGAGAACGTTTGCGACAACTTGCGTTGGAGACTATTGACCTCAACAAGGATCCATATTTTATGAAAAATCATTTAGGTTCTTATGAATGTAAATTATGTTTAACTCTTCACAATAATGAGGGCAGTTATTTGGCTCATACACAAGGTAAAAAGCATCAAGCTAACCTAGCTAGAAGAGCTGCTAAAGAAGCAAAGGAAGCTCCTCAAACACTTGCTCCTGAAAAACCTCGAGTAGAACCAAAAAAATTTGTAAAGATTGGAAGACCAGGTTATAGAGTAACTAAACAAAGAGATCCAGAATCAGGACAACAAAGTTTATTATTCCAAGTTGACTATCCAGAAGTTGCAGATAATGTTATTCCAAGGCATAGGTTTATGTCAGCATATGAACAGAGAGTTGAACCACCAGATCGTAAATGGCAATATTTATTGTTTGCTGCTGAGCCTTATGAAACTATAGCTTTCAAGGTAAATTTATTTCAAAATATAAAGATAAATAATTTTGCAGTTAAAAATATGATTTTACAATATTTTAGGTACCTAGCAGAGAAGTTGAAAAGGCAGAAGGCAAGTTTTGGACACATTGGAACAAAGATACAAAACAGTTCTTTTTACAGTTTGCATTTAAAAACGAAAAACCTTCAGTTGGTAAAGTGCCACCACCTCCAGTTCCTTTAATACGACCTGGTTTAGGACCACCTATGGTACCAGTACCACCACCACCAAGACCACCTATATTTAATCCAGTACCACCACCACCAGCACTTTTAGCCACTGGCATGCAAATACCTCCACCACCACCTCATTTAGCATAATTTTTTATTCAGATACAACAATACGGAAAAATGTTATAAATCAATATCAAAATGTACATTCTACAGAAATAAAAATGTTTTTATACATAAAAGAAATGTGAGGAAGCATTGTTATACTGTATCTTTCCTTGTCCTTTGCTATTATAATTTTGGTATACTTATTACTAATAAAATAGGTATCCTGATACTTAGAAATTAGAAACAATTTGAAAATTTCACTCTTACTATTAAAGAATATATACAATAATGATAAATAAGAAAAAATAAAACAGTATCACAACCTTTTCTTTTTGCTCTGTTATTGTTAACATTTATTAAGAATATAAATGTATTAGAATGTACAGAAGATTTGTTGATGAACGTTTCGGTTCCTGAAACATAAAACAAGTTTTACTAATTTATTTATGAAAAAATACAAAATATTATGAAGTTAGATTGGTGTAATCAGTTATATAGAACAATCCACATGGTTTTAAGTGTTGTACGCACTTTTCCGACCGCCCGTTCGTATTGTCATCATTAAATGCTTTAACCTTTTGCAATTTAATCATATTTATAAATGTTTTATTATAAAATATGTACCAATATGCTTAGGCAGACAGAACACAAACTCCTCCAACCGCCTTAATTTTGTCTTCTGCCAGTTTACTGAAAAATTTGGCTTTAACAATAACTGGTTGTTTAGGAAGTCGTCCTTTTCCCAGAAGTTTGTAATATCCCTATAAAATTGAATATAAAACGAAAATGTAATTACAATACAATATTTTGAAGTTAGTTTTCTCAGTAATTCTCTCGCGATTTACACTTACCGCTTTAACCAAATCAATTACTGGAACTTTGTTTTCTGAATCCTTATACTTAAGTCTGGTTTGTTCAGAAACTAATGTCCATAGTTTATCCAAATTTAAGGTGGGGCACCATTTTGTATTCCGTCTTAAATGATAATTTCGCATACCAAGCTGTGAATTAAAATAGAAATTTATTGATGTTTTCCTTCTATTGGTACAGATTTGATATTTATACAGCTCATCAGAATACTACATACATTCAAAGTAATTCAGATCGCCGGTGAATAATAAAGTTATCATCATTGAATATTTAACCCTTTGCATACAAGAGGCGATTCTCGGTCACTACTACTTATTTTTTGTGACAACTTGAGTGGTGACTCTTGGTCACCATTCAGTTTGACACAATACGCTGATGTTTATCTTTTTTTGAAAATCGAGGCGTTGTAAGATATAAAACCTCCCGAAACGTAAAATGATACATCTTCATATAGCGATAAGATTTTCTCCGATTCAAGAAATTGATAAGACCTGAGCTTCCGGTATCAACAAGAATACTGTTGCATTTTTACATAATGTTGTTGGAGAAAATTCCTGATGCTCAGAGACATCATATGTTCACAAACAGATATTATACAAGTTATATCTTGCTGGAAGAATTATGGAAACAGAAATGTCATTTTGCCAGGACGATCCTAGTAAATAGAAAGATTTTGCCAAATCTTATAAAAAAACCAAAATTTTGTAACAAGTCTACTATAGCATACCAGAAAAGCAACACCTTAGTGTTAGTATGGAAAGACAAGAAGATCGTGACATGTTGAACTAATTGATATAATGCAGGATTGACTTATGTAAAAAGAATTTTACAAAATGGTATTGAAGTTAAGATGAAAAAACCCAATACTATACTAAACTACATAATATATATGAGTGGCATTAAATGTGTCGACCAATATGCCTCAACATATTGTTTCTTAAGGAAATTCTTGAAATGATGACAAAAACTTTTGTTGGAAATAAACTAGAAATAAATATATAAATGGAAAACTACATATTGACACAAGACAATATATTATTGCAATGTGTGTCCTGACAAGCCAGGGATGCATCTTGGCAATTGCTTTATAAAATATCATACTAAATAACAGTACAAAGACTAATATTTAAGAAATTTTCATCTTTGAAACGTAAAAATACATAAAAATAAAAACATAGAAGTTTTATACATTAATTTATATGTGTAATCATTCTAAGTTAGAGGTAAGCAATTCACCAAACATGCCATGAAATGTCTTGAATTGCTGATTCACCCAAACAAAAAAGGCCTTGAATACAAAGGGTTAATATAGTTGATTTTTTGTAAAAATATGAAATATATTTACCTTCCCAAAGTAACCAGGATGGTATTTATCAAAGTTGATACGATGATGATGCAAACCACCAGCATTACCACGTCCACCAGGATGTTTCCTGTGTTTACCTAGAATGAAGTATTGCTTCATTTAGTTCAATTTTGTATAATTTTCAATTATTCCTATACTCATTAATTTTATAACTAATAAACTATACAAAATCATACCTATACGTCCATGGCCATGGCTCACGTGACCACGGAGCTTCCTTGTCTTCTTTCTATGTGTAGACTATAAAAAAAAAAAAAATAAATAAATTATACAATAAAATTCATATAATCACATTCCGTGTTGTCACAAATGTTATGTTAGAATAATAACGCAAACTTGCTATGTTAACAATATTTGCAATCAGTATTTAATAAATCATCTTAAGAAAAAAAATAACAATTCTACAAAAATATTTAATAAGCTTTTATTGAAATTATAATCTTTATCATTCTATTTGACGAAAGATGTTTTTAAGAATTGTAGATTACAGATAAATAATTTCAGAACCACTAACTCACCATCTTGTTCGCGATGTAGAGAACGAAGAATGTTTGCTCTTTACTGAAACTATTAGCCTTTGCGCAGATGCCGCATGTGTACCTTGACTACCATATGATCACAAAATAACTATTAAAAATTTAATGAAAATTACTATTATTATAATTTGTATCTAGAGAACAAAATTTAGCTTTTATTAAGTTAAACTGCTTATTCTAAGTGCGGTAAATAACTTATTTTATAGCATTTGATAGCATAAATGCTAATTTGAACAATTGTTCAGATTTTCATGTAAACTACATTTTATGTTTTTTATATTAATTTTTTATTTAAATATATTAATATTGCGCTCGTAAGAACAAGATATTTTATACAATAAAAATTGAAATAATATTATAAGGTGAATATTTTCTTTGTTAATAGTTATTTTCTTAGCCGCAAGTTACACATACGAAGTCGGCTTTAATCTTCATATAATGTACATCTTGAAAAATTCTAATGATATATGGTTAAGGTTAAGTTATGCACATAGCTGCAGACCGGATTAAAAGCATAGGTAGAGGTTTGAAGATTTCGTATAATTTATGTATAATCATTCCGAAATTACTTATAATTAAAAGTGAAATTTAATCTGTCCATAAAAAGAATTTTATTAGTGAAACAATACAAATACCGTTAAAAAACTGAAGATACGCAAGGAAAATTTTAAAAGTAGATCAAGATGCAAGAATCTCAACCGAAGAAAGGCAAGAAAGGTAAGAAAATAGTAATGTGATTGGTATACATGTGTAATTGAATAAAAATAAAATGACAGTACTTTGAATATATATGTACGCTTATGTTTTAATTAAGTGTTTAATATATTTTTCTTATGTGACGACTGTCGTCTGCTTTCGTTTAACCTCAATTTAACCGCTTTTCTGTTACATACGGATAGGATAATAATATGTTTCCACTTCTTTCATATTATTTATAATTTGGTAAATGAAAGTTTAGCTTGTCTGTCTCTTTATGCACTCATTAGAAGTTCTATATTTTTAATAATTTATGAAAATAATCACAATATGTTGGTATTTCGTAACTTAAGAATGATATTAGATAACATGATTTTTTATTTCTGAAATATATTTCATCTTGATTAATGTAGATCACTGTATGAATAAAATATTATATGAATCAAACATTCAAAAAATGTATTGATTGCCAATAACTGTATAAGGTGAAAGTTGCTCAGTTGCAAACTAGATAGTGAAAGTTGCAGGTATCTTGAACACCATACTCTGTTGCTAATTCATTATTTTTTTGATATTTATATATTCATTATTCATTATTTTTTTTGATATAATTAAACTAAATGGCAAAATAAAAGTTTCTTTTATAACATTTTGGTTTATTGCGCATTATATATCGCTATATAATATGTATATTTAAAATATAATAATTTAATCAGTTTATACAAGTACTTAGATCATATAACACATTGGATGAATAATTGACTTAAAATATATTTATATAATCCACATCTATGATTAGCTAGAAGAAAGCGCAATGATAGTGATGAAGATATCGAAAAAGTTTTGGCTGAATTGGAATTGGAATATTCTGGACAAAAGAAAGAAGTTAAAGATGAGCCAGTTGAACAGAAACCTGAAGATGAAGATAAAAAGAAGAAAGGAAAAAAGGATAAGAAAAAGGAGAAAGGTGATGTCATTGATATTAAAGAAGAGTTAAAGGTTAGTGAATACCTTGAAGTAAATGATATTGATGATGAAATGGAAGTTGGTACTGTGAAAACTGCTGCACAGAAGAAGAAAGAAAAGAAAGAAAGAGAAAAGCAGAAGAAACTTGCACAGAAAAAAGCTGTATGTGATTCAAGTTGTTATATTTATAATATTGATATATATATTATTTGTGTTAAATATTATGGGTTATTACATTTAAATTAATTGATAATAGGAAATAATTAAGAAGGGAGAAAATGAAGAAGAAAAGGCTGCGTCTACAACAGAAAAACAAGGCAAAAAAGAGCTAGAAGTAAAGGTTCCAGAAACAAAAACAGTAGAATTGAAGGAGGCCAATGAAGCGGATATTTCTGCACCTGGTGAAGGTGACGAGGGAAAGAAGAAAAAAAAGAAAGGTGGAAAAGAGGAAACCAAGGAAAAAGGTAACAAAAATTTGTATTGCTCTTTTTTAAGTAGCAAATTAATACAAGTTACATTTGCTAGGATATAACATTAATTTGTGTCTACATTTAGTATAATTAGATATGTGCAATAGGCAAAGGTCCTGGGAAGAAGACTATTGCTGCAATGCAGGAAGCCTTAAAGAAATTGAAAGAGGAAGAAGAAAGGTTAAAACGAGAACAAGAAGAAAAGTTACGGCAAGAAGAATTGCGGGAACAAGCTCGATTAGAACAACTCAGACTTGAACAGGAACGGAAAGAAAGGAAAAAACTTAAGGAAAAGCAGAGAAAAGAAAGGTTAAAGGCAGAAGGGAAACTTTTGACTACGAAACAAAAACAAGATAGGGCCAGAGCACAAGCTATGCTCAATGCACTTAAAGCTCAAGGTCTAGATTTACCAGGTGTAGGGGAGAAGAAACCTCCTAGACCAGGTGTTTATAATACTTTGTTATAAAGCATAATATATGAGAATATAAGAATGAATTAAAATATATAAAAATATTGTTTCTCAGGAACTCGTGTAAGGCCAAACAAGATAAAACAGCAAGTAAGTGTCAATGAAAAAGATGATGAAAAAGTAGAAGAAAATGTGGCAGATGCAAATAGAGTTGAATTAGAAATCGTGGATCAGCAACCAAAGGAGTTTGAAGAAAAGGAAGATGATGTCAAAGATTCATGGGATGCTGAAACTACTGAAGATGAACAGGACGAAGGTATTAGAAATGTATTTATTAGTACTGTATGTACGTTCCCAAATATATTTAATGAAACTACTTTTAATAAAAGATAATTTCATAGATAAATTAGACGATGTGCCAAAAACTCCTGAAAAGCTTAAGGCAACGATACTTTTACTCGAGAAAGAAAAGCGGTCACAAATTGTAGAAACTGGAAAGGAATCTTCAGAAAGTGAATCAGAGAGCGAGAGTGGTAGTGAATCAGAAACAGAAGAAAGCGAAGATGATAGTGGTGTAGAAGATAAAGTATCAGATGCAGCAAGGAAAAAGGAACGAGTTAGAGAACGAATACAACTACGAAGGATAGAAGCGGAAAAGAAAAAATCGGTAGATAATCTCAGAGCTGCCGTAGTGTGCGTTCTAGGTCATGTTGATACTGGCAAAACAAAAATTCTTGATAAGTTGAGGAGAACAAATGTACAAGACGGTGAAGCGGGCGGTATAACTCAACAAATTGGTGCCACAAATGTACCTATCGATGCTATTCGAGAATCAACGAAACACGTGAAAGGAGTAAGTTATCTTTTATAGCTGTTTTATGCACTACTATACCTTGGACAGATTGATAAAAGATAATAATTGTTTTCAGTTTGATGAAAACAAATTTAAAATACCTGGACTTTTGATAATAGACACTCCTGGACACGAATCTTTTAGTAATTTAAGAAACCGAGGATCTTCTCTATGTGATATAGCGATATTAGTCGTAGATATTATGCATGGTTTAGAACCACAAACTATCGAAAGTATTAATTTGCTTAAAACGAAGAAATGTCCTTTCATTGTAGCTTTAAATAAAATTGACAGGTATAGAATTTAAAATTAATTGCTATGATATTATGTTAATTAAGTGCCAGCAATGTAATAGTAACGTAATTTCTGTAGATTATATGATTGGCAAACTATGAATCGGAAAGATGTTCAAGATATTATAAAAAGTCAAGCTATTAATACACAACGTGAGTTTGAAAAACGTTCGAAGGATGTTATTGTGCAATTTGCGGAACAAGGCCTGAATGCTGCGTTATTTTATGAAAATCCAGATTCTAGAAGTTATGTTTCCCTTGTACCTACTAGTGCTATTACAGGTAAATCGATACATTACATTGTTTTTCTTTTTTAGATAATGTAAAGTTTTTAAATGTTTTGGTGCAAAATAAAGTTATTACTTTTTGTACAGGCGAGGGTATGGGCAATCTACTATCGTTAATAGTAGATGCCTGCCAAGGTCCTCTAGCTAAGAGGCTCATGTATAGCGAAGAGCTTCAAGCCACTGTTCTAGAAGTGAAAGCATTACCAGGTCTTGGAACAACAATAGATTGTATTCTAGTCAATGGAATATTGAGAGAAGGTGAAACAATGATAGTAGCAGGTACCGATGGTCCAATAGTAACTCAAATACGCTCGCTTCTTATGCCACAACCGTTGAAAGAATTAAGAGTCAAAGTAAGTATACGGAGTCTCGTTTACAATTAATTGTATTAATAATACTCATCTGTTGTGTTTTTAGTACAAAAGTAATTCTATGTATAAAAATTTGATAACAATATCTTCTTTATTTAATGAATTGCAGAATGCATATATCGAACATCGTGAGGTTAAAGCAGCGCAAGGAGTAAAAATTGCTGCAAAGGATTTAGAAAAAGCGATTGCAGGTAAGCAACGACTTATTAAATCGTTATCACAGCATTGCTATATTAGTAATATTAATATCACAGAAGAAATAAATCAAAATTTTATATTTTGTAAATAGGATTGAATCTCCAAGTGGCTCACAAACCAGATGAAGTGGATGTCCTGAAAGAAGAAATCGCGAAGGAGTTGACAAGTGCTCTTGGCAATATTCGACTCGTAGAACGTGGTGTTTACGTGCAAGCGTCGACATTAGGAGCCCTCGAAGCGTTGTTGGACTTCCTTAAAAGTAGCAAGATACCGGTAAGTTTTATTTACGTGATACATGTAATATATCTATTACTTATACAATATAAGTTCGCTTATTTTATCATATACTATTCAGCATCGCTAACGACAAATAGCGAAATGCATAAATAAACGACGTAATATATAAACAAACAAATTAAATCGTATTTGAAAAGTTCGAATGTAATTTCTTAAAAAACTGCATTTGTTTATATTCGTTTAATAAATTTCCGTTAATTTCTTCGTTCAACGGGAGAATTAGGAAACAGCATTGAAAGTGTAAAAACAAAAGCAAACTGTGTGACTAGTAGAAAAATCGACGGTAAAGCGGGTAGAGAGACTGAAAGCAAATGAATGGGAGGGAAAAAGATGTGCGAAGGGATCAGTGAGATAGAAAGGAAGAGAGAAAGAGAGAGAACAACAGCAACGAACCACTTCCTTCTTAACAGTTTAGCAGGATACGACTCATTGGTCGCATACGGTGCTTGTAGTTGTGATCCATCGTGCTATCAGCCGTGTTGTGCATCCATGAGCACGCCTTATAGGTTTCCACAGGGTGTCTTGTATATTCCGTGATTTCCATCATGCATGATGCCCTCATCATCATAAAATTAACGATAATACATCAACAAAAATATCCACTTAAAAGCAAAATTTTGATTTATTAATATTACGCGTTTTGTATTCTTCTTCTAAAACTATATAGCACGCATGCTTATTACAATTTAACAAGATCGATGTTCGTTAAAGGAAGCGTCCTATGATTCTCAATAGATAAGGAAGGTTTCCAGAAAAGTTATCGATGTAGATCGATATATTGTTTGTCAACTGGCGTGTGTCGTAGCTCAAATTGACGGCATTATCATTGCCTTGATGATTTGACATTGTTCGTTCGTTCATTCATATAATAGCTCAACAGCAGTGCATCAACGTTCGCACGATAAAGAAAAAAAAGTATGCATGGCTACGATGGTTTGGTTCGAGGTAACGTCCGAAACGGCCTTAAGCCTGTCCTTCCTCGGATTATGAATGGGCTGCCCCCACCGTATCGTACGATCACGTGTCCCGTGACGTCAGGTTTTATCGCAGGCATACGCGACACACGCACGCAGCCAGTCGTAAGTACGGTCCGTCACTCTACGGGCAATGCGGGTATGCTTTTACATATGGCACGCAGGAGGGAGTAGACAGTAGAGCGGCGAATGGAGACCAGCCGTGTACAGCCTTCTCTCTCTCTTTTCTTCTCACCTTTTTTCTCCTGTTCGCTCTTTCTTCTTCCTTTAGTTCTATCTTTATCCGTCTTGCCCTTCTCTTTCTTTCTACGAGAGACTCTCTTTCTCAACAAGAAGGAGAAATCGTGGGGTTGGCGGGCTATACTCACTGGCAGTATATAGAGATTCTCTGAGAAGGCTTCTCTTCTGCCAACACACAGAGACACGGACGCGTGTGGGCTGGAAAAAAGAATACGTGACCAACGTACAGGAAACTGCCCACACTCGGAGCAAAAGCACCGTGGGTGGACGGATCGACGAACGGGCGGACGTACGACTCGAATCGTAGCCCTGTGTGTCGGTTTATAAGGCGTATGTTGCGCTAAAGATGAGACACGAATATCACGTACCATCGAGAGAATGCTCTATCGATATCAATATTCGCCTCTTCTTCTTCTTTTTCCTTTTTCCATTGGCACGTGGGTAGATATATCAAAGATCGATATTTCGATCACGTCCGATGAATGGAATATGCGATCGAATCGCAACCTTCTTCGTCTATGGAGCTATTATATTATTCGAGATTCGTTTTGAATTACTTTTCGATTCTTTTATCGGGTGATTTACGTATAGCAAATCCGAGGTCGAGCAACGAAATTCACCATTTGTTATGAATGAATCGAACGTTTGCTTACATCGAATTTAATTTAGTTTTGTCGATCTTGCAAACAGGATCCAAACGAAATGCTTAATATTTACGAAGTAGCTTTGCTTCGGCTTCGAACGCATACGTACACATATCCTCCCGATTATGTTGGCGTTGGCGAATTGACGATTCTTGCCGAGTACCTTTCTGTCCTCGTCCTGTTTAGACGAGCAGGATCGAAATAAATAGTTTAACCGGGACACGCGCTATTCTTCTTGGAACGAGTCGAAAGCACGCGTATCGATTAATAATTATCCACCTCGTTCGTAATATAGGCACGTAGAAATTAACGTTTTAGTCTTCGAACGAAAGGAATCTTTCAAAAAGGAAAACGTTGCACCTAGTTTCAGAGTTATTACATTTTTTATCATCTTTAAGTCTATGTCTAAAAAGTTGATCGAATCCTTTCCAAGATAGATCCATTGCGTAATTGAACTAATGCTAGTAGTAAAATTCTACGATTCAACTCACAAGTTACGAGTATTAATAAATTCCCTTGCGTAACAGGAACAGGTTTGTTAGTAAGAAACAAGTTGATTGATCGTTCTAGTCGATGTAAAATTTTTTAATTGCAGAAACTTTGTATAATAGAAGTTTATAATTTAGAACTTGTCATTTGTCAATTCACTAATATTATTAGTTGGTAAATTATTATGCAAGGTCAAAATATTAGGGCCAGTGAATCTCGAGTTTGCCTAATTGTCACAATGATTCTTCAAAGTCGAAAAGTTCAAAATGGATGTGGGATGCAGGTAACTAAAAGTAGATCGCGTGAATTTTTCGCTTGTTGGAGTCTGGGTGGCATAGTTGGTTCCGTTGCTCGGCGGAACTCGTGACGAGCGGACGAACGGACGGAGGTGCAGTTCGCTCCTCTTCTGCAGCAGGAAAAGATGGCTCGTTTCCTCGCATTGTTTTTAACCGCGGTATATAAGCAGCTATACCGGGACATGGGAGCGGATATGCGGAGTGCGGACACGCGAGTGCACGCTCTGTCGGCCGTGTGCCGGCATCCTACGATGTACGAGTTATCACGACGAGAGAAGCCGCTCAAAGATTACCGGCCTCTGAAAAGGAGAGAAATAAACGACGTTGACCGGTAATCTCGAAATCTTAACGGAAACTGATCAATGATAGCGTTTAGTTGTTTTCTGTCAACGTGCCGGTACTATGCTGCGTCTCAATGCGTTGCGCTGTTCGCTTTCCCCCTTTTTCTTCTTCATTCTTTTCCTCTACATCCCTTTTCTTTCTTCCTTATTATTAAATATTTAAAATCGGATGAGAACTGCAAGAAACTGTTACATTTTGAATTCGACGAATGAATAGCTCGTCGCTTTGCAATGTGGGCGGCTCTCCTAGCGTTTCGTATTCGTAGAATTTTACAATCAACTAATTCGTTTCCTTCTTCGGTATAAAGTTCGTAAAACAAGAAGCGACAAAGCGAACGAGTGTCGTCCAACTATTCAGCAATCGATGACAGCAACGTCAGTTAGGGAACAAGTTGAAAAAGATGCGAAAGAAAAATGGAGATTGCAGGTCTGTGATACAAAACAATGTCGATTAGCAGCCAGTCGTCCCTCCTGTTTCTTCCACTTTGTTACATGCGGTAGATGTTTATCAAATTTCGTTTGCACCGCTTAACACGATTTAATTATACGAAAGTGGAAAATTATTTGATGCTATTTATATGTACCGGCTAGCAAACACCGTGTCGAAACAGCAATTATTCGCGCGCTGTTTTCTACGGCACGAATCTACGCGGCGATCAATTTTTTTTCTCTCGAGAGACACACCGCAGACCGGTGAAGTCACGAACATAGGCAGAGGAAAGAGCGCAATTTAAACCGAGGCGTAAGTTTAATAAATTAGAGTTTCCTTGTTCGGGAAACGTTCCGCGGTTATGACAAGAGGTTGAAGAGGATCCATGCCCTGGCGGCCGGTTTTTAATGCCGGAAGCGTCCCTCTTTCTCCTTCAGGCCCCTCTGTTTCTCTCTCTTCTTCTCGACTTGCTCTCGACTTCCTCCCGCTTGTACCAGCATTTCTTTCGCTGGCAACATCTGTCGTCCGTCTTTTCTCTGTTAACTCTGTCTCTTTCCCTCCACTTTCTCTTTCCCCTTTTCCCTACCTTCTCCCTTTTATTCACCGCCTTTTTCTCCCCTTTTTGTTCTTTTCTATTTCCCTCTTTCACCTTTTCTCCTTCCGCTTCTTTCCACGATAGCATCTGTTCCACTCGAACGAGCCTATTGCCAAATTGGGGGCTATTTGCGAATTCCAACGAGTTCGATGTTCGCTCGTATTTCTTCCTCTACGTCTGTTCAATATTTCCTTTGGGACAACGTCGATTCGATTAAAGCTCGTTGCTCGTGAAATTCCAATGTGTTTGCTTTGAACAGGGATTCCAGTTTTACGTTAGAATCGTAAGAATCTCGTGGACAGGAAATATTCGTTTTTCATTGATCTTTTTTGTTTAATATTTTTTCCATATATATTTCCGTATTTAAAACAAGCAATCTCAAAAATATCCCACATTTCAAGGAACTATTTGAAACACGACGATTATTATTGTTTCATAGCTTGTGGAGAACGCAACATATTTCTTTATAACTTATTCGAATTTCAATGTGTGTAATTCGTCCATCTTTCACGCACTATTTTTAGCCTACCTGCTTTCTTTTTCTCGTTTCCATTTTTTTTTTTAACACGCACGAAATAAACACGGATATTCGACGCGTCATTAATTGCATTCCTGACCAGCGATGCTCTCTGATTCTCCCTTACCACCTCCCACGCTACACCTCCTTTCGCTTCTCTCTTTTTTTCATTCATTCGGTTGCTACTCGCGGCTCGGTCCTTTTACCTTATTCCACCGGATGGTATCACAATTCACCGTTCATCAATGAAACATGACTAGCTCTTGGTGTTTCGGTGAGTAGGCTTATTTATCGTGCGGTAGTGCCTTCTAATTGGCCCGCGTATTTCTTTCCTTTTTCCTCCCGTTCATCGCCTTCGGTTGATTCATTACGTAAAGGTCATGGATTTCACCAAGTTTGCACCGCTGCTGCCAAGATCAAAGGATCATTCATAACGATTAAACATTAAAAATACTGCCGTTATCTTCGTTATTATTTAACGTTTTAAACACAGAAAACACAACTTTTATGTTCCTTGCATATAAAAATCTAATTTTTGTTATTCACTCTTGTACAAAATTTGCAGAAACTACGTGCACTGTGCCACTGGCCAATATTTTGAGCTTCGTTTTTATGCAATAGCTTATGAAAGTATTCAAACACTTGTAGAAATAGTTTACGAATATATTAGGCCCGTTATACGAAAATTTAAATATGTTTTATATAACATACCCAATACTGTGCGCTTATATACAAATTTTCTATACAAGTGTTAAAATACTTTCATGATTTTAAATAGAACTATATAACATTCTTAGGTTGATTATGATCCTGTTTATATATAATAAGATAAAAGCAATGACGTATGGTCACCAAAATACATATTAGATATTTTCGTCGAAGAGAAGCTTCGTTGAAAAGCTTGCTATGGTGGTCCACGAAAAAAGCCAGCCATATCTCGTCCTAATATCAAAATACGGCAACGCACCGGAAGTCTTAAAAAGTCGTCTTATCTTCAAAAATTCTCGGCAACGTATCATCTTCTACTCATCCTGTTTCCTCCGCCTCGTTTCCCCCGTCATCTCTGTCTGCTTTGCGATGAATGATTATCGGTCTGTTGCTCGTCTAAACTCGAAAATTAACTCGTAAATGTAACTACTGTTCCGTCGGCCACTTTATCCACTAGCAATTAGTCGGACATTATCGTTGGAAAGTTCTGCTATCTTAATGGGAAGGAATCCTTAAGTATCACGTCCGTCACGTTCATCGACACTTCTGTTGTTTCAAATACTATATACATACTACATTTTCATATCTATTGGAACCTTTCACCTATGAATCAAAGTTCGTATTACTCTAGAATAAAAAGAATACAAAGCACAAAAATATCTACTGCATTTTTTCATTTTTAAATCAAAATTTATACTGTTTCAGAATAAAAGAATGAGAATTCTCAAATATTCATATCTCATGAAAATTGTACCGCTTTAGAGTAGGAGAGTATAAATGATCAAATTCTCATGCCTATTGAAACCTTTTAACTACGAATCAAGCTTTATACTGTTTTAGAATAAAAAGGCATGTTTCTAGAATAAGAAAACACGAGTTATCAATTTTTAAACGATATTTTTTATGTCCTCCAATTTATGTTTCATGTCAACTGATATTCGAGGAATTCATTCGATCGAATGACAATTAAAGTTTGAATCCACAGGATAACTTGTTTGTAAGTGTATCGATGCGTTTATTTCTACATTGTCGTGTCTCGTCGCATTGGTGAAGCCGAATCCGTACAGTATGCGTCACTAGTTATTTTTGCGGCTAAACAGACACACGCTTACCCGCATAGCATTCCACTGTATTTATGTTACGGTGACAGTGGTTTATGCTTTACCTTAATATTTTGTTTTTCTTCCAAGTACGGAACTCTGTTGCGACCGAATCTAGAGTTCTCCGTTTCAACGCGTAGCATTCGACGTGAGGAGACCTTGAGAACTTTTGTCAAATTTCAATTTATAAATTTATTAGCTGAGAGTATCATTTTTTTTTATTGCAGTATGCTGGAATTCGCATCGGCCCTGTAGTCAAGAAGGATGTTATGAAAGCCTCTATCATGTTGGAACACGATAGTCAGTGAGTAGCTTGTTTATTTCAAAGAATTGCATCTCTGCATTTGTTATAACGTATAGATTCTATTTTATCGACGTTAATTTGTTCATAGGTACGCCACGATCTTGGCGTTTGACGTGAAGATCGAGAGAGACGCTCAAGAGTTGGCCGACTCGTTAGGAGTTAAAATCTTCCAGGCAGACATTATTTACCATCTCTTCGACAAGTTCACCTCGTACAGAGAAGAACTGAAGCAACGTAAACGAGACGAAAACAAGCATATCGCTGTATTCCCTTGTAAACTTCGTATCTTGCCACAGGTATATACCATATAAGTCCCATTCCTCTCATTTTTGCCTATCTTCATACCGAATACCTAAATTGGAGTAAAGCTATCGTTGTTGAGGTGACTCTTTTCGGCCAGGATGACATTTGTCGACGATTTTCCTTTCTAAAAGGACATTCGTCTCCGTTTCAGTACATCTTCAACTCTCGAGATCCTATCGTAATGGGCGTGATGGTGGAAGCCGGAATCGTAAAAGAAGGAACACCGCTTTGCGTGCCCAGCAAAGACGTGAGTATCTCGTTTCTGTTTTCTTACTTACTTGCCTCGTTACGCTTTCTTAGACTCAAAACGTGCTGTACGTTATCAGAAATGGTTCTGCGTTGCGCAGCATATAAAGCATACAAATCGAAGGGAAGTTCTGTCGCGCGAACATAATTGCACTGCGAAAAAGTCTCCGGTCGAGAATTAATTGAAACTCTCGTCACGGTAGTCGCGTGTCTCTTTTCCATCGTCGCTTCTGAATACGATTATCAGAGAATTTGAGTCGAATCCTTAAGGGGCACTGTGGCTTGAGTTCCGAGCGAGCGGGCTCTTTAGTAACGCGTAGGTGAACTCGTTCGAGGTAAATACGCCGGTCAAGTTGGTCGATTGATCGTCTCGATCAAACGATTGAATGCATAAATCGCTCGAATCTTGCCCGTTTCCTCCAATTTCCAAATCATGATTTTTCCTGCATAAAATTTCGCTCCTCTTTCAATCAAATTTCAAATTTAGACTAATACCTTGCGTGTTTTCCGTCACTTCTTGCGCTCTACAAATACAGAGAAATGAAAACTGTCTGAACAAAGAGTCATATGCGCTGATGTTGTTTTTCTATGCACCTCGCCTTATCAGCACGAGATCAAATGGGAAAAATTTCTAGATTAGTGTTTTGCGTGTCTCATTTAAGCGTGAAAATTGTTCAAACCATTGAACAATTGTCGATGTACTTTCGTGACACACCTTGAAAGTTGATTCTTGGAAACATATTAAATCGATCTATAATTGGTATAGTGGAGTCTATGAAATCATCTTTGTGGTAATTTGGAAAGCACGCGTCGTAAGTAATCATAACTTAATAACTATCAGCGTATGCATAATCTACAGTACTACTTTTTGTAAGCTTCTGAATATTTCTATCTACGTGTTAAAATAACCAGCATATTGTTGTTACGAACTTTGAAAAATAAGTAATGACGAATAATTTACGCTTATGATACTATAAAAATCTGAAGCAAAGAAAAAATTATGAACATCGTAAACAGTTGGGAAAATTCGAGAAGATTATCGAGCCGGTTCCACGGACGAGCGAGTTCCTTCTCTGTTTCTTGTAGGAGTAAATTGGTGGGTAGCCGTTCTTTGCAGTCTCGCCATACGCGGTAGCACGCGAACACTACAGGTTGCCTAGCCTCGAATTCGTAGGCGTCGCGATGCCATTAGCAGCCTGCAAATTCCCGTAAACAAAAATTCCAACTATATTCTCTTGAAATACACCCACGCGGTGGTCGTGCGCGCCGACCGAAATGATTTACTAGACAAACGGTTCGCCTTCGAATAGTCGCGTTCTTTGCGTAAAATCATTTCAAATTTTCCTGCGTGGGAACGACTTGATTTATCTAGACATAAGTATTCTCGGTACTCGTTTAACGAACATTCAATTATTGGATTGACAACATTCAATTATTTCGTCAAACTCGAACGTCAATCTATTGTGATACCAGTCCTTTTCTTCTCGTTGCTCTTATCGTTTAGACCGCGTAAATATTTGTGTTTTTCTTCGTTTGATGTAATAAAGTAGGATTATTTAAGTTATCTAAGCTTCAACATCTGGAGATTTAATCTTGAACCTTGCACAGATTAATCATATTTGTTATAGTATTATGAGACACCATTACTCTTTAATGCTATGACGAAAGGATGAGAAAATATCACGTAGATGTTAGGAACAAGAAAATAATTCGAATAACTATATTGTAGGTTTATTTGTGAGTACAGTCAGACACTCTCGCTTTTTAAGATATTTAGTGAGAAGTATTCTGGAATAGCAAAAAGAAAGCGAAATCGGAAGTACTTAAGACGAGTTTCATTTTTACTCTTTGGACATTTACTTTTACGGTGTATTATTAGCGTGGAGTCAATGAAAATTAATACGAGCTGAATACAACTATAAGAAGCTAATATTTGAGGAAACTGTGGATAAAATTCAGTTCAAATAGAGAAATCTCTGTGCTTCTCTATTACGGTGAATGATGAATTATACGTGCCATTTGGCATATGTAAATTTATGTTCTCTTATACGACCATTTAACAGCAGCATAGATAAACGACAAGCGTTGAAAATTGTTCAATCCCACTTTCATCGTTTTCCAATATTTCTCCGGTCGCGACATGCATCGACACGATATCCCCGTATGACCTGCGGCATTAAATCTTTGCGGTTAATTTAACACGATCGGTTGAAGTAAAACGAGGGAAAAAAGCGTAAGAGGCGATAGGCGACGAGGCGTAGTGGTTGGCAAGCCCTGCGACTTTCGGTCCGGCGGTTACGTTTCAAATGCAAATGGTGGTATAAATTATTCGATTCAATAATATCGAAGCGTATGTGGGTGATAGCAACGCGTAAAATTCGTAACGTGCACGTCACACGCTGTATCACCGTCTGCGTGTGCAACGAGTACATATTTCTCGCCCGCGCGTAGAAAGCAGTTCCGACCACGTTGCTGGCCCACGCGTCCTCGACTCCAAACCGTACACACTCCTTTCTGCCCTACCCTGCTTTTTCGTTGCATTTTGGTCTTTATTTAAGTTCGACTGAAATTCCATTGTCAGACGGTGTCCGCGATCTTGATTAATTAACTCAACTTTTCGTTAATTTCTTAATTTTGTTACGTAAGTATATGAACGATATTCAGTTCTCAAAAAACAAATGATTATCGTACTTTCAAGATTACATGATAAATAATAGTAAATATTATAATAGGTAGTATATTTTAACTGCTTTTTTTTTAGAACTTCTGTTTTACAACTAAATTTCTTATAATGACGCATATTGTAACTCTGCGGTCTATTTGTCACTTGTCAATTCACTGATACCGTTAGTTGATAAATTAAATTGGAAATTGCAGAAGTTATTGTTTCATATAGTTTTAATGCGGAATAAACGTCCATACACAGTTATATAAGACAGTATAGTAGATGCCGAATACATAAACGATAGTGAATAGATCTGATCCATGTCTCTGGTTGTCGTGGTATTTTTTATTAGCAAACGATTATCCAGACCGGATGTCGAGTATCACGATTGCCTGTTAGTGAGCAGGGTCAGGTTAGGTCAGTTCTGAAGTCACCGTGTCGAATCTCGAACGGATCTGTATTTGCGAATGAGAGGAATGCGATAGACGTGGTGCGCCGTGAAAGGAACATACGAAGCTCGTACAGAAAAAGACGACACGACTTTTAAGTACGTGATTCTGCAAGCATTGCGCGAATTTGGACCGTCTCGTGCGCTGTCGATAATCAAATGTTTCAGTATGAATTTGATAACTGGCGGGTTTTCACCGTAGCAATATTATTCACTTATACAATTTATTCGTAAAAAAATATTACTTTATATTAGAAGTATTTGCACATATCCTTATTTTTCAATGAAAGAGCTTCTTTATCAGGGTTTACATTTTAATCTCGTAATATTCAATTTTTGATTCTAATAACTTGAAATAACTTGAAAAGTCCAGCTGACCCGAGATTTCTGTACACCACTGTAAATACGCGAACATGAAGGTCATACCCATCAAATTGCATGTTTTTGAAAGCGAACTAATTATTTCACTCTTTTTCTTTTCACTTATTTCTTTTTTCTGCTCGTGTTTTACGTGGGATTTTGTTACACTATTATACGCGTTGGTTTATATGTTGTCAGCCGAATCAATAATTAAGAAGTTGTTAAGACGATTGAAAAATCGACTTCTTAAAAAAGAAGGAGAGAGAGAAAAGAAAGAAATGTTTCGACGAAAATAACGAATTAATGGGCAGGAAATGAGTAGGATTGATGAAAATACGATTGGTTTCCAAAGATAAAGTCCATGAACAACGTCGGAGGTATTTCCATGGCTTCCATCGTTATCGGGCGTATACGCGCGTTGCGCAACGGCCTCGATAGGCGCTTTAACGTCGAGCGGAAATCCGGCGGATTCTTTTAGCCTGCCGTTTTCTTGCCGTTCCGCCATTCCTTTTCTTCGTCTTATCCCTTTTCCTCCTTCTCTAGTCGTCCGCTGGTGTTCTGGTGTTCTTGCTCGCCGCTCGATGACCCGAACTTATATTCGCGTTACTTTTCCTTGATAGATTTTTCCATTCTTATCCGCTTCGACAGTCGATCGTTGATCGTATTTGTAGCGCATCTTGCTTGGTCGACACGATAATAGGATTCATGCACTGATAGGAATCTCGAGGTTGTTGAAATAAGTAATAAGATAATAAGATCGAAGACTAAAAATGATCGTAGGACTGATGGAATTAATGATATGATTTGTGAAAAATTGAAAAATAATCGAATTTCTTTAGAAGAACACAAGGTTAGAATATTATGTCATGAACGACGATGAGATGAAGAATCGAAGGATCGAATGAACGGTAGAATTAACGATATGTTTTGTAGATTACAGGGGGAAATATGATAAGTAGAATTTTGTTGATTTTCTAATTTTCATATTGTTTAATGATTAAAGGGATGTACTTTAATATAACATAGTTAACAAAAGGAACAATCTAGTTGGTCTAACTTAATAGATTAATATTTTCTAAGTAAATAATAGGATTTCTTTAAAATTTGACAACATTATGCCGTATTCATGAAAGAAATGGAAGATTTATGATGATCTTACATTGTAGTTCGATTAGATTCAATGAAAAACGGTTAGTATCAGAGATAGCGATTGGAACGGAGCAGGAAATCAGTTTTGGAAAAAAATATCGATTACATGACAAAAGGTTGGGACAGTATGTTACGCTTATCTGGTAACTTTCTGTCTACCTGGAATCATATTTTTTCCTATGCAACTGAATAGGCCGATACGGGCGAGGGTAGATCGATCGTGTCTCGTTAAAGCACGCTCCCCTTGTCGACGATGCTTCAGTCCCTTTCACGAAGTCGTGTCACGACAGCTGGAAGCTCAAACAGCGTTAGACGAGTAGCCGGTGAAAAAGAGCCCGTCTAGGCAAAAGGTCTTTGAAGACGAAAGACTCTTTTATCATCACAGCCTCAACAACACGCTATCTTTCGTGCGTGAAGTCCCATTCAAATTTTATAAAAAGATCTCCGCTCTGATTTTCCTTACTTTTTATCATTTAATCAGAGAGATTAAAGGAAGATTAAATATCTCGTTCTTTTATATTAAAACGGATATTTTTCTAATTAACCTTCGAACGATATCGGACGTAGTAGAACAAATTTTTCTTCCCTTCCCGAATTTTAGAATTTATCTAAATCCTGATAATATCAAATAATCTTCGATATGCCTTTATATCTATCACACATCGTTACGTAAAAATATGGTTGAACCTTGAAGATTATTATTTTAAAAGTTATGCGTATATAAAAACCATGCATATTGTACAGTTCAAATATTCAACTAATATACGCTTAAGTTCTAAAATAATGATTTCTACACCTTGGAATTGGTATTCTTAGATTTTAGTCATTAAAAGTAATCGTATATTAAAATACAAGAAATCACAGACTCAGTGTGCTCCGAAACGATGCTCAGTCAAAAATGTTATCGGTATAAAGAAATGTTATAACGTAGAATCATAATGTTAGGTATCATTTTAATGGCGTAACGGCTCAGGCATAATTAGCGGAACGGCGTTACGAATTTAAATGCGACTTCCCGTCGGTTGATAGTTCGACGTTTGATGATAATTATATCAAGGAAACACGAAGAAGATTTTCAAACCACCACGAATTATATTCCCGTCCGGAGTGACAGGAACTAGAAACTCCGTGGTGTATGAGTTCCCTTCCGGCGGAAGGCCGCTCGTAACGTTCTTCCTTTCCCTTCCATCTCTCTCTCTCTCTCTCTCTCTCTTTCTCACTCGCTCTCTGTTGTTCTCTGCGCTCTCTACGCTCGATCTCCCCTTGTTTTCCTTCTCGTCCGGTAGCAGGTACCAGAATATATTTGTAAATTTACTGATTGCGAGTAGAAAATTAACACGTCGGAGCGGATTGGCCGAGCGGGACTGCGAGGGAAGCTAATTAACGAGCACACGAACGGAATACGAAACGTGTTTCATTATCGAGCACGATAGCGAGCTGTACAAATTTTTCACCATCTTGTAGTGAGAAACGTTCGATGCAATATAGAGACACACTAGAAAAAGAAACGGAGGATTAAAAGGATTCATGCCAAGAAACGTGGCACATTTCTTTGAGATGTAGTGTCTCGTCGAAGTATTTTACATTTGTAGAAACTTTCTTTCGAATATAATGCGTTAGGTCGTCGGGGAAACTTTTAAGTAGAGTTAGACGTTATTTGATATAAATTTGCAATCAGAACGCTGTAAAGTTTTCGGACAGCCCAATATTATGGTATGTAATGCGAAACATGTTGGAGTTTCATTAAACGATTATGATTATATTGATAAAACTTGGGACAAATCTGGTCGCAAAGATAGATACATTTCAAACACTATTCATATAATCACGATAGTTGATTTTCATTATATCGCTAACAAAATGTCAGAATGTTTCGTATAATACATATAATATATTCATAGAAGGTTTCTACAAGCGTTCGAATACTTTCGTGAATCACTTGTACGTTCTACCAATCTATATCTGTGAACAGTATGCAAACAGATAACAAACAGACGGTTCATGAACTATTCGCAAATATCAATAAGGACGTGCTTCTGGAACAAGAAGGATGGCATTCGAACAACATTCTAAACGCGACCGTGCGCGCAAAAAGGAAAAACGTCTCGGCTAATATTAGAGGAAAGGTCAAAATGTAGTGAAGAAGGGCATATAAGTGGAAGAGATGCCGCCCCCTCAAAAGAGGAATGAAAAAAACGAAAAAGGAAAAAATATAAAAAAAAGTAGACGAAAAGAAAAGAAGGTTAGATGAGGAGGGATAGGAAATGGTGACGAGACAGCTGAGGATGGGGGTGAAACGAACATACGTGGGACAGTGTACCTACGTTTAGAGCGTCTACCGAGTGATAAACGACCGGAAGGAAGCCAGAGGCGTTTCCACGAAAGTTAGAGACAAGCCGGAAGGCCGAAAGACGGGATGTGGTTGGTGAGTAAATGGCATCGATGCGTTAGTATGTGCGTATTCTACCTCATTCCAACCTTTCCCTCTCCCTCTCCTTTCCATGCGTATTTCTCACTCTTTCGTTCTCGTTGTCGACTCCCTTCCTCCCTTCACTCTTTCTCCTACCGTCGTGTTTCTCTAAGTAGGCAGCTGGTTAACGTTGCTATCGTAGCGAACGAAAGAAAAAAAAGGAGAAATAGCTTGGGAAAGAGAGACGCGAGAGGAAGAGAGATAAAGAGGACGGAGGAAAGGCGAAAGAGAGGCAAAGAGAGAAGAAACTGAGAGAGAAACGCTGCTGGCCGGATGTCGAGTTTCCAATGTCGAGTAGATCATTTTACCCAGGCTCGCGATTAATTTTGTTAACGACGAATACGAACGATAATCGCCTCGTCGACGAAACAGAGCGAATCTTGCGAGTTCCTTGCTCGGAACAGAATATGCATATCGTTCTACTTTCAGGTCTGGATTCCTTCTTGACGTATCGAATTTAAATGTCACTTGCCCACCACTTACGTATTTTTCCCTATTTAGAAGAATCTTTAATTGAATGTATCTATGTACAAGAAAACGAGCAAATGCAAAAACACGTGACACCAGAGAAACAGGGGGTGTGAACGCATTGGATTCGAATCGATATATCGACCAGCAAACCTGATTCTCCAGTCTTGTTGTTTAGGAAAAGTTTCTAACGTGTTGTTAATTGATTTATTCTCATGTTCTCGCGGCGTGTAAGAAACAGGATAGAATTTAATGACATAAGCTATCAGATAGACCATCAAATACGAAGTGCAAAGAGTAGATACCAGCAAGGTTTTCAGAAACAGTTGTTCATTCAATGATGTTGGTTGCGAACGAATGAAGGACTTCGCCGCTGATAGTGAGAATTTCATTCATCGACGCATCCGTCCGACTCATTAAGCAGCCGATAGATCAAAGGTATATCGCACACTTGGCCGATGTACGCAACTGATTAGCCATCCATTGAGATATTGACAAAACCCGTCCATGTTTCTTGACAATATAACCGTAGCAAATGCGATAACGTCGAATGGTTACTTCCGATGCGTATTATATTCTTTAATATATATCTGCAGAGACTTTTTTTATTGAAAATGGAATACAATGGTGCATATCTTCTGCATTGTATTTGATAGGATTGAAGGAATCCTTCTTCAAGCGTGTATCGTTATCGAGTAGTTATCGTGAATTTTTACCAAATATTAAAATATTAAGTTCGAACAGATGTTACTCTTGGTTCAAAATAAGATTGATTCATTAGCGGTTTTTTATCAAGAGAACATACGATCCAAATTAAAAAAAATTCTTTCGTTACTTTCTAAACGAGCCAATATTCCTTAATATTTATAGTAGTATAGGTCTTGAAAGAAAGAGCGAGGGAGAAAGAATGCCGTACAAATCTCATTTTGTGCATGCACTTAAAGCAACGAGCCACACCAACGATGGCGGTTGGCTGTTAGCCGCTGAGGTTCGTACAAACTATAAAGCTTTCTAAATCGGTGCGGCTCACGAAAATAGACTTCCGGTTCCCGTCTCACGCGTTCACTCGCTGCGCTGTGTCTGCTCCCAAGTATGCCAACACCGATCCTCTTTTCGTCTCGTTTCGCTTCACTTTTCCTTTACCCTCTTTCTCTTCCCTTTTTCCACCTCTCCTCGTCTTTCTTTTGTCTGTCTTCCACGGAAACCCATCTTGAACGAAGGAAACGTAAAAATTAGAACTCCTCTATAAACAACTTTCATTGAGGATTCGAACATCATATTGTTTTCTATTCGAAGCTTTATCAATCCTAAGATAAATATTCAGAGTTTGATCAAGACGGAGCTGGGGATTACAATATAGGTGGCTCTTATATTTGCGTCCTGTTTTTTTAAGCGTTATATGAATATATAATATAGATTGCGATGTTATTCTTGCACTTCTGTTATTAAATGTGGGATTCGGAAAATAAGCTAAAACGGCAATCGTATGATCAATACGTTTCCTTGTTTCACCTTAACCCTCTATCTGCGATATATGGATCATTCAAAAGCCATACTACTGATCAAACGTATTAATCGAAACGCAATGAAAAGTCACAATATTTTTCTAAATTTATTGTGAAGCTTGTGATTATACTATCTTGTTGTGAAAAATGAATTCTATTCTCTTTCAGATGAATATTAATTATGTATCTGTGAATCCTATTACGTAAAGGTAGAATTAATTAGTTTGGTTTCTGAGAAGCTCATATACATATCTATACCGCGGAAGCTTCCTACGTGTTATGTAGAATATTTTGAAATTTTATTAATACCGTAAGGAAACACAATTGTCACGATTGTATCGCTAAAATTTGAAATCTAACTGAAGCTCCGTATAAATTTTAGATATTTATGTATGAACGCATATATACTTACAATAGCACGTGAGCAGCTAGATTTCTACAAGTATTCGAATCCTTTCACGCGCTGCTATATAGACATCATCATACAGACACCTCATTACAATCTGTTTATACTTTTTACCAAACACCGTTTTCTCATTTATCAAAGAAAATCGCAAAGCCTAGACGAAGACAGTTAGAAACGCTGGAAAAGGGGAAATAACTTTGCAATGATGTTTCGAAAGGACGCGCTTGTTTTATAGAGTTAATGAAGCTCGTGCAGCTTCGGCCGAAGTAGGTAATCAGTTTTTTGTTCTGGGTAATCGATCATATCAATCAGATAGAGATAAGTTGTTCGGATAGAACTGGCAATTATCGGAGATGATGGCATCGAGGTTAATCGCGTGTCCATTCCGGGACGATGTAAGTAAGGTCTGTTGCCAGGAGAGAAAGATGGTCGGTAATTACTGTTAAATCTGCGCTGTTAGCTCAACATAAATTTCCGTGGTTTCTCCTGCGGTGCGAGAGCGCGCGTGGCTCGTGTGATGTCTGTCGGACGATTCACGCTTCTGGCTACTCTGTATCGCGCGCTCACAGTTGGCCTGCGATACACGTTCTTTGAGTATATCGGCTGCCACGTTGGCCTCGTTGGTCGGTTTACTAAACTTAGACTCATTCAGAATGGCCGGCTTTCGAATCGGGTGTCCACGGGCCGGGACCGCGTCATGTCGTGCCACGGCACGTTTCTTGGCGACCGTAAACAAGGGAATCAGGCTGCGAGAACTTGACTGTGTACGCACGCCGACGAGAAAGGAACGAGGTTGAATGAAAGCAAAAATAATCCTGCCTGCCAGAGATATATGTGCCCGAGTCCGATACGCAATGTGATTACAAATTACCGACCAGGTGATACGTAAATAAATATGATGCATGATAAATACGAATTAGCCATGATTATAACGAATACCTGTTCTGTTGCTGTTCTGACGAGATGTCATTTCGACGAATACGCTGGAGCAATCAAACGTATATAGATTCTTATGAGCGTATGCATTCCGATCTTCAGATGTTTCATTTCTCAGAACGACAGTTCATTAGAACGCGCATACTCTATAACCATAGCCTTGAGCGGTTGTTTACATATTAAACGTTTAATCGAAAAATATAAAACGATGAAAGTTTGTAAATCAGCGCTGTAACGTCTACCAGTTTTCATGGGTTTTACAGTAATTTCTTGGGTGTCGTAAGAGGCTAATTAGGTAAGGCAAATATTTCGAAGTCGGTCGCGAGTGCTTGTTTCCGGACGGGAAGATTAGAGCGACGCTAATCACCGGATAGATCGGGCGACAAACGTTGGTATTTAATTAGTTGCGCCTTTCGGTACCAAGTATCTGATATCCGCGTATCGTCTGGCGATACACAATCGTGTGGCATAGAGATAACGAACAAGGCGAGCAAAGTGCGAATAAAAAGGGAGAGAGAGAAAGAGAGAGAGAGGGAGGGAGAATGAAAGACGACGATGTGGGATGTTAAACGAATGGGTGAAATAGTTCGCTTTTAAAATATGGCCTTGTTAACATACTAAATTAAATTCCAGTTCGGGCTAAGAATAAAATAAATTCTTTCAAATAAAATTCTTGTTTTCCCATGGTTGGCTTCCCACGTGTCCCGAGGCTGAAATGCTTAAGAAGAAAAAAGATCCATGGTAACCCACGCGAAGATGTGGAAGACGTCGCGAATTCTCGCCAAACGCGATCCCATCTTCTTTCTCCCATCTACACGAAACGAGACGCGCTGCAATTTTCCCACTCGAATTCGAAAAAACAATTGGCCAAACCTGTTTACTTCCAGTCGCATTTCTAACGGAGCGCACAGCGGTGTCGCGCGAATTAACACGCCGCTCTTGCACCGCGAAAAACAAAGCATCGAAAGACACGTAGTACACTGTCGATTATCGCTATTAGGATACTGGCTGATATTTAATATATATTGAACTTCACTGCTTTTACTTTCTACTTATTTTACTTATTTAAGTATTTCTACTTATTTAAGTCTATTTCGTTCATGTCATATTAGCCTAGTTATTTTGTTACGTGTCTCTTTTATTCGTATCCTACAGCCTAACTATTTTATCATAAGCTTGCTTTATTTGCATCGTATAGCCAACCGCATAAATATTCGTCCATTTACCACAGTCGACTTTTTCAGCGCTTTATAATGTCCTTTAATATCATTATAATATAATATTCAATATTTTACAACTGTATAACAATTGTAAAAGTTTCTAAGAACGTTACCTTAACTGGACTCACACTTAAGCAGCCAACCGAAATGTACTTATAATGTAACTTATAATATAAAATACTAAACAATGAAAAACTAACTTTATTATTAGAGCTTTTGCTAAAAATTATTATTAAAGTTTTCCAACAATTGTAACAAGTAGGCGATCTAATACTTATGCTCAGCCATGTAACTAATCGTGGAATACAAAAACCATAAAAACATATATAAATAGTATTATGAACCATAAAACATGGACATTTATACTTTATATACAATGCCCTTAATATACGACAAGGCGTTAGATGAAAGAATAAAAAAAAGACGGACAAAGAAGGAAAAAAGAAAGAAACGCGACAGAAGAAGTGAAGCATATCGAACAAGGATGCATACTTTCTGGGAATACACGCTTGCAATTGCGTATATATGGTAATGCGTGCGATAGGACGCGAAGAGTGTCGAAAATTGGATGATCGCGCAACACCATAAAAATAACCAGGAATGGAGAAATGGGAAGAATATGGGAGAAAACAAGAAAAGAGTACACCAAGGCGACAAAGAACGAGCCTTGTGATTCGAATCGAGCCGACTACGAGCGTGTATGTGGGCATATCGCTCTTTCGGCGTGGGTTTCGAAATACAAGACCGAGTATATTCCATCGGTCATTGTCCATCGATTGATACCGTGCTTCTGCTTTCCTCGATCTCGCTTCGATCTCGACCTTTTCCTCTTTAATCATCTTTTCTTTAATCCCTGCTTTGATTCCTCGAATTTCCCATAAGTTCTTCCTTCTAGTCCTTATTTGTGTAACAGAAAATAACATTATCTTGCTATATACGATTCACAATGAGTCCCTTTTCTCACATGATCTTTCTAAATCTCTAAAGTAAGTTCTTAAATCTTTTATAAGCTTCTCCTTTTGGTTCTTATTATTGATATAATAAGAAATAACTTTATCTTTCAACAGATGTTCCATAATAAAATTGAAACGATAAGAGTAAACATTCTTCCAATAGGTGTACCAATGTTATTATACATATGGTCTCATCGTGAAAGGTTTGAATAGATTGGCGAGTTCTCGAAGAAGGCAACGGTTAATTAGGCGTAATTATAGGCAATTCTTTGAAAAGGATAAGCGGCAATCTGCGCGTGTCCCCAAGCGAAGTTGCGTCCGGGTTTATCGCCCACTTGGCGCTCTTGCAGCTGCAGGTGTGTTACGGCAATAACGCAATTCTGAACGACGTGCTCGAGCTTTCTTGCCACTATACGCCATTCTATAGGGTGCTCTTAAATCCCAATACACTACAAATTCCCATTGAAATTCGTTATTCTCTCCCATGAACCTTCCTCGACTGTTTCTTCAACAATTTAGGCGCATTTCTCGTTTACGATTATTTTTTTCCACACATAATTCTGTGGCCATAAATGGGACAAAATTCTGTGAAAAATTCAAAGATCACCGCGTGTACGACAGCCCACAGGATCCAGCAACCTACGTATCCGCGTATCTACCTACTCGGTCCACCGATTCTCGCCGGTATTCACGGCGAAAACGTACCTACGTCCGAGTCGGCCCTGACGACGCGCAATGCTCAGGTACTCGGTTTTCTCTCGACTTCCGGTCGCAGAAAGGAATGCATAGGCGGAGCTATACCCACGCAAAGAGACACACGCCGATCGAGAATAGAAAAAAGACACGGCGACAGAAGTTGTGATACAAGCTGCGAAACAGCCTGCGTGTGGAGCTGCGTCTATGCGAAAAATTTCCCATGTTTTTCGAAATCTTTATGAAATGTTCCTAATCCGTGTCGTGCTTGGAAGGCATCTCGGCGGTTATTTACATAGAACGTTCCTCTTATTATTTAACTGCAAATATCATTAAATTCCGTATCGTTTATTAGTACTTTCATAGGACTATGAAAATGAGATGTAGAACCTGATAATAAATCGTTAGAAATTTCGTTAGATAATAAGGACATATGTAAATAATTTTTATAGACATTATAAATCGTATTTATAGAATAATTGTAAGATAACTAGTAAAAATATGACTGATAGATTTAAAATATTTATCCCATAATGCTTATGTTTGACTTTGCAGTTCGTCGAGTTGGGTATGGTTACGAGCATAGAATACAACCATAAGCCCGTGGAATCTGCGAGGAAAGGTCAGGAAGTCTGCGTGAAAATCGAGCCAATACCTGGCGAGGCGCCGAAAATGTTCGGCCGTCATTTCGACGAGAAAGACTTCGTTGTGAGTAAGGTAGGCCTTTTGATCTTATAATTCATCCACGGGAGTGAGTTCAGTAACATCGGATGGACGATTTACGGGATATTATCGTGAACATTACGGACAATTCCTTAATTCAGGAAACACTATTCCGTATTCACCATCGATGTTTATGATCTCGGTTTCGTTGATCTTACGTACCATACATTCTGGAACGTATAATAAGAGGGTACATACTTTAAAAACATGCCGGCACAATTTTGTTATCAATGATTGTTATCACGAAGAAAAAGAACATAATTCCGTGGTTCGAATTTTCTCTTTGAAAGCGAATAGCTCGTTTAGCGGGTTTGATAGCCTCTGGAATAATGAAGTGCCGTACGTTTAAACCGTGCAAAATGCGGTGCAAGCACACGAGGTTTATGTGCAGGATTACGAGGAAAGGAGGAACGTTTACAAGGCGAACGTTTCAGAGTTTCGTGAAGCAGCTGCTTCGAAAGAATTTGATCGACAGGTGGTCTTGGCCGTTGATGAAATTCCGCTAGAGAACCGAGTGTATACGTTTCGCTTCTTTCCTCGTGCGCCGAGCCGATTCGCATAGCTTTGCAATTTCATCGAAATCAGAAACGAGCGAGACGGAAACGATCCTTATTAGTATGCAAGACTTTGGTCGAAAAAGGAAGATGCACATCCGGTAGCGATCAGGCGTCCACCATCGACTTCCGGCCTTCGCAGAACTTCCACTCTTTCCTCTTTCCCCTCACCTCGCCTCTTTCTTTTCCGTCTTCCGCTTTGGATATCAACTGCGAATCAATCGGCCCTATACTTTAATGGAAGCGAATATCGTGTGCTCGACACGCGTGTTTAGCTCCCATAAATTTCACTTAATTGATTACATGAGTCAGAAGCTATACCGATCAACTCCATAAATTGAAATGTAAGGGAAAGTAATAATTATAAACAGTTTGTACTGTTCCTCTGTGATGAATAAATTCATGAAAATAAGTTCTTTCTTTTCCTTGGAATGTTTGATATTAATTGTGTAAATGAACCTAATGAAATTGAGAGCTTCGTATAAAATGGAATTGATCGTTCTGGCTTCCGAGATGTGGATCGTACGTGTATCTTCGTGCATTCATGGGAAATTTAATCGTTCAAAGACACATAGAATGCACATAATATACTAATTGCAGAATATCCAAAATATCTAATTCGCACGAAATTCGTCTTGTTTTTATATTTATTATAATATATGTATGCATAAAAACAAGATGAATTTATATTAGAGTACAATAGATATATTTCCGTAAATTTTCAATAAATATATAAACTTCCGCGATTTAATGGCTTTCATATTATTCTTTTATCTAAATCCAGAAATTTGCTTTATCATAGAAGCATATTCCATAGAAGCACGAATTCCGTGTTCAATAGCGTCAACTCAGTTTCCTCTAGCTTTATCCACGCTTTCCGGTTGTGCACGCGTACTCAACAGCCGTGTGAGCACTTATATGTGTACAGCCCGTCTGGCTTGGGCATCTTTGTGTGCTGCCAAGGCGAGCGGAAGTCGTCGTTACCGTTTGCTTCGTAGAATCGATTCCCCGGAATCACCTTGTTCCCACGATGATTTGTCAAGCGACGATTTTGCTCGTTCCTTGGCAACAACAGAATTTTCGCCTTCCCCTTCTTTGTTTCATCTCTTTGACCTCTTAAATTCTACAGCATAATTTCTGTTTAACGATAAATTCAAAAATATACCGTACCGAATCGTACCGAGTAAAATCATCGAGACTAGTCAATAATCAAAAGTCGATAAAATCGACCTGTGATTAAACCGATGGGAGAAGTGAGAATAGGAGAGGCTCTTCGTTCGATACGAACGAAACACGAACCAAGACCAAGTCAAGTTAGTATGGTCCGCGTTAGGTTGCAACGTGTCCTCGTGGATACATGTCAAGATATCGAAAGTCTGTGGTCGATCATCTGAATGTATAAGAAAACGTGTGCGAAGGTTTCATGAGGAGAGGACCCTTTTGCTGTTCGTACAACGTTGCTCGGTTAGTGACAAAGGGCCGTGAGAGGACAGGGGAACGAAGCAACGGAGACGAGGCTATGAAACGGAAACGGTACGGAGAAAGAGAGGCAAAGAATTGTACGATGGGAGATCTGTGCGTGGTGTGTGCGTGTGCGCGCGTACGAGAGAGAACTAAAAAGCAAGAGAACGAGAGAGAGAGGGAGCGTGTACGAGAGCGTGGTGGGAGGGAAAAGGGAAAGAAAGGTAAGGGAATGAAAGGGGAGGGAGGAAGTGAGAATGAGATGGAGGGGGTGAAGTAGCAGGGGCGTGGCGGGAGGCAGGCGTCCTCAATAGCCGCGTAAAACCACCATTGTGACCGATCCATGAATGAAACGGGACTTCCGGCTGGGAGTGGGGGCGGAAACAGTTGTAAAGCGTTACGTTAGTGAATGGACTGTGTGCGCGAGCATGCGCCTGTCCTCGCGAAAACCGATTCAAGGAAATTATTCCTAGACGAGGAGCAGCGTTTAAAACGGTCTTTCTACTTGCAGTTTGCCCTGACGCCGATTCAAGGGTTTGTATCAATAACGCGCCAGCTCTGATATTTTTATTGTATTTATCGATAGAGAAAGAAAGGTATAGGCTCCATACTCGATGATGCTAAAATTTATCGTTAGAAATATTGGTCGACTACAAGATTATATCATGTTTGAAAATGTGATTTGATTTTGATCGATTTTGGATTGTTTTTTGTTTGTTTAATCGAGTTGTTGGAAAGTGGAACTGGCTCCGATTCAGTCATTATATTTGTGTTAGCTCAGAACCACGCTGATCGACTATGTTCTAAAGTTGGAAAATCTGATGATATTACAAATGTCTTCCCGTAAAATTCGACTTGGAATTTGCCATTTGTATTTATATATAACTATTGATTTATTGATTTATTGTGATTTATGATAAATAAATACAAGTTGCTTGCTTTTCGAGAAATTGTATATTAATTACGCATTCGGGCAATGTATGTTCTTACATAAACTAGTTGATCGGCTTGTGTATATACTCTGGGTATACTGTTCTTTTATTTTCCGTAATATGTTTTTACGACGTGATCGCCGTTGTTATTTTTAAACGAATTCAATTCAGATTTGATTTTCATTAGCAAAGTTTCTCGTCGTTTATGTTACAGATAAGCAGGCAAAGCATAGACGCCTGTAAGGAATACTTCAGGGACGATCTGGTGAAAACTGATTGGCAACTGATGGTAGAACTGAAAAAGCTCTTCCAGATACTCTAGGACATACTGGACTGGGTGGAAACATTGAAGCTCCATCGATGGTTTTATGGGTTGACAAATGTAGGAGCGAGGGCTGCGATCAACGAGCACACATCTTGGATTCGTTTCTGATCATTGTCGATCTCCCGAATTGTAATATATACGTCGAATTTTCTGATCTTTCTGTCGTTGTAATTGATATACGCAAATAATCGACGCACGCCTTGCTTCATTCTGTGATCCCTCGAAAACGTTCTTCAGGTTTCATTGCACGTGATCCCTGTTTTGAGAAATAATGTTAAAAATCGCTCAAGCTAGAAGTCACACGTAATCAACGTTTCTTTTGATTAGAAGTTTTCCGAGACGAATAGAAGATTGATGCACGGAATTACATATTCGCTTAATCGATATGTAGTGACGCGTTCTTCTTCATGTCACGTAAACGCTGTTATCGATGTTTTCACGAACTGCGTACAGTACCACTGAACACAGCAATGGATATGAAATCAAAAGTCGAAACTTAATCATGTAGCGTCGAATATTATTTTTAATAATTTTTAATAACAATTTCGTGACGCGTACGAGACGACATCGCGTCATCAAGTTCGAAACGAGGCCGCGCGATTCGACGGTTTCTACTCGAAAGCTTTGCAACAAAGGCAAACGATCCAAGAATTCCGCAGTATTTAATCACCGTGCTCACGCTGGGCTCAACGAGAACACGCAGAACGAGAAGAAACCATGTCGAATAGTTGAATTGTTTAATGCGTACAACCGAATATCGTTAGCAAATCGTGTCTTAGAAAACCGTGTCTTACGATTAGCAAAACCGGACGTAACCTCTCGATCGCTGCCGAATCGAGCTGTTACCATAAAGCAGAACTAGATTTCGCGGTACCAGTTCGATAGCGTGTAACCGAGGAAAATAGATCGCAAATAGTTGGAAACGAAATCTGCATAAATGTTGGAAATATTTTTTGAAATTAGAAAACGAGATTTTTTGAACGATATGGCCGAACGAAACGGGCAAAAAAGGCAAACACAGAAAGACAAAATAATGAAACAGAATAGGATTTCTAGGATCCAGAATATTGTAAATGTATCGAAACTAAATTATCCTAATAGATTTTATAGAGCAGAGAGACAAGAGGGGCCTTGGAACAATTTTATTACGTCGATGATCTTTGAGAAACGAAATACAATATACCTGTGCTCGCGCTAAATTCGATCTCGGACGATAACCATGCAGCAGGAAGCGAAAACGAAAGAAGTTGAAGAAAAGTCCTTAGCGTTCTCTAGTTTCCGGTCACTTAGATCTCTGAATTAGCCGTCGACGAGTTGAACGAGTTTCGTCCGATACTACCTCGCATGCGGTTGCGCGAGGCGAACAAGGCGGTGACTGTTCGAACGAAATGGGACTTCCGTCTTCTCTCTTTCTCCTCTTCCACCGACGATTCGACCGCAACGATTCCTCCCGTTTTTGCGATCAATCCTACGTCACACGCTCCGGTTTCCTTGCTCGCGACAAGCCACTCTACTCGCGCCGTGTCTTTTTTGGGCTTGTTACGAGGCTCGTCCATCTTCCCGTGGCAATTCCAAAGAAAAATCCAACGAGAGATAATCTTTTCTATTCTTCGTTCTTTTTAGTAAAATTTTTCCGAATGTAATGTAGAAATTTAATTGCGTCTATCTTCTTTTCTAACTCTTGCGCTAACTAACATTTGGCTTATTATGGGGGAAATTTAGTTAACTTAGCTTCAACTGTGGATATTCACGCATTTGTAGGAAATTTAAGAATGCAAAAATATACAGAATGTATACGATACGACGAAAGATATATATATATATATATATATATAATATTTGATACACGAAACGGTAATGCTTAGGTTCGATTTACTTGGTTATGCCCGAGAAAATGTGAATTTACGTAAAAATCCGCAGTTCAGCTGCGAAAGTCGCGTTGCTGAAACGTAATTGTGCAATAGGGATATAGTGCTAATATATTCTCCCGAGCTTTCACGGATGTCTTTAATATTTATAACATTGAATGTTTAATGCGTGGGATTTCTCTATAAAATGAATTGAAAACATTGACATACGGATAGAGGAAAACGAAATATGCTATTAATTATGACAACGAATTTTGTCACGAATGGTAAACTCGTCTTAGTGTCGGTACTCACGATCGATTCGTGGAAGCAGAAGCGTGTCTCGCATACAGTTTCCTCCGACGTGTTTCCGGTTTCGTCGTGTCGAGAACACACGTGCGAGGAAGAGAAGGAAGAGAGACAGAAAGGGGAGTAGGTGTAGATACGTGAATCGGAGGAAGACAGCGAATGAATGAGTGACTGAGAGACAGCGAGAAAGATAGCGTGTATGCGTGAGAAAGAGAAAGAAGATAGAAGAGCAAAAAAGTAGAATGATGTTACATTAGAAGGAGAAAAAAGGAAATGATATACGAGAGCCTCACGTGTTTTGTATATGTATTCACTTTGTATAAAATAATCGAGCGAATTATCGCGATAAAAATAAAGACTACAAGTTTCACAAGAAAAAAACGATCGATCGGACGACTTGCGCTCGAGTGTATCAGCGTAACCTTCTTCCTGTTTTTGTTTTCGGAGTGTACAGTGTCACAAGGTTCCAGAGAAGAAACTCGCCATAGATCGACCGTCCGATGGCATTCTTTCGTGCTTTCCAGTCATGCGTTACGATCCGCAGTTTTAGACGCTCGCTCGGCTCTCGCGAAAACGAGAGGGGATTACTTATCTAACGATAAGAATGCAAAAGAATGTTCAATAATGTATACAACGTGTCGTAGTAATCTTGGTACAATCGACAGAGAGGTGATTCTATATGAAAGGATAAATCGAGCATGTAGAACAATTTTTTTTTTTTCATACAACGTTTCCGGAAAATCGTGTTTCACAGTTCGACAAAGACATGCGAACTTGACTAATTCATGACAACCGAGTGAACAATCTGCAGCATGTCATCCTATATGTGAAAATAATTCTACGGTATCCTTCTTATCTTTACACGTAGAATAACATCCTCGTTACTATCTTTCCTGTTCAATTAGGAGTTAGCCTCGCGTACGTTCGTACTTGATAAAAAGCTCGATCTTCTCGAAAATGAAGCATCGTATTTAAAAGTCTTACTCCATATTTCCAACATAATCTTTCACATAAAATCACCATCTTACCTATGGCGTTGCGATTACCGAAACCGTATATACCCTGTGCTCCGATGGAACGAAAGAAAAACCGGCGAAAAGGTTCTGCAAAATACGCTAACAGCGTAACGCTGAAGTTTCGTTGCTAATTTTCGAAGACCGAGAAGCGCGAGCGATCAAATACCGGAAGGCAAGCGAAGTACGACCGCCGAATCAGGAATACTTAAAATTCTCCAGGGAGATACCATGACTCATTAACTTTTTAATGGTAGGTATAACTGTTCCGCTTCCTTCTCGCCGGTAGATCGGTAAATTTGAAACATAATTAGCGAAGGAACTCGAAACGAGGCTATCGTTTTGTGCACGGTGCACACAGGAAATGCATCCGTGGCGAACGCCAGGGCGCAATGCACTCACGTTCCTTTTCTTCCGTTCCAGCCCGTCCGTATCATCGATTCCCGACGCCGCTTCGCGCCGAACCGCTTCTCTTTCTCTCGTTTACCTCGACTCTCTGTCTGTCTCATCTTCTCAAACCCGCCGGAGACCCTCTTTTCATCGAATCTACGTGTCTTCGAGGCTCTGCCAACTGGAACTTATGTAAGTCGTTTAATCGGTTTACCGATGCGGTCGCCTCAACACGGATTTACTATACGCGAGTGTACGCGTAAGCGTAAGTGTGCGCGTTCATTTCCTCCATTCCTCTGCCTCCCAAGCTCCAACAGCCTCGTACTCGCCCCTACCCACCTTGTCGCCCCCTCGCCGATACCACTGCGCTCCCGAGTCATCGATATTGCCTGTTACAGTTGTCGAAGGAACAGGATAGGAACGAGCTTCTGGTACGAACAAATTGTCGGAGCAAAATTGACCTCGTTTCTTCATGTGATTAAGAGTGTGGATCGTTGTGTGGATTATTTTGGTTAGATTGTCAAAATCTGAACTTTATTTTGTAGAAGGAATTACGCTTAGAACTCGTAGCATTACGTAGGAGTACTTAAGTATCTGCCTTTGACACGAACAAATTTCTCGTTTTCAAAGAAAATATGTTTTACCAAAAAGTGGTACAATTCTTCGTAGTATACAGTGACTCACGAAAGTATTTGAACATTCACTGAAGAATATTTGTATGAATATATCGTGTGTGCCATACGAAAACTTTTTGAAATTTCACCAACGCCGTAACGAGACGCAGGTATCGTGATTACGTAGGTAAAATTTGAAATCGATTAAAACATGTACGTGGAAGCTGCAGATCATTTATTGTAAACATCTACACATTTAGCAAGAAATTAGCATACAATGTGAACAGTGTTCTTCGTGAATAATCAACTGTTCAAATATTTTGGTGATCTCTGTAACAAATATTTTGTAACTTTTATGTTTTTCAATTTCGTTTTAAATTTTACCGGTATAAACATGATAGCCGCGTTTCGTTACAATGCTAATGAAATTTTAGAACGTTTCTTATAACGCGTATCATATGCTCACAAAGTGTTTCTATACGGTAAAGATGGATGGCTATTACGAGCATAATCTTCTATCGCAGTTCTACAGTTTAGTGTCGAAGTATGAAATCGATCCAAAGTTTTTCGTCGCTCTAAACGAAGCTTCTAACACGACTATAGAGATATCAGATAGATTGAATTCAAGTCGCTTAAACTCAGGTAACTTGGCTAGTCTGATAGAAGTTTGATGAAGAAGTTTCCCTTAGATACTGTCGCGATAAACGAAGAACGTCTAAGTAAATATAGTGATATAACGATTATAGTAATATAGCGATCAGAATCAGTCGGTTCGAATCTTTTCCTACGCAAGACAGAAAATATGTCGTGTCCTTGCTGGGAGCAACTGAGAAATACCACCAAGTCGGCACGCCAAGCGGCGCTCAATGAACACACGTCATTTCGAGTCATTCATGCATCTGCAGGTTGTCCTCGCACGTCTATACGCAACACACGTGGTTGCGTGTGCGTTAGCGATGGGAATGATGACCTCGCAACCGATGTATCGATGCTTTCGTGGAAAGTATTCGTTCGTGCGGCGATCGAACTATAGGCGAGGGATAACTTGCGAAAAGTAGAGTTCGATCAACGGATGTCCTGAATCGTTTATCGGCTGCTACTGCATTACTACTTCTTTATCGATAACCACTATAACGGATGTATTACGTATGGTCTGTGGGAAGTATTATGTAATTTGTTTTCCACGGATTTGTCATTCGCGTATTTACGAACGATAATGACAAACTTAATTCCTGCCGTGTAACAAGCTGTTTGCTTATCCGATTTCTTACCGACAATTTGCTAGATTTTTCTGATTCGTAAATATTTATTTGGAAGAAGCAAAATGATATTCTTGGATAAAAAATGTGAATCGATAGAGTCGTGCCTCTTTCAGTAGTTTTTAGCGGTTTCAATGTTACTTTCGGTATCTCGATCGAACGTTTATCTTTCCGTGTAAAAAAAAATCGCCATAACGAAAACATTTACAATTTTATCGACCTCTTGGCGAAAATAATCGGCATCTTTTAAAGATAGTAAAATTGAATGCCATTCAAGAAATGTCACAAGTTACGTAGCTGTGTACATAATAATGGAGCGCGTGCACCATTCACTAGCGGCTGGCATGCACGCGTATATTCGTTCGTGGTTTAGGTCACGAAAGATCGCGTAGATAGTTACATGTACTCAGAAAAACGGCGTATCGTTATCATTTGTCCTGCCTCCCCTCTTCGGCCGTGTCTTTGACTCCGGGTTCTTTCCGCTTCGTTCCTCTTTACTTCGTTTCTGTTTCTCGTTCACGTGACTTCGTTTTGACTTAAATCTATAGCACGCCTAAGCAAATTTCTCGGTTCATTCGTATCGATGCTCCGAATATACACGATATTTCTTAAGCGATACATCTCAATCCAATTTGAATATTATAAGGTGATAAGTGTATTTCTGTTAAATCTTTTACTTAATATCGCTTTATGATTAAATGAGAGAATTTTAATATGACGAAACAACCTGTCAGGTTCAAAAATAGCTGATGAATCGACGAACTTTTATAGAAGTTAAAAATATAATTATCGAAGATAAGCAATATTTTAATACTATTTTTAAAATTTCCGAATGGACGAAAAAAAAAAATACACATCCACTTCGAAAATCAAATAAAAAGACAATTTTGATAATATTCTCATTATTGATTAACAACTTATCGACTTTTAAAATTCCCCTATAAAAGAATAGAAGATACGACCTATCGTATTCTTCGATTGTCTAAAATTATTACATTTGAAATATCCTAGAAAAGGAGAAAAACATTCGGCCAATTTAATCTGGAGGGACTGTTCGTATGCATCGATTAAGTTTCTCTTTTTTATCAAATGTTTGCGCGATTTCGCATGACGAACGAAGAAATCCGGCGGGACTACCGAGTCGCTTGCCATGACCGTTCGATAAATTTGCAACGATATATCGTGGCGCTTTCAATAGCAGCATTCTTTCGTAGGAACAACTCGATCAAGGTCACCTAGAGGCGAGCCGAGAAGAGAAGGAAAGACAGAAATGTGTCTCAGTATGTCGTAGGTTACAAATCGTCCAGGCGGGAGCTGTAAACAGACGTAAGGTTAAACGGGCGTACACACTTAAGTGCATTAATGAACGCGTTTAAGATACGCGGCGTGCCGTCGTTTAAATATAGGCTAAACCAGTGTTTCTCAGCCTACTCGTTAAAATATACACCATTTGAAGACCCAAGACTTTTGCGTCACGGTTATATCTCGCCGATGCTTGCCGTGTAAACGATATCGTGAGAACTAAATTCGCGATCCACCACGCGACGAACTTGGAAGTAGCTCGCCGACCGATTACTTTGATATCTTTTCTCCTCTTCTACTCAAATGCAGTAGAATTACGCTTTTGTCTTGATACTTCTTCGAATTGCGGCTAAACAAGGCGAACTGCGACGCTCACAGTAAGAAGTGGCAGCGCCAATATTTAAATCGTAGTTATTGGAAAAGAAAAGAACAATAGTCTAGCTTTCGTATTCAAAAGTGTAAAGGTTTATTCCTAGAAATATTAGTAGGCCGTGAATTTATATGTAGAACGTTTGAAGAAGTTCCTAAAGGAAGGTATGAAAAATACAGAAACAAAAGCAATAGGCATTCATTGGATCCAGATGTGTTGGAATTAAGATTAATTACACTTTTGAGAAGTCACATTGGCCAGCTTCGTAAATTGAAAGGTGCAGAAAAGTGACGGTGTTACGAATACTGTTTTTAAAATTTACCTTTACTAATATATACCTCGTATTACCATGAATAGACTTATGGAGAAGTAAAGCATTTGTTTCTTGAGAATTCAATATTGACCGTGTATTGATGTTTATTTTACGGAACTAAGAATTTAATAAAAAGTAGAGTCGATCAGTTTGGTCTCTAAGAAGCTCAATAATAAATATAAAAATTCATAGTATCGCGGAGAAAGAAATCTCCGTACAAAATTTTTCTCGTTCAGATTTACATGCTGGCTAGGGAACGGAACAACTGAACAGTCAAGAAACGAGAGAACGATAATGTGGAGTAGCGAGGAGGAAGCAAAGCAATAAAGTTGCGAAAACGAGGGTAACTTTCGTCGTCGTTGTTTTCGAGCGTGCTACTCGCTTCACATCGTGCGAGTGCCTTACTTAATTAGACAATTAACCCTTGCAACCATTGAAACCGATGGCGCAGAGAATGGTCAGCTAAGCGAAAACGACACTATTCTCTTAATTTGTCCTCGGTCCTGAATCAGGTTGGCACAGGAAACTGGTAGTTCTCTTTTAACGTGGAACTAGTCGAATTTTCTAAAAAGTCTGTAATGTGCCTTTCCGTAATATGTCAACGATATTTTACAGAAAAAAAGAGATTCTATATTTTCGATCTGCACTTGTGCGAGAGAACACAATGTGTTAAATTTCCTATCTCCTACAAAGCAGCATTTTTAAGATTCAATATTTATACTGTTGATCGACTCTATGTAACCAAAATTGTTTCTTCTTTGGTTTTGTAGTTAAACACGCATACCTCTTGGTACTTTTCAAAATTTCTAAAACATCGTTCATTTCGGTAACTGTACCATTATCTTCCACAAAACTTCGTCAACCTGACAGCTATTTCTAAATCACATCTTTCAACCTAACACATGTGATGTTGTTTTTGTTTTCAATTGTGACATATTAAAATGCTTTTGCTCAATTATAAAACAACATTGAAATCAGAAAATCGTATTTTCTCTCCTATCATCTCCAAGTGTTATTCGCACTTGTCAAAGATTCAGAAGCTTTTCAACAAGATAGTGCACGAGGTGGCAAGAATTATGAGACGAACGTGTCTCCGTTTGCCAGTTGAGAATACGTCAGGACGTTATTACGACGCTAGGAAAGGTGATCATCGAACGCAAGAGGGAAGAGAGGGGCTCGTCGGTCAGAACGTGAAGAAGGGAGAGGTAGGACGAAGCGTTTCCACACCGGATATCCTCTAGAGGGAAGTGGTGCACGCGATTCATATCGCCACGCCCGCAATGCAAAATGTGTATTTATATTGTTATTACTATTATTACTATATATATATATATTATAATTATTATTATGCTATTATGAATTCGTCATTTGTGTTATATCTACAACAACTATGCAAAGAAGTAAGAAGCGCGAAAGGTCTCGCGAATAAGAGGACTGTTTTTTTACGTCTCATTAATTACGATTTCTTTGTACCTCATTATATTATGTTTGCTTCGTTTAAATTAGTTGCATCTCGTTGTCAGCGTCGAGACAGCGTCGAACACAAAGATTTTCATTTTAATTCCATTCTTATGACACTGATAATTCTTTTGATATACTGATTTCGCGCATCTCGAAAACTATTATAATACAGGGATGTTTCATATTTTGACATTCCAATTATGTTAAATGCTTTTGAAAATTAAGGCCTTGAACTCGTCCTCGACCAACGTTGTTTGTAACGATAAGTTCACGAGTGTAGCTGCAGCTAATGAATCAGGTGAGTTCTCGAGCAACGATATGAAGGAACGTTTCATGAAAACCTTGGATGTCTCCTTTGCATGTATGCGAGTAAAACATGATTTGCAGCAACGCTAGTGCCACGTTATTAGACGAGTCTGACCAGTCGTGTTTCTAGATCACTTTTCGTTGTTCCCTTCAATGTCGTTAGCTTGTTTTTCCTCGACTCTAAGGATTTATTCGTCTCAATACTACGTTCCGTTCGATTCTCGATCGTAAACTTCGAGACCTTTGAAAAATACGATTTGTAAATCAATCACATGTTTAATACGCCCGCTTCGCGCATTCGAGATTAGAACAGTGGCATTTTTGCATGGAAACCGGTTCACCGTATTTACTGCCGAGTACTAAGAGTCGTCACCATCGATGCGTTTCGTAAAACCACTCCAATCTTTACATACATATAAACGAGACAAGTAGATCGCTTTTCAGCAACGACTAGACTATATTTTTACGTTTCCTGTGTTTGAATTCTATAGGATTACAAGGAAAGAACATGATAAGTCAGATTTTCTATCTTTTACATGGAAGCAATTTTAAAATTTTATTCGTTGTCAATCAATCTGAGCTTACCGAAATTGCGTTTTTGTTTAGTTTTAGAACTAAACGTGCGTTCTCTTATTCCTCTGAAAATTTTAAAAATATTGCTTGGCTTAATAATTACGTACACCTTCGGCTTTCACAAAACATCAACTATTATCATAATTTATCAGCTATTTTTGAAAGACTTACATGTCTGGATCTGAGAAGTTATTTCATTTTTGATTATGTCATATTTAACATTCTCCTGTTTGATCATAAAGTGAGAAAATCAGAAAATCAACAAAGATGTATTAAAAAATCTGTTTCTCTCTTTTATATTCATATGTATGTTCACCGATCAAATCAAGATATTTCGGATTAATCAATCTATTCCAATCATTGACGGAACCACTAACCTTCTGATTTTTGAACATATTTTTATGAGACAAATAGGAGTGGGAGATTTGACGAATACCGTGATAAAATCTCGTTGACAAAAACAAATTCACAATCTGTACATAAATTGTTATATGAAATCAGGATATTTCGTCGTCTAATTAAATATTGTACTTCAATCGTAGATACAATTAATACGTAGAAACGCCAGTGAAAATGCGATACAAATACGACTGGAAGGTTTGTCGAATACCGTGGCGAAGTCTCGAGGACAAAAGCGTCGATTTGGAACGTATATACAGTGGATAAGGTTGGAAAGGCGTCCGCGGGAGAGGAAAGAGCGCGACGTGATGCAACCCGGTGTATTTATGGTAATTTTATTTGCAGGAGTCTGGTCGATTTATCTTGACAATATTCCGCTCGTGATTCGAAACTTGCGTGTCCGATTAATACTCGAACTGGTGCGCTGCCTGGTGTCCCGGCTGGGCGAAACGAAGATAGCCAAGCTGGAAGCGACAAGGACAGCCTGGTTTATGCTCACTGTCTGCCTTACAACAGGGAGTGGGAGGAGGAACACGCACACACGGCCGCATAAATAACATGGCACAGCCACAGAGTTACGGTGCGACTTACGTGTAAACGAATAGAGTGAGACGAACAGATGGGGAACGAGGACAGTTGTACGGGTTGTAAAACAAGAACGACGAAGACGAAAGAGGATGTAGTCGGCGGACATTTCCGAAGAGAACCGAGTATCCCCGACATGTGGGAGAGCCCCGTAGTACATAGAGGGGTATCGGTTTTATGACGCTCGATCACCTGAGCGAAGATTTTTCAAGCACCGCGGAGCGAAGAGAGAATACGAACGAGCGAAATCGTTTCCCGCTTCAATATCCTTCAATGAATAAACCGTCCTCCCTGAGCGCATTCTCGTCAGTTCTTTGAGAAGAGATCGCGTTTAAGAACTTATGAATGTTTTACTTCCAGAGTTGATTATAAATATATTTGTTTAATACATTCCATGTTAATCGCTCGTGTATAAGGAATCTGTGAGTTTGATTAATTAATGAATTATTTTGAAAAGCGACGATCACACAACAACGTAAAAGTAGATTTTGATAAGTGATATGAAATGAATGAACATGATAGATAGAAGAGAGAGCGGAGCGTGAGTGCCGTAAATTAGACGCGGTACACGTGTACGAAAGTTGGCAAAAAGTACGTGGGACCTGGGTGAACAGAAACAGCCCTGGTCGCACAATACGAGCATGAATGAAGTATCGCGTCTGGCTCGCGGGGTACGGTATACTCGGGCGAAGCAGGGCGAAGCGAGGTGGGGGATAGCAGGCGTCACGGTGCTTTCGTGGCGGTGAGGTTGCCGCGATGTATGTATGCACGTTTACGTGTAAACGATTACGCTCGTATGAGTGAACGCGCGCATATGCAACTTTCGGTATGATCGAGTGCGCATGCGCATCGCGCGCACCCCACCCACAGCAGACAGGCCGCTGTTCCGCTGTTTGTAACAAGCAGAGAGTCTACAACGCCACACCAGCGTTGAGCGCAGCCGGCCTCGGCTCCAAACGAGACACGATTATACTCCTGCTGTGAAAACGAACGGTATATACGGTATTGAGAAAAAAAGAACGGGTGATACTCGAGTCGGAAAGAGGGAAAGAGGAGAGCAAGAGAAATCGCGAGTGTACGCGTGCGCATTATTATATTTCTCTCTTTCTCGTTAAATTAGACCAAACGGCGAGATTGTTCGCCTAAGATTTTCCGTGAGAAACAGGAAAAGAGGTTCGTTCGCCTTTCCGCTCGATAGTCATTAGTGTGTACAAACACATCGTTTACAGTCTGTTCGAATCACATTTGGATCGCTGTACACGATCATCTTCACCGGGAGAACTGTAAACGTGTTACACGCTTTAAGTCGAAAGTGGGAAAACGAAGAGATCCGATGGATACACGGAGGCTCGAGGATCGATTTGATCGTCGACCGGTACGGCAATACGAACGAACGTGAAAAAAGTTGGAAGGAAGAGAGGTTAGAAAAGACGACAAGGAGGAGGAGAGATTGTGTTGTGTACGTGATCGCGAAGTCTGGAGGAATACGTGGTCGAAGCAAAAAGCGAAAAAAGTGCGGAGGAAAGAGAGAATAAAAGAAGAGAGAGAGAGAGAGCAAGAGGGAAAAGGCGAGAAAATAGAGAAGGTGTTGAGTGGTGGGCCTGCGGGCCGGACAGTACGTGCCTGGGCTACGCTCGCACGATCTACACCGGCATGGCCGCCGAGGCCAGCTGAACTTTTTCTTCTCTCTCTTGCACGACGATCGTTGCTCCCACCCACTTTACCCGTCTTTCTTCCTCCCTTCCTCCTTTCCTGCCTTGTTTCTCTCTCTTTCTCTATCTGTCTTTCTTCCGCTCCCTCGTTCACGCTTCTCCCACTCCTCGTGGCTGTTTCGTCGTTTCGTCTCTTTTTTTCTTCCTTCCATCCGACTCGTTCCAACTCTCTTTCTCCCCCGTTCTTTGCTTAACGCAAGAGAGGAGGACCGTGCGCCACGAATACCCAGGCTCCCCGTGTATGCATTCGCTTGTGTGTGCGCGCAGTTTGCCAGCCATCGCGGGGAAATCGAGCGGAGGCTTGCCATTCGAGAAAATCAGTGAACGCAAGCGAACCCTTTACGCTGGCTGATACTTAACCACGGACACGCGCGTTACATTTATCACCATCAGTGGTGTACGTATCGAGAATTGCGTCGTGCTTATGTGATTCCTAAAAAAAAAAAAAAATCGCGCTCGATCGATCTACACGATCGATTTTCTCGCATAGATCGCGGGAAATTGCTGGAAATACGGAACGGTGGAAGTGTGCACGAAAGAAACAAAACTGTATCGATATCTGGCGGTGACATCGTTCCAATGCAGAGACCTGTTAAGCTGACTGCATCGAAAGATCTATATAATAGATCTCATGACTAAAGAGATATAATAGGAGAAAATCAGTGACAACTGGATCTTAGCGAAACGATCAAATTCTCCCCAACAGTGTCAGTCAGTTTACGGAAGAACAGGGCGACTCGATCGATCGTGACGCACCTGTCGGCATCGTCGTTGTCGGGGTGCTGCTAGCAGTGGCAGAGGCAGAGAGTGTGGTAGTGTCTCGTGTGCCGGTAGGAGGAGACGGAAGAATAACGGAGGGCAGAATAAAGGGCAGGCATCCAGCTCGGTGAAGTTTACGCACGAGGACGTACGCGTGATAGAGAGAGAGAGAGGGGGGGGGAGAGAGAGAGAGAAGAGGAAAAGCACATACGCTTTAAGGAGGAAAAAGCAACGCTCCGAAGAAGAGGAAAGAAGGATGCGCGAGAAGGAGAACGTCGGTGAGGAGGCCCTACTCGTTGTTTTTCCACGACGAGCAGCAGTACTGTTGTTCGAGGTGCGAGCCGCGTGACACGAATGCGAGAGTGCGAGAGAAAGGAGAGCCAGGAACGAGGGCGAGAGAGAGAGAGAGGAAGGAGATCTACCAAAGAGCGAAGGCATATCCGGCCGTGGCATGTGCGCGCGACAAGGACAGAGCGAAGTGGCTATTTCTGTGGAGCATAGGGGGCCGCCCGTATAAAATAAGCAGTGAATGAAGGAGCCTGTTTACTGGCAGACGGCCTACGCGAGATTCAGTCGTCGGCTCTCTTTCTCTCGCGCTCTCTCTCTCTCGGCCGCGCACGCTAATCGTCGTTCTCTCGTGCCTTCTCTCTCCCTGATTTTCGCTCTCGCTCGACCAGCAGCCGTCCCGTAGCGGAAAGAGAAAGGGAAAAAGAAAGAAAGAGAGACGGAGAAGAGCGCGCATCGTTGCCACGAGAGAGAGCCCGTATGTGTTCCCAGTGCGCGAGAAGAGCCCGCAGTGTATTCACCGGTCTTGTCCTTCTGTCTCGCCTCGTCTCGACTCGTCTTGCCTCTCCCTCCTCTTACCTCACCACACCTCGTTCTACCTCTCCTCACCTCGCTTCACCTCATAGCACACCTTAGTACTTGTTCGACTCTCCGCCCTTTGCCTCGCTTTGTCACGGTTTGGCTTCCTCTCCTCGTATTCTCCTCTGCTCTCTCCTCTCCACGTCGTAACCTCGCCTCGCCTCGCCTCGCCTCGCCTCGCCTCACCTCATCTCTCGTCTCGTCTCATTTTGCCTCGTCTCGTCTCCTCTCGGCTTGCCTTACCTCGCATCATCTCGTCTCACTTCGTCTCGCCTTGCCACGACTCGACTCGACTCCACTCGTTTCTCTCATCTCCTCTTCCCGTGCTTGTGTTTTTCTCGACAGAGCTCTTACGCCGGAGCCACCGTGCCGTGTTCACTGCTTTCGTTCCTAACCACGGAAATCTACCGATAAACCGTAGTCTCTACGCGAGTTTCTTGTTCGTCTGTTACGTTTCACTGCACTATACCATTACACCTATAGTATCCGTACTCTGGAGCATGTGTTTACGTGTTGTGACGTGACTAGTGCGAAAGAAGAGAAGTGAAGAGATAGAATATAAGGAGGAAGAGGCAGATAAGAAGAGAGAACGCGACAATATCTTTTTTTCGAAACCTCACGGTGCGCGCAGTCACTGTTGCTCCATCTTTCTTTCTCGTTCTTGTTTCCCCATTCGCTTTCCGAACGCGGACCGCGTGTTGTGTGCTCGCGGATTTCAAAGAAAAAAGAAAAAAAAAGCAAAGGAAGATAGTGAAAGAGAGATTGTGGCGATAAAGGGAGTCACCGGCTCGCGCCTCTAATGAGTTCGTGCTCGAACACGTGCCACGGAGACTATAGCGAAGGATAAAGCTAAAACGACGATTTCGCGGTTCGGTGAAGGATACAGGTGAAACGGAAGTGCCGAAAGTGTGGATACCTTGGACTACGAGCCGCCCCCGGTGCTGCCACCGCGGCGCCCGCCCTGGCCGTTTAACAGCCCGAGCAGCACCGCCTCAAGGTACATCGGGCAGCGCACCACCACAATCGCCGCCACCACGTCCCCGTTGACACCGACGGCGGCTACGACGACTATCACGTCGACGACGCCACTGACGACGACGCTTGTACCGGCGCCGTCCGCCTCCCAAGGCTCAACGACCTCCTCGTCTGCGCGAGTGTCGCCGCAGCCGCCACCCTTGACGCCGCCCCAGTATCCTGCGCCTCCACGGCCCCCTAGTCGAAACGGTGAGTCTGAACTTTCAATTTTTATCCAACATGAATTTACTTTCTACCGTCATTCGATCGTTATTTCTATTACGGGACCATTTTAACCAATCTATTAATCGGAGAAAACGATAAAAGTCGTCACGCTCTCGAGTCGATTCTCTTGGATATAGTATTTACCTTCTTCGTCCCTATTCCTCTATGATTTTAGGTGCCATTTCATTTCGATATAGACACTACGACTGACGTAAATCTGGTTAAGGGGTGAATCAGTTATTCTAGCGCGCCTTTTCTAACGTTGAAAAATATCTTAAGCTCGAGTAAAATATGAAAATGTGCGATTACTTGTTTCAATCCTATGATAAACACTTCCTGATAACGCTAAAAATCCGTTTTATTTGCTAAAATTGGAGCAAGATTGAGATAGAAATATTCGAGGATCGTAGTAGGGTTAACATGCTTAACTCAACCGTTTTCGTTCCTGAACGAATCGTTAATCGAAAGAAATCGATCCTAAAGAAACTCTGTAGGCTGTTGTTGCTCGTTTTTTTCTCGTTGGGGATTCACTCTTGGAACCTAATATAAGGGAGATCTAGTTAAACGAGTCTACCAAAACTTTTATGGTTTCTATGTAATATGTGGTATACTGTACACCATTTAGGGTTATTCCACGTTTGTTTAGGAAATATAACATTCGTAGCTCCGATAGATAGCTTGCTGGTATATGAACTTGTTTCAATACGATCGACAATCGGTAACAAGCGAGGTCGCACGATTTCTTCGTAGCAATTTCGAACGAGCGAGCGTGACTCGCCGCGGATTGAATCACATTACGCTTTCATAGAAGCCAGCCTGAAGGTACGGGCCGAGTAGTGAATGAAATTTACTGGTGTAGAAAGTTCGCGAGAAAGTCGCCGCCACCTTTCCGTTCGTAACGCCCGACACATTTTACATAGCTGTGCTTCCTCTTCGAGCATTCGGTTTCGTGTGCTCGTTGCTTTCCTCCCGTCGATGGGAATGCTGACCTCGTAGGTGGGTCGCGTATGCTCTCATGGAAAGTATTCGCTTATTCTATCTATTAATGCACCGGGTGCTATTCGATCGATTTTCCAATCGTATTTTCTGGTAGCTCAATATCCTTCTCGGGCAAATTTGTATAACGAAATGTCGAAAGGCAGGATAGACGCATTGAGTGACACGTGTAAAATGCTAAAACAAAAATCTGACTTACTTAGAGAAGTAAACATCGGCCTTTATCTCGCGTTATTTATACCGGAGTTGATTCGCATTCGTTAACCTATGTTAACTGAATACCGTTTATCTTCTTTCCTGATTATTATACACCACCCCTACGAACTATGATTTCATATTTTTATTTTATATTCTCCGAACGAATTTAATAAGCGATTTTATTTGTTTCACATATATGCGTGTATGATTTATCAAAGATAGCGCCGATTGAAAACTCGCAGACTGTAATTGAATTAGTCTTATTGCTAGTTTCTTCTCTCTTGGAACGGAATACGATCGGAGTACGAGCGCATGCGCAGTGCCGCGCATTCACACCAACACATAGCCGCGTCATTCGCTTCGAATGGCAATAGGAATGAATGCTACTCGGTTTGACGTACCTGGCGCGCATGCGCCCGCGTGTCTGCGTCAACGTTTCACGTAAGTTTCTCGCGTATAAATACGTATGCCGATTTATCGGGTGCTCAAAGAATCTCGCGTAAAATATTACTAAACACCTTCGGTGAGTCACACTTCCGATTGAATGATTAGTTTTCCAAGAAATTCGGAAAAAGTAATAATCGCGAACAGTAACAATCATTGACGTGTACATTGAAGTCGTGAACCGTGCCCGAGATTAGGTTTGGTACCTGGAAAGGCTCGATCGAACGGCTTAGTCAGAACACTGGGATATAAGATCTGACACGTAACATTTGATATTCGATCGTAGATTAGATATCTCCGATATTCATCGAGTAGATAGTGTAATCTTACTTGGAAATGTGCAGCCGCTAGTAAAACCAACGTTAGATTTACGATTTCATGATTCGATCGAAAGTTCCTCCGTTGAAATCGAAGCGTATTGATCGATTTGAGTTTGATGACGGAAAATCGATGAATAAGTGTCTGTCATCTGTGTAATTTTACTGCAAAGTTTTATTGGACTTGAAATATGTAATATATAGAGATAAAGGTGTGTGCTAGAGACTTTCAGGCCAACTTGTAGAGGCAGTTTACACGGCGACTTGCGAGGCAAGATATCGACACGCTCACGCGCATCGTGACACAGATATACACGTAAACGAATACTCAGACACAGACACGCACACACACATGGTAGTGTCGGTCTGGCATGAATGAAACCGTGATTTCCACGCATGGCGCATAGGTAGCTGACTCGTCTGGCGCTATGGTCGACTCATCGATGAGAAAGATTAATACGCTGTATCTGCGACAGGGATATACAAACTAATTTCGTCTCGTTTTTCTTTCGTTCCGTTTTCATTCAGTTGCTTAAGAATCGATAAGATTTCTCATTCAGGAACTTTTGAATGACAGCTAGTAGATCGTACAGTGTCGTAATAATCTATTTGTAAGTCTGTAGAGTTTCAAACTCGTCGGATATATTTAACTTTTTTTTTTATCGGAAAATAAATTTACGAGTATGTTCACACATACTATCTTTTGTATAGATTTATATTTAAAAAAAGGGCATTGATCAGCGTATTCACCTCTCAATGTCGCCTCTAAATTATTGCCTTGCATCTCTGTGATTAATCGCAACTGGTAAACGAATGTACGAGTGGATCGGTGAAAAATGTATTTTTTTGGCGTTTAGCCATCGTTTCCAACGTTCTCCACGAAGGGCTCTCATTATTCCGCTCGCGTTTGTCATTCCCTCGAAAGGGACAAGACGAAGTCGATGACGCAAAACGCGACGCAGAGCGTGATTTTCCGATATTCTCGAGCCACTGCGTCGCTTGCTGAATAATTCGAAGTACGTTCAAGATACGCGACAAAGATATTCATTATATCTCGAAAATGTTCCCGGTCCTCGGAGAACATTGAAGCTGAAGCTTTGTTAGACCAAGCAACGATTGGTCACAATAAAAATGAAGCAACAAAAAGGGGAGAGGTATCAAACGAATTCTTGGAATTTCCTTTAATTAGCCATGATGTTAAAACATCAGAATTCGATGATGTAAATTGATTAAGAAAAAGCTTATAAATGAGATATTGCATTAATATAACGTTAAACCTTAATGGATTAAGATACCATTAGATCCCAGGAAATTGATACTAAACGATAATTTAATCGAATGTTGATAGAAAATCGAGCGAATTTCGTGATGAAGCTAATGGAAACGCAAGTCCTCTGATTCTTGATATGTTAGTCAACGATGTATTAATATGTACTATGTATATGACATGGTTACGTATACGTCAGAGATCTGGTTTGACATTCGCATTTCAGTGTTTGTGACACACACTGCGTTCACGTTTAATCACATCCTATAGTATCTTTGAACCCAGAACGTACGATTGGTGGAAGGCGCGTTTCGAGCTATCGTTTCTTATGTAATGTGGCGCAACTTCGCAATAAATGCGGTGTGGTAACACTTTGCAAATGCACTTGATGATCTTCGCGCAAAGACGCCACGTCCTTGAGTGACATGTGTCCGGAATAATGAATCGAAGGAATATGAACAAAGTCATAAAAGGAGTGGTTGGCGTTGCACGTCCTCGCGCGTTTGCACGTGCGTCTTTAAACTCATCAACGAGTCATTTAAATTATGCACAGATTTTATCTTTCGTCTTTCGACATCGGATAAAACGTCTTCGTATATCGATCGAAGACGGTACGACGTAGGAGTTTCCTGATCGATGAGAAATTAATTCGACATTGAAATCCTATAGACAACTTCTGGTTTTACATAAGAACAAGAAAAAGTATTTTAAAAAGGAGACTCTATCTATACATACATTCGGGAAGAAAAAGATCCGTCGATGTGTTTTGCACCAGACACGGGTGAGGGGGTCGGGGCATTGTGAAAGTTTCCATTCCAAAGCCACCGTTCCGCGTAACGTTGACGATGTTGCTTGCATTCCACGCGTTTCGACGTCGTTCGTGACGAATCGGCACGTCAACTTCCAAGCGAACTACGCCTGCAAAATTTCCGCAAATGCATTTCCATATAATGGGCACATGATATTTCCATATAGTACCATAACAAATCAAGATCGATTCTAAACGAAGCGTTTATTTCATTAGGCTTTGTTCCAATGTACATACGTGTTGAGCAATATTCATAATATGTTGACGGTCGAGTCAACGTTTTCGATGCAGAGACGCCAAGCCTGTCGGCCTATCCTACTCTTGCAATAGTCTACAATCTAGAGTCATACTCGAATCTTTAACAAAGGGTATGATTCAAACGTTCGAGTCTGATTCAATTCTCCTCTCGATTAATGCTGTCTATCTTGTGTGTATTCTAAATGACATGCTAGCCGAGACAAAAGAGAGGCTTGTTTAGAGATTTTTCAAGAAAATTCTTACAAATCGTTTTGCAATGTAGAAGCATACATTTCTAAAATATCTGGCGAGGTGAAATTTTCCGTATATATACTTCGATTTTGCGAAAGCGCGCATTTCTTCGATTGGAACGCTGAACGTTTGGATCCTTTGCTGAAGTGAGATTCTCTCCTCTCTTCGTAACACAAGAACACCGCCACTATCTTCATGTTTGCTAACCCTGTTATCTCTCGTTCCTCCGTCTTTGATCTCCTTTCCTGCTCTCTCGCATCTCTTTTTCATTTCCTCCTCCTCGCACTTTCTCTCTCTCTCTCTCTCCCTCTCCCTCCCTCCTTCCCTCCCTCCCTCCCTCCCTCCTTCTCGTTGCTACTCTACCCTCCCTGTTCGTCACCGTTTCATTAACTCGCTCCTGCTCGCCTGCTTTTGCACAAGCACTGAACGCAATCTACGATCATCGTTATGTGCTGTCGCGTCATATCCGGTCTAGCTGATCGCTCGCCTTCTCCCCGTTCGTTGTTCTTATTGCTCCTCTTTTCGGCCTTCTCGATGGGTCGCTGGTTCTCCGGACCGATCTACATGTCTGTTTCTTCCGACGAGCATTCGATTCTTTCTCTTCTTTAACACCATAGCTACAAACTTTTTTAATTTAATAATTTAGTTAGACTCCTCCCTGAATATGTTATAGTTAATTAAAATCAAAGTAGAGTATATAAAGTATATAAGTATGTGTAGCAGTATTTCTATCTTAATAAGAGAAAATATTGATATCATTAAGAACACTTGCAGGTTTTTGGTAATCACAAAAATAAAAGATCTGATACCGGTGTTGTCGATTGGTTTGGTGGTTCTAGTATTTAGGTGATTTATGAAACTCGTTGCATTGCAGAGTACTCTGAACGAATCTTCAAAATATGTGTTTAGTTGAATGAAGTTGCTATGAAATTGTTGTCTCAGCTGATTCAGTATGCTTCGGTATGCTTGGACTCGACGTTTCTGAAATTACCAAAACAACGACCTATTGTGGTAGATTAAAAAGCACACTAGGTGGAATTTCATGCATAATTTCCTTTGATAATAGCTTTGTAAATAGCAACAATTGATCTCGTTATATTAACCACCTTCTTATGATTCTTATTGTAGCAAATAATGTCCAATTGTATAAATAATGGCTTATTGTAGTAAAATAATGCCTAAACTGATATTCAGAACAACGTTCCCATCGTATTCGTTGTTGGTGAAGGTCTCCTGCTTTCTCCATCAGTGTATCGAAAATTATAGTAGCCGCAGTGGATTTAAGGGGGAGGACTGATGTAGTTTACTGCCACGAAGGTATCGTGTGTCGCGATCAGCTCGCCGAGATTGACCGGAAGTCGCAGGGACGAACACACGAGGCAGGCTGTTTAATTGGCGACTAGAGTATTCGATTCGGTTCAGGGTTCAACGAATTGGCCTCTCGGCGAATTAATTTATTGTCACTGTCACGGGGCCAACGTTATGATACACGGATGCATGGACTTTTATTGCGACCACGAATTATACGCGCATAAACCGACCGTAAATGATCGGTTACATAATACCGCCATAAAATGACATTTACAGCTCGTCAATTTCTACCTATGTTACCGATTTCTACTTCATACGAGTATTATTCGCATTCACTACGTGTATCGTATAAATATGCGTGTATGTGTAAGCTTGTTAAGTTAGGGCGTGATTACCACGCTGCATTACGATCCTTCCCTGGTATAGGTGTTTAAAATTCATTAAGTAAATCCATCGAGTAAATATAAAGTTTGTGGATAATGTAATAGGATTGTATCGTGCTAACTATGTTACTACCCCTTCAATTTTCAGTTATTAGACTGCATTTATTTATTCATTTTTATGGTTTATTGATTACTAACTAACGATAAAAATCTCTGTTTAAGTATTCTATTTGCATTTAATTACATTTAATTCGTGGAATTGGAAAGATGCAAGTGTGTACAAAATACAGATGACATGAAGAAGTATGTAAAATATCCGAAGCAAATATCCAAATTCCGTTATTATGATTGAAACAGATCTTTATTTAGATTTCATTTTCGTTATTAAATATTCTAAAAATCATTATTGTTAAATTATTTTGTTATATTACGTATATTCGGTACATTTTCTTATCTTTAGATTTCTATTCGATTGCCATAAATATATAAACGAGTTTTATACGATACGTGTCTCATTATCGTTCGATCGGATCGACGATAATCCTCGCATTCGTATTTCGGACTTCAAACATTTGGGAAGAAGTCCGAGTTTCGAAAGAGTTTTTCCATGGTTTGCACTCCTCTCCATCGGTCTGATCCAAATGGTCGCGCTCCTCTATCGTGTGGAACGACGTGCCCTTATCTCGAAGATGCTTTTACGAATTAGCACGATAAAGGCAGACCATTATGACAGCCGTGTACAAGCCGGAGTCGAGATGCGCTGTCGAGTCACAGTTAAGAAGCAAGCATTTCAGTTTGCCCGTATTTTTTCTCTTTCCTCTTCATCCTCGAACATACAGGTAAATTAAACGTTAAAGACAAGGAAAATGAAAATCTTTTCATACTACTTTGTATGTTCTTTCTTTACAACTATGTTCAATTAGATAAACACGAGAGTTATCGTATTTCCGTAAGCTTCGTTTCAATTATTACTCTATTCGATACGACTTGATGTCGAGTAATTTGACTAATAACGAGGAGGATAGAAAGGGTAAATAGATCGTTCGAAAAATTCATAACACTGCTGAAAATTTAATGTAATATTTTGTTACATGTTTGACGAGATTTCAGTTCAATAAAATGATCACAGAAAACTTTGTATCATCTTTGTTCTTCTTCATACAGTTTAACACACGTAATCAGTATTTCTTAACAGTCTGTATAATATAACTTCACTTGAAAGGTAAAAGACACAGGGAACTTGAAATGTTTCAACAAATATTAAAGAACGCCGGATAGGACATCTTAAAAGAAGTAGTTTCAAACTATTTGAAATGATCGTGGGGTAACTTGACTGGTTTGTATGAAATTCTACTTCGACGAAGCAACAAGTGTTCATCTCGAATGCCTATAAAATTCTAACGCGGCAGATTAAAGCACAGCCAGTTTCTAAAACTGGACATCGCAAAATATTTAGGGCGATCTATTTCACTTTACGAGTTATTATTAGTTGCTTGAAAATTCATCCTCCCGAAATAAATGGTCATCCTTTCTCTCTCTCTTTCTCTCTCTCTCTTTCCCTCTCCCTCTCCCTCTCTCTGCTCATCCGCGTCTCTCCCTTTCACCGTTTTATGTGGCTAGGTCTCGCTCCTACGCCCGACTGTTCTTTGACTTTTCTCTTCGGCCGTCCTTGAAAGGAAGGGAACGTTGACCCTCACGAGAACGTCCATCTGTCCGTCCACCGGTCTGTTCGTACGTACGTTCGTCCGAACGTGGTTTCATTCAGAATGCGATGCCAACAAGATCGACGTTGATATATACTGGATGAGGAATGATGTTGCAGAACAGGGAACAACACCAACATTGTTGAACCACTGTCTTTGCTCTTTTTTTCCTCTGATCCTTCTCGTGCCGTGCACCGTTCCCTAGGTAACTTCGTCGACTACGTGGACGTCACCGTGACACGAATAATCTCCACACCGGTCGGGAAAACATTCGATTCGATATTAATCTGCTATCGATAATACAGTCACAGTAAGCCAGTGCTAGCTGTCATCCTAGATACATGGGTCCACGTAATCGAAACGATCGCTTGATCGCTTGTTCGATTCTTCTGCTACCTTGTTTCTATATTTTCTTTGGCTCGTTCGGAATAGCAATTTGCTATTTGCGTTGTGGAAATCGTGTAGAATCTCGCTAGAGTATTTGATAGTACAGATCAGGAAGTAACACAGTATAGATATTCTATTTTTCAATATCATTTAGCGAAATTTCGTCGATCAAGTTACAAGTTATCAAGTTGATAAATACCTCAGCGTAATATACAGTAAGGAAAAAGGTAACATTTTATGAATTATAAACTATTTATAGAATTTTAAGTAAGAAATCTGCAAGCTGAAGCTTGCAATTTGTAAGTTTAATTATACTATTAACTGATAAATTACATCTTGTTCGCGAATGTTTATGGAGAACTCAAAGCTGCAAAGATGCACACAATTCGTATATCTAACGTAATCTATAAAATTCACAAAGCGCGGAGCCATTTCTAATACCTAATAAATGAAACGATACTGTACCCAAGTTCTTAGTTATATTTATAAAAGTATGATCTTGCTCAAATAGCTGAAGTTCATCGATGAGACACAGTAGTTTCACGCAATTCAAAGTTCTCATCGTTTGGGTATGAAAGATTTCGAGGACTCGAGCAACGAGATTCGTCGAAGGAAGAGCGATGTTACTTACGATTTTGCGTAACAAACGCTTCGGTATTTGACAGAAACGATAACAAGATCCGCGATGCAGCCGAGCGCTGGCTCCCTTAACGAGAGGAATTCCTGCCGGTTGGATAAATATCGAGAGACGCATGTAGGCCGCGGCAATATGTTTACATACGTAAAACAGAGGTTTCCGGCGGAGTCAGGAGTCCGCGCGTATACACAATGCTTGCGTCGAAAATAGTTTTTCAACATACACGAGAGTCGGCAGTTTCACGACATGTGGTGGAGTGTGGGTCGCCACTGCGTGGGCTTGTATTTATATACATATATACAATATATACGTAAACTTACGTATGTACGTGACTGCGTATTTGATATCCGGATTTCTCTTTCACCCTGTTGGGTAATCAGCCAGTCGTTTTCATCGAAAAATATTTAGCGTCTTCCTGGCATTTTTCACACGCACAAACGTTCGTCATATTTCCTTTCCGTTATTAATATCGTATTTCGTTCGACCAGCCGTTGATATTCATCGTTTGACTCTTCTTAAGGGACGTTGTTAACCCTTTCAGGCTTATATACGATATTGCATTTAAACAAGTTATAAGCTAACTAACATTGGTTCGTTGCATTTTCTCTATAAAAACGCTATGAAATGTATGTTCTTGTTATTAATAAATCGACAAAAAGACAATTTACCTCTCAGTTTAAAAAACACTCGATTCTGAAAGAGTCGAGACTGGCTTCTTAATAAAAATTTATCCACAAGTTCTCTTTAAAAATCGCCGAAATTTTCAAACATTGTAACCAATCTTACCGATCTTTGCGGCAAGAAGAGTCTTCCATGTACAATAAAAAATTTCATAATTATCAATCAGACCAGAATTTTCTGATGACAATATTTGCTATCAAACTACCTATCAAACAATCGAAACGAGACAGAAAATCGAAGGGAACATCGGCAAGCAGTCGGCAAACGAGCGAGGCGGTATAAAATGGTGGTCGAAGACGCGAGTCCACAAACGGACGCACAACCAGAATTCCCAACTGGCGAGTGATTTCACGTAACGCGAATGTGGTAATACCGGCTATAAATTTCCATTCCGCGAGCCGTGCAATTACGCTGGAATCGCTAACGAACTTTTCTCGGAGTTGACTTGGAGATGTAGATGCGTGCGTAACGTGGCGCGGGTGAGAGAATCGTGGCACGACGACGACGACGACGACGACGACGACGACGACGACGACGGCGACGACGACGACGACGACGACGACGACGACGACGACGACGACGACGACGACGACGACGACGACGACGACAACGACGACGACGACGACGACGACGACAACGACGACGACGACGACAACGACGACGACGACGACGACGACAACGACGACGGCGATGGCGAGTGGGTGGTTGGGTGAAGATCCCGGCCATATGGTGTCCACATTCCATTTCTCGTGAGCAGGCGATAGCTGCGTGTTTGCTCTCTCCTTTTGCCGACAACCAGAGAACCTCCCGCTTCGCGAACATCTCTAATTCTACGTCTTCGATGGAAAAAGCATCTGTGCTTTCGCGTTAATCTCCTTTTCTCTTCATTTCCATCGATTCTTTAGAAACAATTCAATTACAATGACTCACGAAAGTATTTCTATCTTTAGTAGTAGTAGTAGTAGTAATAGTAGTAGTAGTAGTAGTAGTAGTAGTAGTAGTAGTAGTAGTAGTAGTAGTAGTAGTAGTAGTAGTAGTAGTATGAATAGGCATACTAGATTATTTGGAAAATTTGATAAAGTTTGATTAGCGATAATTAAGAAAGATTTAGCTGGAATTATATATTGTTCGATAGAAATTTAAGATCGAAACGCTATGAATATTTCGATATAATCCGATATTATGCATGGAATACAAAACGTGTTGGAATTTCGTTGGTACTGTAATGAAATAAGACTGTCATGCTTGTATTGGTAAAGTTTGAAACCAATTTAAAAATGTACATAAAAATTAGAAGATATTTTGTTAAAATATCTGGCAGATAAGAAAAGTATCTAAACAATAAATTGCTATTTATGTTCATAAGTTTTAACACCTAGTGAAACCATCTCTATCGATCTTATACGTTTAAGATGAGTGTTCATGCTGTACACTAATTTTTTACTAAATACACGTTTATAGTAAATACATATTGAGTAACTTGCGCATTAGATTAGTTTCAAATTTTCCCAACACGACCATGACAGTCTTGTCTCGTTACAGTACCAATGAAATTCTAAAATGTTGCGTGTATAATGTACACGCTGTACACATGAAAGTTTACTATGGTAAGCGTCGACGATATTTCCATAAACTTACTCTATATCCTCGATATTTAGCTGTTAAACGCTTCCATATTATAAAACCAATTCTCTCGTCGATGGACTTTTAATCGAATTTCTGATACCGCAGGATCGATTACTATGTATTATTCGGTTGACAATTCAAAGGAAACAGCGTGAATAAACTTTACGACATACTCGATACCCAAATAATGATCCATTAACTTTGGCAATCGTAAATGACTATTCACATCGCTCGATGAGTGATAAATTCCAGTCGGACATTAAATTCGTCGTACGTATATTACGCAGAGATATACTAATAATCTTAGCAGCTTTCTAATATCAGCTATAATTAGCAGCTATCTAATCGACGAGCCAAGAGGATCCTAAAATTAAAGGAAATACCGGAAGGTTATGCAAATGAGAATGAAAGAAACGATAATAATTTAACACTCGGTAGCGGGAAGCTCTTTGGCGAGCAGATGATTGATTATCTTCCTCCAGCTATCGGAGGTACTCGTAAGTTAATCACCATCGTAAATCATGTAAGCTGGTGCTTTTTCTACACACGATACCTTCCCTGAATGATTTTATTGCGCTTTAAATTTGAAACCGATGCCGGATAAAGGTAACAGACCGAGGCTGGTGTTGCAGGTATATATACCCTGTGCCCCGGAGGGAATAGGTAACGCAAGGTGGCAGAAAAGCAAAGGACGGAAAGAAGGGATCGTAGCGATCCATTGTCTTCCCTTCTTAGCCTCCCTCTTCTCCTTCCTCCCCCTTCTCATCTCTTCTCTTCCTTTTCACATCGTTCGTTGGCTTTGTAAGAAAATGACTCGTTTCTCAGGTTCCTCGAAATTTCTTTCTGTAACGCAGTGTCGCCGTAAACGATCCCTGGTTTTATATACCTCTCGCAGAGGACAGGTCTTTGCACACAGAAACCTATTACGAATCGCGTTACAACGACCGCCGTTAATAAAAGTCGATTGTTTCATTCATTAGGATCCTGTTATTCTTTGCTCCGTTGATAACTCACTTTGGAACCGTATAAAAGTGCATACAACTGTTGCTTGTTTCGAGTTGTTTTCTTATCTAGAAATTATTTATTACGAGGATTTTGCTTTGCTAGGATTGAAAAATCGATTGGGACGATCACAAAAGTCGATAAGAATTGACGAAATCGAAATACTTGTCTCGAAGTAAGATTTTTCTTATTGTCAATCTATTAGAGAATTATCTGAGTCGTTCGAAAGTCACACTGGTTCCGTCTATAAATGGAACAGTAGAGAAAATTACAGCTTTTATGTTACAGCTTTTTAAAATTTACCTTGGAATTTATTATTATCATCTATGTCATCTTCTTGCTACAAACGAATTTATGCGAGCGAGTCATTTGTTCTTTAGATAAATGAACTTGTAGATGTAAGTGATTTGTTTCTTAGACGTACAAACGTACGGAAATAAATCACGCGAGAATTAAAAGTTCATCGTGCACAACGAAATTAAGAAACTGAGAATAGATAGAGTTGGCCAGGGCTTGTTACGGTGATTCTATATTTTGAAAACTATAAGGTCAATGATTAAATGATAAGAGCCAATAAAGAGAAAAAGAGAAAATCTATATCAACTGGAAAAGTTTGTTTCAAAGTAAAATACGTATTTATAGTTGGAAAAGAAGCGTAACAATGCTAAGATCGTAGAAAGACATCATTCGAGTTTCTTCGAATTGGAAAAAGGAAAGTCTACAGAGTTTTTAGAACAAAGTATCTCGCGTAGGTTTCAGGGGAAACCGGATACATCTGTCTCTGTAAACGGGGCTGGTTCCTCGTCGTCGAAACCTTCGTCAGAGTCCCGTCGTATTTTCAGGCTATTTCCTTTCGTAATCAATTTCGAAAGTGTTGTTGGACGCTCCCGTGGGCAAAGATCGGAGATAATCGAGTGGGAATGCCACCAGGGGGAATAAATAATCGGATACAGCGAGTTTGCCGGGCGACGCTTAAAAATATGCCAGCACTGAATCGCGGAGAGATGCTCTGGTGCATCTTGAATATACGAGTGTGTATGCACGCGGGCATGCATGCACGTTGCGTGGGTGCAGTCTGAAGGATATCCGGTGTCGCTCTCGCTCGTTCCTTTCTCTCTCTCTCTCTCTCTCTCTCTTCCTATCTCTCCTTATTTCACCATTATACCATTTCATCGTTTGCTCTTGTTCAAAATTTCGTTTCGCTTTAATCGAAATTAATTTGTTTCGCTAATTATGTCGCTCTCAATTGTTAATTCCAAAAATTTGCTATTTCACAGCGAAACGGATTTTATTGAGGTCGGTAGCTTATGGATAACGATCCATCGTTTGTGAAATTAGATTATGAATTTGTATGCATTTATTCATTAAAAATTTATGTAAATTTATTTATTTATTTCATTTATAGCATATTTCTATGCAAAATTCATACAATATTATATAATATATATATACTATGCATTAATTATTTATTATATATATAATATTGTTCTATCTCATAATATTATTATTAATATAATAACATGTATTTATATATTATATAATATGGATATCTTATATTATGCAAAGATACATAAAATATCAAAAGTAGAGGAGGTAGCTTACTCGTTACAGTGTTTGGTGAATGAAATCTCTATTTAGATTCTATTTCTTTAGTTTATAAACACGAATACTACATTTTCTTATGTATTACGAAGGAGAAGTTTTAGAATTCGGTTCGTTGTCAATCAATAATGAAAACGTGATGAAAACTGCCTTTATTCTCGCTTTCAAGGTAAATATGTATTTCCTCATTTCCTTTAAAATTGTAAAGACGGCATTAAAATATTGCCATCTTCATAATTATGGCTCCTATTTTCAAAAGATTTACATCTTTCAACTTAACATATTTTCGTTTTCAATTATATCGCAATAAAATTCTTCCGTCTAATCACGGAATGATATTGAAATCAGGGAATTAAGAAAAATATAATTTTCCCTCCGTAGTCGTCAAATGTGAGTTTGCATAAATATCCGCAGTCTACAAATTACATACACATGTATTATATTGCTCTCGCTTATTACACCAATAAATTTGCTAGCTATCAGCAGAACAAACTTTACGAGAGCTGTCGTCCTAAAGAAAAAAAAAAAGAAAAAAAAGAAATAATAGTATAATTAGAAGAAACTTTGGAAAGTAAAGAATCATGAGGGTATTTTAACTAGGTTCCTTTTGAATCGCGCGTATATTTATTGCTCGCGAATCGGGAACGAGTCGAGCGCGAAATTAAAATTTAATAATCCGGCAAAGCTGTCGTCGATAGGAATTTATAGCGACGGTCGATTTATGGGCGATTCGTTATACGAGATTTATGAGCGTATTAAAGTACTATATAACGATTAATTCCTGCGTTAGCAAGAAGGTTGCGCGCAGTCTGCTCTGCGCGGCTACTTTGCATGCAAAGTCAAAACAGCTTCCGACGACCGACGACCAGCTTCTCCGCTCGCTCGCTCGAAGGGAAGTTGAACAGAGGCCGGCAAACATCTGTCGTAACGTCTTCGCTGCATGGGGCGCGCGTTCCCTGTCAGTTATGACAAAAAGCTGCAACATCCTGGAAAACGGCGGTGCTTCTTTATTTCCTTATTGTTCCTGCTGTTTGTTATTTCGCTGTCGCCTTAAACTACGTGGCGCTCTGTTTCCCTTCTCGTGGAACTTGCAAGATTGATTTTTCATTGTGAACGATACTTCAATCGCGATAAAATGTGTGACGTTAGTTTAACGCTAGTTAAAAGCTACTGGTTTTTAATGTGTATTTAAATGTACGACATATGGTCAAATGGAATTAAAGAAATACGGCGAAAATAATTAAGTACGTATTATCCTTAGGCTAAGAACGTTTATGTAAATTTGTACTTATACTAGTAAGATTCCAAAAACGAATTCCAAATAAATATTCCTTACAGTCGTTAAATATTGTAATGTACGATTTCCTTTTGATATTTTATATAATTTTTTACATATATTCTGTGCTTCCTTGGACCTTCAAATTTTCTAGAAATCTTTAAAAATCCATAACATAGTAATTATGTTTCTATCTCAATTACCAAACACACTTGCATGTAAATGTGTTTGGTAATTGGAAAACTAAAACGGTTCGACATCAGTCGTTTTAATTGATTTTGCACATCTATTGTCAACATTACGTGACTCTTTTATCGGAAGGAAGCGATGAGTCGTAAGAATAACAAAAAAAAGTCGAATATTACTCCTTCAAATGTTTCCCGACTTATTGCCCAGGTCTTCGAATGGAAAGTTAGGAAAAACAGGTGGAAAAATCCAGGTAGCTAACTAATAGGATTGGAATGTTCCGTCTTTTTTCCAACTCGAACAATACTGCGAATCTCCCAACTTTTCTCTTTAGATCGAGGGAAATATTTAGAATTCGCACATTTTATGTTAGGAATCGTATTGAGAAAGGTTGCAAAGTTTTCGAAATATTTTCATCAGAATCGTGGAAGGCTATCTAGAGTTCCATAGCAAAAGGAGCAACGTTTTCACGATGAGCTCGAGCTTCTTTTGTAGGAGAATATTACCTGGAAACGCGTCGCAAACCCTCACGCTACCATCGCTGCAAACGGAAGGCGTTTCGCTTTCTGTTTTCAGTGAATCGAAAGGACATCGAACTGAGAAGTTCTCGGTACTAAGGGGGTGTCTCTGGAATTAATTTACTATTTCGAGTAACTTGTTTCGCAACGGTTCGCAGAAGGAAAGATTTTATTTCAATATTAAGTTTAACCTTAGATCTATCTATCTTTAATATATATATATATATATATATATTTACATAGTTAATTTAATATGGATACTATAAATTGTTCTTTTTATTGAGACAGTCGGAATTTCCATACACGCAAAGATTACTTTACAGTACGTTGTATTATTTCATATTAGATTATATTATATATTGTCAAATAAATTACGATTAGAATATATTACATTCTTATAGTATCAGGTTACAACTTTCAACGAATAAGTAAAACTACGTATAATAGGTTAATGTTTGCGTGTAATTTTGGTAATTATAAAAACAAAGTATCTAATATCGCGCATCTCGATTGGTTCGGTAGTTTTAGCGTATATAGTTCTCCTTTTCGGGAACTGTCAAAGATTTTAAGAAAATCGAATCTTTCTTCCGCGATACAGAACTCATGCGTTTAATCAGTTCTTCCGAAATACAGATTGTTTTGTTTGGGATGTAATGTACGCCCGATGTTAGATAACTCGTCCAAGTTACGACCTCTAGAAAAAGACACGCAACCGATAAGAATCGATCGGTGGCTGTTACGGCCGCTTCGTTAACCACGACCGTATCCGGGAGCGTGGAATGTTTTTCAGTCTGGTCTCGGTGGCAATAAATAACATCCGCTAGGTTTGTTACACTTCCCAGAACCTTGACTTTCCCAAGGACTAGAATTTCGGTTTAAAAGATAGCACATACAGACACGGCAGCTTTGTCGACCATTATAGCGCGACGAGTTGCTTGAATCGCGCGATCTTGACACACCAAGAGAAGCAGAATTCTCATTAAAATAACTTGACAGTGCGGCTCTAATTTTGTCGGCCGTTGTGAACGGATGCACCGTGCCACGGCCCGTTGAAAGAAAAATATTTTGGATCATCGTCAACTCCGCGCTCTCCGTGTCTTAACTTTTACCTCCCTTCTCCCATGCTACGCGTTTCGAGATTTACACCACGCGAAAAACGAACGAGCCAAACTGCTCTGTTTGCATCTCTGTGTCTTGTGGTTGGAATTCATACGGAGCTCTTTTATGAGCCATTGTGTAATTGGCTTCGCTAGTGGCACGCGAGTCTGCCTCCTCGAAATCGGAAACGCTTGAAATAAACTGGCTGCTTTGACGCTCGCTAACTTGCTGCTACCCATTGCACGCCTTTCATTCCCCAGAGAGTTTTCTTCATCGTCGACCATCGTTAGTCGACCATGCACGTTTCTTCGTTATTGACGTAGCAACTTAAGCAAATAGCAGCAATGCAGGCGAATTGTGGCTACTTTCGCCTGTTCTACATGTTTGGATGTTTCGAATTGTGAACGATTATGTATGTGTAGTTATTTAGTTGTAGAGAGCTCAGCTTTATAAATAGGCGCGGTCGATATTATTTTGATAGTGGAAAATAATTTAAAAATTTTGAGATCTATGGGGCTTTGGTGCGATGGCTCGTGGTTAATGGTAGGGACGCGGATCGGAATTTATTTTATATAGAAATTTCTTGGTGCACAGAGATGTTTGCTCGGAGGCGAGCCAAGCCCTCGTCAAAGTTTACTTGGCTGTTCGCTTGCTCGCTGTTCGCCTGCTTCGTTTAACGTTCCTGCGCGCTTGTCTTTCTACGCTTCAGTAACGTATCGTCGAATTCACAGAACCCTGAAGAAATTCTCTTCGAGTTAGCGCAATAAATCAGAATGACATCTAAACATCCTCTCCTTTAACTTTTAAATGCAACATTTTTTCACTCACTTGATCGTAATATCGTTCTCCTATATTATTGAAAGTTCTTGGTAAAGGTCCGCTAGCGAGTTGTATCGTCAGCGTGCTTCGGTAAACGATAAGCTCGCAATATCGCGTGTAGTTTAGAGTCGTATCGTTGTCGAGCCGACACTCGAGATACACCAAAGAAACATTACACTTCGAACACGATATCTTTATCTGCGCTATTTAGTTTTCGTGCGGCACTGCAAGGACCGCGACCCGGAAATACGTTGTTACGCAACTAGGATATACGTTGACACACGATCGGCAAATCTACGTTGCCGATAAATAATACTCGCTGCAATTTGTTGAAAGATAGCGCGAATGTGTCGCTCCCGAATCATTTCCCATTCTATATGTCTATCCGCATTTGAAAATCCTTTTCAGTCTCTCAGGCTCTGTACTGAGATTATGAAATCACGTAACTTGATCAAATGTAGAGAAAAAATTTGCGTCTCTTAAGATGCATTTTAGGAACCTTTGCTAGGTTAATATATTCATACCTTAGATACTTGATTATAATAAAACAAACATTTTTACTTCGGTTTTCTCATCATGGAAGAATATATTCATACTTTGAGTCTGACTATAAAAAAGAGAAGACCCCGCATGAAATTTCGAGTGATTTTCGAATAAGATTTCTAATTTACGCGCGATGCGCGTAACCAGGCGAATTTGTAGTTACGCTATTGGTATCTGTCGTGCGGATGTGTGTCGTTGGTGGGGAGGCACGAGTGAGTAGGAGCGACGTGACTAGTTGCGCGACTGAGTGAACGAACCAGAACTAGAAGGAGGATGGCCAGACAAGGATGGAGAAGGAAAAGGGGCAAGACGGTTGCGCACGAGAAGGAGAGAACGAGAGTGGCTGATAGAATGAAAAGAGACGAGAAACGAGTGGAAAGTACACGGGCAGCGGGAAGGACAGAGAGGAGATGAATGAACGTGCGTACGCGGCAGAAAGAGAGAGAGACGCGACAACGACGGTTGGCGCGGCACTGTGAGATAGAGCGAGACAGATGTTCGAATGAATGAACAGTGCAGGACGAGGATAGAATTAATGAGTGGGATAAATATAGAAGCGTGTAACGCGTCAGAACGAGACGGCCTATCTCTTCCTCTTCTTCCGTTTTCTATCTGCGCCCTCTCTCATCTGTTCATGTTCGACTCGTTCGGTCGGTTGGTCGCTCGACTTACTCCTTCAACTTCTTCTCTCTGTTTCGCGTGTCAACGTGATCGAACGCAGTAAACGAGCCTCCGATACAATCGAACCAAATGAAACGAAAGGATTCTTCCTTGTACCAGAGTCTATTCTTACGCGCATAGTTGAATCAACGCTATAGCGGCGACATGTTAGAACGATTTATCGATAGTATAGTACACTGGGAATTCATTCAGCCATGATACTCGTTCGATGAATATCGTCGATAGTCTTTCAACCTCCGACGCTTGATTCGTGGTTATTTTAATGGATAGGACAATAGCTTCTTTTTTCTTTTTTTTAAACTAGATTTTGATTCTAGGATTAGACAGGACGAGTTAAAGATTACCAGGCAAGCAATTTGTTTTCTGGTTTTCCATGCATTTTCTACGATCAAATTATAATTATCTGTCGTTCGCCTATGGTTACAGTAAACCGTTCAACTTTTACAAATAACTGATTTCTTTATCAACAGAACAGAATATCAAAGCGAGGTACGAAGTGGTTCACGATACGTTCTTCTATGAAAAGTATCATTAACGGTATTATTTTATGTAGACGCTCTTATCGATTGTCTTTCGATCGATGTAAATACCAATAATGACTTTCAGGCCGATTCTAACGGAACGTCCGTGACCATTTATCGCCACAAATGATTAATATTAATGAGAACAATGTTAGAGATAATGGGACCGATACCGTAAATGTTAAGCGAAAGATTGAAATAGGATTGGTAGGTACATTGTCAGGTGTTTAAAGAAACACCTCGAAAGATGCAGTCCGGTTATTTAATAAGCCTTAGACGTTCTTCCGAGTCGAAAATTATTCGAACGGTAACGGTGCTTGTTCGTTCTTTCTATTTACTATATATGGTATATTCCTCGATAATAGCTGCGATCGAATGAAATTTGCTGCCTCTGTCGTGTGAAACGCGCAAAAGTCAATTGGAAATGCGCGAGAAGAAAAAAAGGTAAAAGAAGTGAGAAGGAAAAAAAAACGGTGCAGGATGACGGTGAACGTGTAAAGTGACGCGGCTAGAATCCTTTATCCGGTGTGACCGGAGACTCTTTGGTGTCGAGTAAACGTCCGAGAGAGGTACGCTTTAAATTCGATCGATAACACGCGGAACGGCACATCGAACCCCCGGTGCGGTGATCGGACAAAAAAATTTCCCACAGCGTGGAAGGAGGCGTGTACAACGTGTAGAGAGCACGTTTGACAGGGACGAAAAAAAAAAAATCACCGCGCAAGCATTTGCCACCTCCAGCGTGGCGACCGACGACCGTCACTGTCGCCGCGCCGACGCTGTCGGTGGTATACACGGTGACGACATAGGTAATGTTTTCATTCAATCTAAAGCTTCAATGATAGCTTCCGCCCATTCATAAAAAGCTTCGTGTTGCGAACGAGTCGTTGGCCACGATATCGCCAGATGGCATACCGTGCACGGAACTCCACCGGCCCTCGTTTCTCTCTCTCGCATACTCTGCCAACCTCTGCTCTATGTCGCTCTTTCGAACACACCGTTCCTCTCTACTTCTGTCCCCTCTGTTCCCCTCGCCCGCTTGTCGCCATTCATGGCTTCCTTCCTTCTCCTTTCCTGCTTTCCCTCTTCTCCATCCGTTTCGTTCTATTGCCTCTCGTTCTACTGCTCGTACCCTGCTCACCGCTCTGTCGTCGTTCCCACTCTGCCCTCTCTCTTTCTCATCCGTCGTTCGTCTGACTCGCCTGTCGCCCCTCCGCGCGAACCTCTTACACTGCGCCCAATCGCTAACGCGCTCCCCCTTCCCCTTCATCGCTAGCTAGCCAGCTCGACTCACTCACGGCAAGCTCATTGTCAGTCGTCCGCCAGCAGTTGTCGTGTTTGTTTCGTATTATGACGTTTCACCGTTTCTTTCTCGCCTCCGTGTCAACCGTCATCCATTCATATCCTAGTCTCGTGTCACGAACGAACACTTCCGTAAGCTGCTTCTATCGAGTCTCTGTCGAGACAAACGCCGGACTATAAACGATATAATCGCAGATATCCACGCGGATTTAAATGTTCCTTTTCATCCATGAAACTCGAGAAAAAGTTGGAAATAGTACAGGTGAAACTTGATCTTTTCCGTGCAAAAGTAAATCGTCGTCGTCGTCGTCGTTGAGTGAAAGGCGTTTGACAGAAATATTAAATAAGATCGAATAGGGAGCTCTCTGAGTATTCGTTCAAATTCGTTGACGCTTGTGACATGTGCCTCGTTCTCGGCGCTAAACGCCGCCGACAGGGAGGCTCGTGGTGCAGATATTAAACAAGCGGCAAACGAGAGCAGTATGACGTGACCGATGAGAGGGTGACAAGCTGACGTCGTCCGGTGGAATTCGAGGACATTCCTAGATCCGCTCGAATCGCTGTTCCGTTGGTGTCGTGTCCTGTCGGTGCGCGTGCGTCGCCGTGATCAGCAGACACGCCTCCGAAGGATTCCATCGGCCCCGGCGTGGGCGAGCCCACGTTCTTTTCTGGATTTTCGCTAGTCCCATGAATTTTCAGTAAGTCGACAAGGCCAATTTCTTCATTTCCACGCATCTCCATTTTCCATTCTTAGTCGATTTTTTAAACGACTGCCAGGATGTAGAAGAAAATGGTTACGGTTACGAGGGCTAATACCGGTATTAATAATACACAATTTTTTTTTAGACATTTTTCACATATACCGTACTATATTTTTCTATCGTTAATGGATATCTTAAGTTAGACTAAAGAATTGTACGTGTGATTTTTCCTCTCCATCTCGTGTGAAACGTTAAAATGTTTTATATATAAATCTCAGTTCAGTTCGAATGGTACGATAAAAATAGGTAGGTGTAATAATTTATTTTATCTGAGACACGTATATATAGTTTTGAGTAATTGCGTGATCAAAGAATTGTAATCCCGTTATTTTAACAGGTTTGGCAGTTGTAGCGTTAAACGAAGGAAAAATTATTTGTATAAAGTAAACGTTTATATATTTCGTCTACGATTTACGAGTTATGAAAATTGGATTTAAAATTATTTATGTATTTAAAATTATTTATGTATTTAAAATTATTTTGTAGCACAGGATCGTTGGAAGAATTTGCCGTTTAATAGGTATACGCATACGCGACACCGCGCTGACCGCAGCACCAGATAATTTTATTGAACGGAAATACGTACGTGGCGAGGAAGCATGTCCGATCTTATCGCGGACATTTCCGGCGCGTTATTGAAACATATCTGGACCGGAACGTCGTTTAAAAATTGCGTTTCTTTACGAATGACAGTTACACGAATCTTATTCCTAACATCCTGTCAAAGATACAAACGTTTCGCAAAACTTAAATTGTACCGTTTAATTCTAGAGCTACGAAAGTGAGATTTTTTGTTTATGTTATTACGGTAAACATATAGGAATTTCTTTAAAAAAAGATGAATAAGCATTAAATTTCGCTACAATGGGAAGGTAATTGCACATTTTACATGTATATTTTATATAATTTTATAATCGATATTATAATTTAAAATTATAATTATTCGTACATAATATACCTAGGCACTCGTTCAAGAATCGTAATTCTAGCGTTAAGGAAACTTTAAAACAATAGCAAACATTTCGTAGTTCAACAATCCTCGATGTATCATTGTTCAACAAAACTTATTTTCTTTTTTCCGTACCAACTATTTTGACACGTAACATTACAAATCGCAAAACATTACAAGGATTATTCGTATCTTCGTTTTCGAATTATCTCACCGTACGTGGCATTCTATTTACAAATAACTCCAATTATAATTATCGTTTTGCACGCGACAGAACAACCAGAGATGAAATATCGAAGGCGGCACGAAGGACGTGAGATAGTTGGCTAAATATTCGACGTATCATCGTCATTATCCTAATCGCGGCGATTGCGCGTGGATATTGACGGAACAATTACGTGATTGGCAATCTTCCTCGAAGCCCTCCCGTTCCGTAATGCCACCAGCGTGATTCATAATTGATTCGTGACTTACCTTATCGTTACTTGGAAAGCGTACATGTTATTCACTGGTTGACGTACGCGTCGCACGAATATCTCTCGTGCCGTGACAAAACGAAATTCCTCGCGTGGACGAGCCTTCCTTTCACTTCACAGCTGTCTGCTTTTCAATGAAAATTCGCCTCGCGTTATCGTTCTACGGTAGTGGAAGTTCGGCTTCCAGAAACCCATTAGCGGATGGATGAGTTTCTATCTGTTGACAGTGCTAGCATACACTACGAGGAAAGCGACGAAACGCATTCGTTTTTGTTGGTTGATTTAGAAAGAAGAGGTAAGAGAGATAAAGATAGAGAGAAGGAAAGAGAGTCGCTCGTCTATATCGGCTATGCACAAGCTCACAAAACGTTTCTCTTATCTGTGCTCGGTCGTATAGAGCGACTAAAAGCTCTAACCTATGACAGTCGGCCGGCGATAGGCTCCACGCATTCCTCCAAGTGCATCCTCCCTGAATGGCCCTGTGCTTGAAGGTTTTTTCGAGAATATCACCGTGTCGTCGAAGATCGCGTCCTATCTGCGTACGTTCACACATGTTGGAACCGCGTGTTTATAAGATTATGGTTACGGTTGATGCGTTTTCTCGTGAACTGACGTTGTGACAAATATGTCAGAACGATCTACGCCTCTCAGAAGTTAAATCGACAAGTCTGTTTTTGTTAATTTTTCAATTTCGATACACGAGTATCTGCGCGATTAACATTCAATTTTCAAAAAATAAATTTCTTACTTCGACGGAGAATTCCATTTACTAGAAAAAAATGACGCAGATAATAACTGATTCTAACGTAAATCGAAACACTGTTATTGTTTTTTCCACTTTTAAGTTTCATCTCATTTATTGACTCATAATTCCGTTGGGCAGAACAAATGTATATTTTTATGAGAGTAGTCACATCGTTCTTCGGACGTATCATTCGTCAGAGCGATAATTCATCGGAATGCGCATTCGCTGCAGCTATAGCTTAATCATGCACTCAAATCCTGTCGATTCTTATATTTGTCGATTTACTATTGACTGTATCGACGTGTTTAGTTTCCTAAACAGAGAAAAACCGAATAGTAGAGCAAGGGAAGTTAATAGTTATCGTTGTGAGAGATACCAATGCATTTCTACACGACGGATGCGTGTAGGACGCGAGATTGGTCTCGTGCGGGCAAACGTAGTTTCTTTCAGTTCCGTAGGCTCTGCGAGAGTGGGTCGTGACGCGTTGAACGGATTACCAGCCAGATTTAATGTCATCTGGTCTGCGTGCACTCTTCCCTGTTTTCCAATTACATATTCCGTCTGTTCTTTGAGTCCATCACAATGAATGTATTATACATTCTCCCTCGAAAGGGTAGACGAATAACAGAGTCTATAATTTTCCAGCGTTGAGTTTCTCCAAAAAGTCTTGGTAGAAATAATTCATTGGCTAGCCCTGGTTGTAAGTCTGTCACACGGTGTAGTTGCGTGGAGGGCACGATCGGTCTTGGTTGAACGAAACACTCGATTCTTCCACAACTGTAGGCGCTTCGAGTGGGCCGGTGACCACTGAATCAAGAACCCCGGTGCTGCTGCACACACAGGCCACGAGCGCCCACTCGCGCCGCACTCGCCCACGTACGGAGACCAAACCTACCTCGAAGCTACGTAGGTAGTGGCGCGCACACGGCATTCTTCGTATCTATCGAGGTGTGATCCGAATATCGCTTTCGGCTTTGTTCATTCAGATTCGTTCTCCCATTCTTTCAGGATTCTCCGTGCGGACACTTCTTACTAGGCATATAGAATAGGCAAAATACGATACAGGTTTGGCAAACCGGATGATCGCGTGTTGGTTTCTTTTTAATTCTCAGTTTCGTTTCGACAGGATAACGATGTATTACGATTTATAGAAACTACGAGAGAGAGAGAGAGAGAGAGAGAGAGAGAGAAAGAGGAGAAGAGAGTAACGGATGTGGTATCGTTTCAGGTGGGGATGAAGCGCGTGTCGCGAGGGCGAGAGGAAGCGGACGCGGAGCATTACCGAGCCTCATCCTCGCTAATGGAACGCCCTTGTCGAGAGTGTCACCACCTCGCGCGGGCTGGCCAGTGCGGATCAACGAGGCGATACTTACTACCCCGAGTCAATCAACTCATTATCAGCAACAGCAACAGCAACAACAGCACCATCACCAGCAGCAGCATACATCGAGTCCAGGATCACCGAGAGCCATCGAACAATGGGCTAGCGAGCGGGCAGCGTCGTCGGCTTTATCGGTTCGTCGTTCCGCATCACCATCCTCGCCAGAAACAGCAAGGAGACCGGGAACAGGATCGCCGAGAAGGACCCTCTCGTCGTCGAGTCGAGTTAGGCCGGGTGGCGCAAGCGGTGGAGGAGGAGGAGGAGGAGGAGGAGGAGGAAGTGGAAGTGGAAGTGGCGGAAGAGGAGCAGAAAGGGGCGCAGAGATCGGTAACGGTATCCATTTCGCGAATCACTGGCAGGAGGAAGAAGAGCTGGAGGCGAAGAAGAAGGAGGAGCACCGGAAGCGTTGCGTGGACGCAGCGGCGCGTTGCCAAGCCGAGCATCTTGAACTGAGAGGTCGGCCGATGTCGCAGAACAATGCGATCGCGCCGCTTTCGCGGCCGCCTTCTTCGCAGACGAACGCGAATGCCGCAACCAACAACGGTCTCGACACCGCCAGCACAGTCATCACCAGCAACAACATCGCCAACAGCAACTCCGACGACGGAGACGCGCGCTTCGTTCAACAACAGGGCGTCACCGGTGGTCGCGTGCACGATCACAACCGACCGTTTCCGCCACCTAGATTGCCCAGCGTGCACGTCGCGGCCGCCTCGACCACTACCGCACCTCCTGCAGCCTCGTCGAATCCGAGAGTATTGGTCACCGCTCCGCTCAGTCCGCTCTCGAGCACCTTCCGGAGCAGACCGAGGAACGTCGACATTTCGAACGAGACGAACGCCCGGGGGCTGTTGTCGAACGACACGCCACCGAGAAGTCCCATAAGCGAGGTGAGCCTCACCGTGCCTCGACCCGATGGAGAGAGGGCAATCAACGAGTACGTCGAGGCGCCGTTCAAACATTCGAACCAGGAGCGACGCGTCATCGACGATGAGAACAAACGCGGGATCGGTACTGATTGCCCGAAGATCGACCGAAGGCATCGTCAGAAGGGTGTGACGGACGCGTCTGTCGTGGCGACGCATCGGTTGCACGCGAGTAGGACTCAAGCGTTTCGCGGATTGATCGCGAGCGGGACGAACGCGGCCGCATCCGCGGGCTCGATCGCCGCGAACACCGCGACACCGAACGCCGTGACCAAGCAGCCGGTCTCGTTTACCAAGGAACCGGCCAACAGCCTCGCCTCTAGAACTTACGATCCGGCCGGTTTGTCGATAATGTGCAATTTCTGCGGTCGATGTCGCTGCGAGTCTTGTCGGGAACCGCCGCCATTGCCGAGCAAATGGTTGTGCGACAACAAATGCTTCTGCTCCGCCGACACGATCCTCGATTACGCTTCTTGCTTGTGTTGCGTGAAAGGACTGTTTTATCATTGCGTGGACGGGAACGGCGGCAGTGGAATCGACGGGGAGGCGGCTGGGAGCTGCGCGGACGAACCATGCTCCTGCACGGGGAACAGGAGGGCCTCCAGGTGGGCTTGTCTCGGTGCCCTTACCCTCGTCATGCCTTGCTTATTGTGCTACTGGCCGTTCAAGGGCTGCGTCGCTTTGTGCGAAATATGTTACGCCCGGCACGCCGCTCAGGGATGCAGATGCAACCCGAACACGATCGGGAACGCCGGGAATAGGCATCATCCGATCGCCAACGACATCGGGGACTCGAGGGATCCCGAGAAAAGGTTGCTCGACCCGGTTACACCGGAACTCTAATAGTTTGGTATTCCAACACCGATAATACATATGGGGTATATCGTGGTCTCTCGCGAACAGAGACGCCAAGACTCTTCTATGCACAGGATTATCGTGAGGGAGCAAAATGAAAAATTGCATTAAGTACAAGAGTTGCATTTAAGTTGAGAAACGATATCGAAGATTCTGACGAATTTGTACGTCTGACGTCGCGTTTTATTTATTATTCTTCCATGCGCGCGCGAAAGTGCAAAGCGAACGAGAGAATTTGAAAGAGCAAGAACGTGTACGAATGGAAGAATGCGAGTATCGTGTAGTAATGGTAGGAAGGAAAGGAAGTGAAGGAGGTGAAGGAGGAGAAGGAGGATGGAAGATGGGCGAAGGATAGAAAGGCGGCGGAGAAAGGGCGAGAAAGATTGACAATGTACTACGCGAGCGTGCGTATAAACGCAGAGACATACCACTTACGTATAGATAGGTCTATACATGATAGAATATATAAATAGTACGCGCACACACAGGGAGCAAATGCGAGCGTGACCAAGCGAATGCGTAGTAACAGTAAGCGAGCGTGCGAGAGAGAAAGAAAAGAGAGAGAAAGCGTGAAAGTAAATAGACGAACCACTAAAGTATATTGAACGCGAGCACGTGTACGCGCGTGTACACGCGTTCCTGCTGTTACTTTGCTCGAAACGCGTGTACACGCGTCTACACCTAGGTTATAGATATGTATATTGTATATTACATTTGTATAAAGAAGAAACTTTTCTACGGTTAATTTATTCGTGGCTGCATCGCCAAGTAACACATAAAGTTTCACAGTAGGAGCACGACACGGAGAGAGGGGGCGAGAGATGTTTGATCAGCAGGCGGCGAAAGAATTCGGAAGGCGTCCTGCCCGACTGGACTCGATTATTTTCTGGAACCGTGTTCCAGTCGCTTGCATCTCGCGGTAAAATACGTATATAAAATTCGAAAAAGGAAGGAATAAAGATACGGAGGGGAAGAAAAAGGTGAGGGGGGGAAGGAGAAGGGGAAGAGACGGAGAAAGAAAGCTCTGAAAAGAAGCATTGTCCGCGTTTCCGAGCGTTTTCCTCCGCTTGGTACACGATGTATACGCTTTTATACTCGTTAACACTGTTGTATCGAGCGGCCCTGTCGAGCGTTAGAGAGCGGTATGACACGAGATCGAGATAATGCACGCGTTCGGGCTGCGTGAGAGCGAGAGCGCTACGTAAGTCTGTAAGAATGAACGGTTGCACATATATATATATATATGTGTATCTGTGTGTAAGTGTTGGCATACGTGTGTGTATGTATGTATGTGTGCGTGTATGGGTGTGCTTCATGGGGACGACGAGAATGCGGGCAGATGGGAAAAGGACAATTGCGTGGGGGCATAAGCGTGAGGAGAAGAGAAGTACGGCACAGAACAGAACGAATCAGGGAAGGGGGAGGAAAGAGCACAACACGCCTGAAATCTCTTACGTACGTATACGCATTTATATACGTTAGGTTGTCGGGCGTCGTTTTCCATTTCGTTAATTCTCTTCCTTTTTTCCAGTATTATCTAGTCGTGCGAGTTTAATTAAATATCGTTTCATTAAGGTACGAGGTACAAAGCGATACACGCGTTGTGCGGTGGTGTAATCGACAGGCAGTTTCGCCGGTATTGCTCCGCTCTTCTATAACGCGAGAATGGATTCCCGACTCGGGATCCTCTCTTGTTTTACTTCTTTCGCTTTTACGTACGCCGATTTAACGTATATACACGGATAATCGCTTTCCTCGTTGATTCGACTCTGCTTCTCTGACCAAGATTTTGAAATAATTAACGCCTTCGAGATTCTGGTGTTGTGGAGAGCCGAGCCGCCGCTGCAGCCTGGAGCGGCGTTTAATTGCACGGTAACAGCGCTTCCCACGCGGACGGAATTCACCGAACGAAGGTGTGTTAACTTTCCATTCTTGCTCGAGCGGCTTGATCGTTGAGGTATGTCGACGTTCCACGGGACACCGTCATCCTCACGATCACGATCACGTTCGTTTCTTTTATTGTCGAGACTGTCTAAACCGTTTTTTCAACAGATACCACCGACACCACCGTTTTATCCATGTTTGAAACGCATCGAACGAAATATACGAGTAATCCTTGCATTTTTGGCACATTTCGGAAAAGATGAACAAACGATCGATGACGCGCATACCGTTAACGCGTACGAAGTCCACAGCGAAAAGTAATTCCTTGAAAGTTGGTAAATCACGAGAGGGGGGTCGAAAGGTTAGAAAACGCGTCATGGGAAGAGTGATTGCTCGGCGAAGCGGTTTTTCTTCCGATTGCTCGTTCGGCTTCGTTCGTCGCGAAGAGGCAGCGAGAAACGAGAAGAGACCACGCGTCCACTCGTTTGCCGCTGCGTTGACTTTAGAGAGTCGTCCGCGATAGGACCTGTCGCGGAGTGAACGTGGCGGGAAACGATCGAACGTCCAACGAATCGCAATATCCCGAAATCAATCCCCTCTCGTAGGTTCGCCCTTCCAAGTCGAGGGAATAGGAGAACGCATGGTACAGGGAGAACGTTCCGTGCATCGGCCGTAATTGGAAACCTTAGGTGCGTTGATCGTATAGCCTTTCACGACTCGCAAAACCTTCGACGTATACTGATTTGATGTTGCGAGCATACTTTTAACGACGAGTAATATTTTTTATTCGATCTTCCGGACGGTACTTTATATACACGAGGAACGAAGCGTCTGGCTGAAAAATGTTGAAAAAAAAAAAGGTGATCCGGACACACATCGAGCCGTGGGGCAAAAAGGTAAAAGTGTTAATCAAGGAGTACGTCGCGGCGATCCCATTGATGCGTTTTGTGCATACCTATGCGCCCGCCTGTATGTATAATATGTATGGTTGCATGTGTGTGTGCGAAAAGGAAAAATGTATGTTTTTATTAATATTAACTATATATGCCCTGTATATGTCTTGTAAATATTATATATATATATACACATATATGCATATATATATACATATGAATTATATATATATAAACATGTATATATACATGTATATATATATACACATATATATTTATGCATTTCTGTTTAACATATTGGAAGCAGTAGTTTGAGGACAGCCAAAATTGTTTCCGATTATTTCGATTCTCCGATTAATTTAGAGATTCTTCTATCGTTCTTTGCAATATCATTTGTCGGGTGCGCAGAGGTTATCACACGAGTCGAGACATCTGATCGATTCCTCTCTGTCTCTCTTGCTTAACATTTTCTCTTCCGTATCATCAATCTTTGGTCTTTCTTTCGACGTTTGCCGCATCGTACTTATAAACAGCGACAGCTTTCGAAATACGTTTACAATGGAAATTCTTGCAAAAATTCGATGGAGAATACTCATCCACCCTTTATGTCATCGCAGCAATCATCTTCTCGTTATCTTGAGTAAAATAATAGATCGACGAGATAAGAACGAAGAGAAATAAAATTCGTAACGTGTATGTCTACGTTGTTTGATGGAAAACGATCGAGAGAAAGACAAGGATACAGCCTACCGCGAGATCAGCAAATCTGTGCAAAATCGTCAGAAAGAAAAACAGATTGCGATAAACAAGGAAAATAGATAAATGTATCAGCATATCCAGGTTCGATCAGTTTCTTCTACGGTGAATAAGCTCTCGTCGCATCAGTGTCGTTACCGTGTAGTCTCCTTGCGAAACCTGATTCTTTGGGACATTGTAATCGCAAAGCGTTTAACATCGACGTAACTACGATATACGTCTTACGTACACGGACGTACAATATTAAAAAAGAACAATGTGGTGTAAAAAATGAGAAAACGTACCAATTCGGTGTATTAATCCCCTCGCCCCCCCCCCCCCCCCCCCGG